>OY998139.1:8294196-8878097 GCA_963921915.1 Hyposoter dolosus
GACCTAACGAATATGAAAAAAAAATTAATCAACGCCAAATTCGAAAAAACAAACCAATATTTCAATTTTTTCGAGCTGTCGATTTTTTTTTTAATTATTTTTTTTTTTAATTTCAAAACCATTTTCGTTCTTCGTCTTCCATTCTTCAATTTTCATCGTTTAATCTTTTCTCCTTGATCTCGACGTTATTTCAAGCGAATTTACATTTACCCCCTCCCCTTCCCCTCTCCTCAGTTATTCATCTTTACGCGTTGGGCGAGAATAAATTTTTACGAATGTAAATCAAAGCGTCATTACAGCGAAAAAAAAAATTAACGCACCATTCCATGGGTATTTTCCCGCGTTTATCTGCAACAGAAATCGCCATGTATCCTTCTTGAAGCAACAGGATGATGACTACTTATTGTTAAGAGTTTATCACTAATGACGAACTTGACAGCACATTGTTTATGATGTTTCAAGTCCATTGATGAAATCTTGTTTCTTTATTTTTAGCTCCAGGGCGATTTACGTATTTTTCAAATTTATAGTAAACAGTATGTGTTTATAATGATTTTTTTTAAATCAAAATGCATTTATGAGTCCTTTTTCGGGACTGGACAATTTTTTCAAAATATTTTAAACGATTTTTGAATCGTTAACATTTTTTCAAAAATGAAACGATAATATTTTTCGAATTTTCGACCCAATTGATTTTTTACTCCCAAATTGATTTTTTTAATTAATCAAGCGCGTGTGTCACTATGAAATTTATTAAAATATTGGCCAACCCTCCAGTGTCGATGAAAATTTCAGAGATCGATGTTTATTCGATGGCTGGCCGATCTCGATCTTACTTGGGAATCGCGATGAGCGTTGTTAATGACCCGCCAATCATCGAGCAGGGATAACCCAAGATGAAAAAATGCAAAGTGCTTCGTCGAAGTGAGCGTACCGTGACCGTGGACTTCGTTGTGCATGTTTCTCTCGGACAGCAGAAAAATTATTGACACAATGTTTCCCAAGAACCAAAAAAACCAAGAGTGTAATTCAATTTTCAATAAAAGTTGAAAAATAATTATTTTTCATGGACTCTGAGAATGAATTTTCAAAAGTGCCAACAGTAATTTGTGTCACGGTTGAAAAAAAATAAAAATTTCATTTTTTTTTGCCATGGCAAAATGTTTTCCAGTCCACACGGATCGGACAATATTTGTTCGCCTAGCGAATTGTGAATCTAGCCTGTGTGTTGAGTATATAAGATGTTGTCTCTTCGAAGAGCTTCAGTCTCACTTGAATCTTCGACACCAAGTGTCAAGATAGAAAAATTGTTATAGTTTTTGTTTGAATTATTAATAAAGAAAAGAGGAAGTGTTAAAACGTGTTTGCAATGAGGGGGTTCAAGTGTTTGGTGCCATTATTGGTACTTTTACTGATAAACAAATCGCTCGCTAAACCAGGTGAGCAATAAATTGTCACTAAATCGCAGTGTGCTGTCAGTTCGTCCCTCATTTTTATTCACGTATCAACAGTTCTGTCAATAATTTAGAGATGATATAAAATTTTGGGTACCCTTTTCAAAATCGACTTCATTCGTCCGAAATTTTTCATTGTGTCTCATGAACAAAGAAAAAAAACTGGTAAAAACCATAACCAGCTGCTCGCTCCATTGGTTGATCGTTGTAATTGTTGGATTCATTTGTTGAAAAATAATTGTCCATAATGAGCCACTCATGAAGCAAAAAAATCATCGTAGCGAAGAGCGTATTTGCTTAACAATTTTTTTTGTACAATTGCTGTGAAAACACGAGGACAACTGGTTGCGAAATAAATAATTGAAAAGTTGATGATTTTAATTGTGCATAATAATGAATTGTTGAGTGGGAGAGAAAATCATGGCTAATTCGGAATCATTTTGTGTGTTGCTAACAAAAGGTCTCCTGGGAAATCTGTTGCATGGTAAAGGAGCAGGAGGTGGTTCATTGTTGGACCCATTGAGTTTGTTTCAACCAAAAGAAGCTGGAAGTCATGCCGAGAGCAGTAGTCAAAGTTTAGGTTCGAATTTTAACCTTGGCCCGGTAGGATTCTCCGGCTCGGTAGCCTCATCATCGGCTTCTGCTACCGCAAATGGCGGAGGAACTGCGTCGGCGTTGGCGAACGCTAGTGCAAAGTCCGAAGGTGGTGGATCATCTTCGGCGACGGCTAATGCCAATGCGCAAGCTGGAGGTTACGGGGGCGGTGGATATGGAGGTGGAAATGGTGGATCGTTAGGTGGAGGTCAAGGAGGATCTTACGGTGGAGGTCAAGGAGGATCCCATGGCGGAAGTCAAGGAGGATCCCATGGCGGAGGTCAAGGAGGATCTTATGGTGGAGGTCAAGGAGGATCTTATGGCGGGGGTCAAGGAGGATCCCATGGCGGAGCTCAAGGAGGATCTTATGGCGGAGCTCAAGGAGGATCTTATGGCGGAGCTCAAGGAGGATCTTATGGCGGAGGTCAAGGAGGATCCTTCGGTCAAGGTCATGGTGGTAGCGGCTCGTATGGTCAAGGTCAGGGAGGTTCATATGGTTCTGGAAGCGAAGGTTCTTACGGCCACGGCAACGGTGGATCTTATGGACAAGGAAATGGCGGAAATTACGGTCAAGGTCAAGGAGGATCCAGCGGTAAAGGAATCGGTGGTGGTTTTGGTCAAAGCCAATCATCGGCTCAGTCTGTGGCTCAGGCAGGAGCGCAGTCGTCCGGACAAGGATCAGGATACACCGGAGGTCAAGGTAAACAATGCTTATTTTTTTAACGATTACTTTGCTAACTATTCAAGCCATCCGTTACGACCATCCGTTACATCTATATCAGGTGATAGGTCACGCGGTCATTTATAAATTTTAATTGCGAGTCTAACGTTAAGAGGTTCTTTAACATACGCAGGAAATGACGAAAATCGACAAGGTCCTCCACCAATTTCTCTAACCCATGAAAACACCGGGACATCTAACACTAACGACGTCAATCTTGCTAACATGAATTCTAACATCGAGGGCGGCTTAGCAGCGCCTAATTATTCTCCAGCGCCCTACCAGGCTTCGTCTCAAGCAAGTGCTCTATCACATGCAGAATCTAACGCAAACTCTCAAAATTCTAACCAAGGACAATATAAACAATACAATCCCAACGATCATGGTGAAGTTGCTGACGGTTCGTACGAAAACTATGATGTACCCTCACCTCCGGAGTACAATGGAAGTTCCGGTACTTCTAACGCGAATACTAACTCTAACACGGCTGATCGGACTCATTACGAAAATTCCGAACAACCTCGGCCTATCATGAGGCCCGAAGAACCTAATTATTCTTCACCACCACCCAAGAACATTGATTTCGGTCTGTCATCTCCTTATGGTGACAATTATGGTAAATCTCAATCAAGCGCCGCCGCTTCTGCGAGTGCCAATTCCAACGTGGCTTATTCGGGACTTCCGTTGCAGCCAGAGATGGTGAGACCGCCCCCGGAACAGACTCAACCGGCTATTTCCAAGTATCCCAGTATGAACGAAAATAATCAAGAGACCATCAATGCTGCTAACACCGGATCATACGACTCTCATTACGATGTACCCTCACCTCCGGAGTACGATGGAAGTTTCGGTACTTCTAACGCAAATACTAACTCTAACACGGCTGACCGGACTCATTACGAAAATTCCGACCAACCTCGGCCTATCATGAGGCCCGAAGAACCTAATTATTCTTCACCACCACCCAAGAACATTGATTCGGGTCTTTCGCCTCCTTATGGTGACAATTATGGTAAATCTCAATCAAGCGCCGTTGCTTCTGCGAGCGCCAATTCGAACGTGGCTTATTCGGGACTTCCGTTGAAGCCAGAGATGGTGAGACCGCGCCCGGAACAGACTCAACCGGCTATTTCCAAGTATCCCAGTATGAACGAAAATAATCAACAGACCATCAATGCAGCTAACACAGGATCATACGACTCTCGTTACGATCAACCCAATCAAACACCATCTCATCCAAATGTTCAACGTCCAGAAGCCCCTCCGCAATATGGCGCTGGTATATCATATGGTGGAGGCTACGCCAATTCTCAATCAAGTGCTCAGGCTGCTAGCCAATCAGGATCTAACGCTAATTCCCGCCCTCCTACCCAGAAAAGTATCCAATCATTCCGGATTCCATACCAAAGTTCCAATCGACGTCCTCCAATGTCCGGTTATAGCCAAGGTCCCAGAATAACCATAACGTTTGGTCAATCCAATGAAAGACCAGTGGCTCATCAGCAAAGACCCTCCCCAGGTTACGGAACATCGCAATCAGCGGCTAGCGCACAATCCGCAGCTTCTGCACAAGCTCAAGGCAATCAAGGTTCCCAGGCTGGATCTTCCAGCCTATCACAGTCAGCAGCAAGTGCTACCAGTCTCGCTGATCTGCTTGGAGGTGACATCATCGCCGTTGTACCTGTGGATCAACCTACCTACGATCGAGGCTCGAATATGGGATCATATGGTCTGGGTCAAAGTGGGGTATCCTCCGAACAAACCGGTTCTTACGGTAGCACCTATAATCAGGCTCATCAGAGTCAAGGTCAATCGGGTGGGATGCTAGTTCCAATATACGTAGTGGAAGACACAGGCCTCCAACGCCCTCCAATGAGAAAGCCACATTACCATCATAATCACCATCACCACCGTCATCCCTACCCGCAAAACCAACCGAACTATCAGCAACCTAACAACGGACAACCTATCGAGATCATCGTCATCGAGGAGACGGTTCCTTCCAAGCCCCAAGGTGAGCCGTACGATTGGGGCTTATAGGGCGGACACTTTGTTTTCCGACGTTTCTGATCTTTGTCCTCGATCTTGATGCTTCAACGGAGAACAAAAAGCTTCTGAACGCTTCTCCGAAGCCCCAATGCGATTCCGGGTCCCGTGCACTGCGTCATACAATTGCAACCTCATTCGTTATCTTTTAGTTCCAATATGGTTTATTTCACTTCGTAATTCTGCAGGTTTTGAATATTGATGATAAACCAAACAATTGTTTGAATTTTAGGTGGCAACTACGGTGGAGGTGCTGGTCATGGATACAACACTGGATCTTCAGGAAACTCCGGATCTTCAGGAAACTCTGGACATGGCTGCGGTAGTGGATCTTGCGGAGGCAGCCCGAATTACAACACTGGATCTTCCTCCGGAACG
Source organism: Hyposoter dolosus (assembly GCA_963921915.1). NCBI lineage: Eukaryota > Metazoa > Arthropoda > Insecta > Hymenoptera > Ichneumonidae > Hyposoter > Hyposoter dolosus. The sequence goes on from OY998139.1 coordinate 8,299,390, forward strand.
TCTGGACAAGGTTACAATACCGGCTCTTCCTATGGAAATCAGGGACATGGTTACGGCAGTGGTTCAGGATCTGGATCCCAGGCTCCGACTCAGGGTTCCTACTCAGGAAATCCTTTCTTGAATGGTGGTGCAACGGCCAGTGCTGGTGCGAGTGCCCAGGCTGGAGCTTCGGCTGGAAGTAATTCCCATGGAAGTGGAAGCGGAAGTGGTAATCCTTTCCTCAGCGGTGGATCCCCGGGAAATAATGGCGGGTACAATGCTGGAAGTGGTCATGGATCATCTGCTGGATCCCAGGGTGGAAGTAGCTCCGGCGGATATGGAAGTTCTTACGGAGGCGGTAACGCTGGAGGTTACAAACCAACTGGACCAATTGGTGGTTCAGCCGGTGGACATGGTGGAGGTGGAACTTACACGGTTATTGGAAACGATGCTCCTAAACCACTGCAGCCAATCGCAGTTCAACAACCGACCGGTTCTGTTGGTGGAGGATACGGTGGTTCTCAGGGATCCAGTTACAGTGGCTCTCAGGGATCCAGTTATAGCGGTTCTCAGGGATCCAGTTACGGTGGTTCAACGGGTGGACATGGAGGACCTGGAACTTATACGGTGATTGGAAACGACGCTCCTAAACCGCTGCAGCCAATTGCAGTTAACCAGCCAACCGGCCCGGTTACTGGAGGATACAGCGGTTCTCAGGGATCGACTTATGGTGGTTCGCAAGGTTCATCGGGTTCCAATTATGGAGGCTATGGTGCCGGTTCGACAGGCTCTGGATATGGTAGTGATAAGGGTTCAAGTCACGGTGGCGCTCAAACAGGATCCCAGGGTGGTGGATACGGAGGCAACCAAGGTTCAGGTTATGGTGGTTCTCAGTCAGGAAGTAGCGCAACTGCTAACGCAGCAGCCAGTGCTGGAGCGACGGCTCAAGGAGGTGGATACAAGGGACCTTCCGGCGGGCCATCAGGTGGATCTTACGGTTCGAAACCGATTTCAATTCCTCAGCCAAGTGGACCGGTGAGTGGTGGTCACGGAAGTGGATACGGTGGTTCTCAGGGATCCAGTTACGGTGGTTCTCAGGAATCTAGTTATGGTGGCTCCCAGGGATCAAGTTATGGTGGTTCTCAAGGATCAAATTACGGTGGTTCGCAAGGATCGGGCTACGGTGGTTCGCAGGGATCAGGCTATGGAGGTTCGCAGGGATCGGGCTACGGAGGTTCTCAAGGATCAAACTACGGTGGATCAGGCAGTGCATACAACAAGCCCAGCAAAATCCCAACTTCACCACCCACCGGAGGATCTGGTTACGGAGGTTCCAGTGGTTTCCAAAACGGTGGGAACAGTGCTTATAACAATTTGAAACCAACATCAACGATTCCAAGTGGAGGACATGGTGGTGCCTCAGCTGGTAGTTCCGCGAGCGCTGTGGCGAGTGCGAATGCTGGTGCCAACGCTGGATCCGGAACTCCTGGTCAGGGTGGCGACCCAGAAGGACCAGGAACCTCTTACCAACCGCATGGAAGTGGTGGCCATAATGGTGGCTATGGAGGATCCCACGGCGGTGCTGGCGCCAAAGCCGACGCTTCAGCATCAGCCAACTCCATTGCAAATGGTGGACTTTCGAACGCCATAGCGGACGCCAAATCGACCGCAACGGCAGGAGGATACGGAGGCTCATCCGCATCGGCAATCAGTAACGCTTCCGCCGTTGCAGGAGGAAACGGAAACGCAAATGCCGTCGCCAAGGCCAGTAGCAGTGCATCAGCAGGTGGCTCAGGATACGATGGAGATTTCCCATCCCGGGCAGCCGCTTCCAGCCAAGCTGGAGCCGCCGTCGATACCCGTGACATGCTCATCTTTACCGATTAAATTTCCAGCTGACGATTTATCTTTATTTATTCTTCCAATTGAACATTCCGAACAAAAAAAAAACAAAATTATAAGTAGGCCCAAGCGACCAAAGTCTTGTTTGACTCCCCTAAACAAATCGACAGAAAATAAAATTTATAATAATTCTCTCATTACTCAAATTACAAAAACTCGAAAAAAGTGTTTTACCTTTTGCGGAGGTGGTTCGCCAATGTTTCTCCATACCAGAACGTGCGCGAACTTGAGTCGACCTTGAAATACTCTTGTGTTATTGTTTAATGTGTTATATCATTACTGCGCTTTGTAATTCACATGTAAATTATGTCTCGTACATATGTATATACATATAGACGTTTGTACAGTTTTACGATATTTGATGCTCTCTACAGAGTTCCTGGTTACTCAAATTTTCTCATTGATTTATTATTGTACATTGTATAAAAAATGAAAAACCAGTTGAAACGTGAAATAGTTTTCATTTAGACGTAGCAATTTAATTGTAATTTAAGGAGCGAAATAAATGTTTCCTATGTTTTCGTTAACAGTGTTGTTTACCCTTTTTGTTTAACAATTCAAAAAATACTCATTTCATCTGCCACTTAAAGGGCAATTTATTTTTAATTCCTTCGATCCTGTAATTACGGACATTATAACTTTTTTTCTCGGCCCATCAGTTTTCTTTATTGTTTCCAAGAAGGTAACCAATCAGCTATGGTTATTAATAACAACGCGGACACAATTGTGTGATCATTCAAGACTGCGATTGATGCTCGCTCAATTATTTCACGAATAGCCTTCCGCAGACACTTGTAGAAAAATCTCATGACTTTGAGAATTAAACTCGCGATGATATAATATGACGATAATTGTGAAAGAAAAAAAAACGTACTCGAGATTGACGAACAGAAACAGCGACCGTTTTATCTTTCTTTTGATCTTGAGCTGTCACGAAGAAGGATGAACAACTTACTTCTTGCCCATGATATCTTTTTTTTACCTTTGCTTCCTGCTTTTACGATTCAATCGTCCCCGGGAATTCCCTGAGCGTCATCCTTCCAATGGTCGCGTATTCTTTTTTAACAAAAATCAATATTCGACCAATTGAGTCATAGTTTCCAAATTTTTCACTCTATTTTTTGAGTGCTGAGTTTTTTTTTTATATTCGAACATCTTTTCACTTAATATTGACGAAAAAAATCACTTTTAAGGGACTTTCTTGACTTTTTCGTATATCGTGGCTGGGAATTCGAAATTCGTTAAAAAATAGTGGAAATTTCAATTTTTCCAAAAATCGATGACATTTTCGATCCAGAAGCAAATTCTCCGGGGAGTAAATTTGATTAGAGACTCACAAGGATACTGGGTATGAAAAGGAATGAAGAAAAATTATGCAGACGTATGAAGCGGCGATTTACGAGGAATAATAAATTTTTTTTCGCGGCCGTTCACCTTCGGATCGGATCCCTTAAGATATGAAAGGCAGACGCAGGAAAACAGTCAACACACACACGGATGTACGAATGCTCGAAATAATTCGAGAGTGTACGTGAATATTCATAGCAAACACGGAGGCTGGAGAGACTGCACAAGAAATTGTGAAAACACGGAGCTTCCGTTCGTCCCTGGACCGGAAGGTCGACCAGTCGGTCCATCGGGGCAATCCCAATCTCACTAATTTCGAAAATAAGACTTTTGGTTGTGTAAAAAAAAAGAAAATAAAATATTTCAACCTTCTGCATAAAAGAGCTCGAACCAAGGAATTTCTTGTCAGTTTACGAAAAGTTTTGAGAAACGCTCGAACCATTTAGTACCATAAAGCATCGAAAAGCAATTAAATAATTAATAATCCAATATTAATTACATAGTGAATCAAAAAATGGCGTCGTCGAGTGTAATTTTTCTAGCAGTAATTAGCACAATGTTTTTCTTGACAAAATCGATGGCCCAGCAAGTCGAATCTGCCTCAGTTCGTGACCAGTTGTTCAACACTAAAAAAATATACGTGATTGCAAAAAAAATCGACGAAACCGATGGTGAGTCCAATCCAAAGTTCTTCAACTTTTTCCACCTTCCCCTTTGCCTATCAATTTTTTTTTCTTCAATAAAATAATGAAAAAAACAATTAGCAGGTTTGAGAGAAAAACGTGCACCGCAATTCGTCGAGGAGTACGACGATTATTCGGACGTCGCGGAATCTCGTCATTTGAGGCTTGGTCACAGACATAGAACTCATAGAAGACCCCATTATCAAGGAGGTCATGGGGGCTGCAGGGGTCACGGTTGTTACCAAGGTCAAGGGTAGGTCGAATAATTTTCCGTCCAAGTTCAATCTCGACTGTTTTTTAATTTTGCTTCCTCATAGAGGAAGCTATGTGACGGTGAAATTTTTTTTTTTTTTCCAGTTTTCAATGTCAACGTGCCTAAAATTTCCTAAAACATCGAAAAATCATTTCTAGAAAAAATGTCCGGATGTTTGTGCATGTGTGTGTTCTGGCACTGTAAAATTCAAACGTTCATAACTCGAGAACGGTTTGAGCTACAGGGCTCCCGTTTTGCACAGATGTTGATCCATATAAGCTCTTCGTTCTCTGAGAATTTTGTTTCAATTGCTAGAAAAATACGAATTCTACGACATTTTGAAATTTTCAAACAAAGGCTATCGACGCTCCAACTTCCACAAATTTTAAGATTCATTACTAATTTTTTGTTTTTTTTTTTATTAATAGAGTATCATAATAGGAAGGTTGGCATTGAATTTGGAAAATATCGGTTGAACGGTTTAAATTTTATGATTTTTCGAATTTTCAAAAAATCGGAGTTTTTTGAAAAATCGTCCAACCGCTCGAATTTCTGCAAATTTTGTAAAATATTGTGTATAAGTCTGTACTTTTTATTTATTTTTAAATTCAAGATGGCAGCCGCAACAGGGTGGTTATTACAATCAAGGAGGATCTTTCGCGAGCGCATCGGCTGGAAGCAACGGGTATGGCGGAGGCCAGAGTCAGGCAAATGCCCAAAGCGCCAGTTTCAGCCTCGGGCCATTATCAGCCACATTTAGCCAAGCAGAAGCTGCCTCGGGCGTGCGTGGATCGCCATCGTGAGTAAAGACGATAATTAAAAAATTGAGAATTAATTGCTTGGCAATTATTTCACGAACAAATCTTGATTTTTATTTTTTTAACATTTTCTCACACCACTTTTAATTTTTGGAAAAAAATCGATAAACAACTGTTTGCAAAAAAATGGATGAAATCATCGAAACCTTCGAACCGTTTCGTGAGAGATTTTCTCACTCCACTTTTAATTTTTGGTAAAAATTCGATAAACAACTGTTTGCAAAAAAAAAAATGAATGAAATCATCGAAACCTTCGAACCGTTTCGTGAGAGATATAGTATATTACACTACAAGGGCAGAAAGTTTGGGATTCCTGCACTGCGCAACTTCATGCCCGAGGCGAAGCCGAGGGCATGATGTTGCGCAGTTCAGGGCTTCCAAACTTCTGCCCGTGTGGTGTATACTATTTTTCTCCATAGCCGGTCGAAAGTACGATCGATTCACGGCAGATTATCGATCATGACAGATTTCATGTATTGATGCCTGCCCCGACATTTGCGGCACGAGCGAAGCGAGTGCCAGCTGGTCGGGGGCAGGCATCAAATACACAAGAAAAGCAACGAAAAGATACACAATCATCGAAGAATAAAAACAATAATTGATTCAAACTAATACGAATTTTTTTAAATTTTACGTAATAGATAATCCACAACACACACATACAAGTGCATGATTTTGTGATCTATTATCACAAAATTCAATAAAATTATAATATTGAAGTTTCCATCGTTGGAATGCAACGAAATTATGTTTTCTCTTGAACAGAGCTCATGATTCTTATTCAATATTTCGTCCGTACAATAAAAGAATTTTTTTTAGAATCCAAACACAGAATCGATAGAAAAATTGTCATGGTTTTTGAATTTGAACAAAAAATTCACAGAAAAAGTATTTTTCGTTGGAACGCAACGTTGCGACCATCAGTGTAATGTAAAATCATATTTTTTACGAAGATTTTTATTCCAGAAATTTGTTTCCATCATATTTATCACGACCACTGCAATGAAAAAAATTGTTAACGATATTTTCACGAAATGCACAGTTTTCATTTTTATTAAATGGACATTCGTCAACAAATCGATCGGTTGACGAAAATTTCGAAATTTGTCCTCTTGCACTTTGATTTTAAAATAGTTCATTCTCTGATATTTTCCAAAAAGCTCTAACCTTAGAAAAACGGATCATGGAAAAAATTCAAATTTGGAATAACACAACAGCTCTGTCATTAGACTTTGACATTAGAGAAAACACGGTTAGAAAGTCACTTTCGGCAGTCGTGGCAGCCGAAAATACTATTTGCTCCCGATCAGAGGGCGATTGTGTTTTTTTTTTACCAATGCACGAATGTCGCACTTTCTGCATCGAAATCGATGCGGGAATCACGTACTTTCGACCGAGGTATGGAGAAAAATATATTTTGCATTGCGTTAGGTCATCGTATATTTCGATTGTTCGCCAGACGTACACAAACAACTTTTCACTTGGGGTGAACGTTTCGTGACGTTGGGGATAGTGTCTAGACAGTATTTGGTCATTGCTCGTTTTAAAACCTGTGCCCAGAGACCCTTTCATTGAAATATATTCAAAGAAGAAGAGAAGAGTTAAAAAAAAAATGAATAAAAATGTATAAGGGCATGAATTTTTTGTTGATGTTTATGTGGACGTAGGAGAAGGGTGGATTGAGACAACCCTTGTGGTAAAAATCCCTTGGAGAATTCGGCCCTCGTAATGGTTCTGCATGCCCATTGTCCATGCATTACTTTCTTTTTTTTTTTTTATCTCTTTTTTCTCGTCCTGACGAAAAACGTGTGAAACGTAAAAGGGACAATGAGCAAAATGAATCTTTATTTGAGCCTTTCTCAGGCTGGTTCCCTCACTCGTCCACACACTCGACCAAAACACGTTTTAAAGGGATTAACACACATGCATTCGTCTAGAAATTTATGTAAGAGAAAAAGAGCCCGAAACAAGTTTGGGACTGCTCTAAAAAGATCGATGCCTCTTGAGAGAGCAGACAGAAAGAGAAATAAAAAGACTAAAATAATAATCCAACAAAATAAACGTTTTTTTTTTCACTCAACTTTGCCATTTAAAACGAAACGTTTTTCTGTTTATTGGAATAAGAAAAATCTTGAAGAAAAATCTTTTTTTTTTCTATTTTTACTCCCGGATCGTTTTTATATTTTTTATTTTTTATTTTTATATTATATTTTATATTTTATATTTTCATCTCGTTGACACATACCAGGGAATTAAAACGTCGCATTATAATTTTGTAGGTTCTTCGACTACTGACAAGGCCCGTTGGAAAATTCTGTGGCAAGAGAGAAAGGCTGACGAAACAGTGAAACTCGTGCTGGTTTGATGGTGAAATTCGTTGAAAATAAAAATTTCGTAATTTATATTTTGTGTATCCGAATATTTGGAATAAAATATTTATCGATCGAAAAAACACCTCGAGTTCGTTAATCACCACAAAATATTTGCCTCGGCACGAAAAAATTGTCGAATCATTTTTTTTTCGACAAAAAAATTTGAAAAAATGTGAAATTTTTTTTTTTTGAGCCAGCTCAGCATTTGTTACGATCCCAGGTCGATGACCTCAACGACGGGTATCACCTGCGACTTCACAACCACAATACAGCAGACTACAATGAAGGTAAAAGCCTCGGACGTGTGTGTGTCGACATTATTGGCCAAAAACCACCCCCCGATGTTTGTTGCGTGCATCCAGATTTTTGCTCTTTCTCTCGGTCCCTCATTTTCTCTCTCGGCTGGAGGGAAAGACCGAGAAAGATTGCACCGGTCCTTTGTCCCAGGAATCGCAGTCTCCGCAGCCTCACTCGCCAGATGTTCTCGAAAAAAAGACTGGCGAGAGTTGGCGAGACGTAGGATTAAGATAAATTAAGAAAGAGAGAGGGAAAAAGGGCGAAAAGGGAAGAAAAATTGGCACGAAAACAAAATACGACAAAAAAAAGGATAAAAATTTATTTATACAGATAAATAAATGACCAATGAATAAAATAGAGATTTGCAACGAAAAAAAAATCAAAATTTACTCAGAAAGACAATTAAATTGAAAATAAAAAAAAATTTCAGCATTTTTATCAACTTTTGCGAAATATTTATCGTGCAAAATGAGAAAAACCATTATGACGGAATCCAGGAGACTGCGAGGGAGTCTTTTATCCAAAGGATAGGATTAGCTGCACACAAAGCAAGACGACGAAGAATTCTCGACCACAAAACCTCCGAGGGCTCCAATAAGAAGCAACGAAAAAAAACAAGTAAAATAATAATAATCGTGATATATCGAGATCCAAAATGGAGTGCGTGCAATGACCGGCCAATCTGGCCGAGCGGATCCTCCTGCATCTCAGTGCAGTACCTGCATCCTGGAGACCGTCTAATTTCGTCCTTTTCCCAATTTTTTTCTCTATTTTTCGAAAATTTGAATTTTAACTCGTCAGCAAAAATTCCCAAAAGCTAAAACGCTAATAAAAATTAATTCGAAAGCCAAAGAACATCGGATTCAAAATTAAAAACCCAAAATCATCGACAACCTCGACATCCTTTGAGAAAAAAAAAAAATGAAAATCAAAAAAATGATCAATTTTCAAAATTTTATTCGACAAAATTCGAAAAAAATTGACAGGTTCCTCGCTGGCATGGTCGAAGGTCCTTAATCGATATTACGGCCCTGCTCGACCAGAACCAGTCCTTCACTGAGTACCAGAAGGAAGAAAGGCGATGCAGTGAGGTCCAAGGAGGAGGTTGCAAAAAAAAAAGGACTCGACGAAAAAGTAAAATAAATAAAAGGAGGTAACGAGTATGAAGAAAAAAAAAAAAAAAAAAAAAACAATCATGTAGAAAGTGGTCCGTCCGGTGCAACAACCTACAGTTCGACGACGACGTTTTAAAACCCTCATCCTTCCCCCACCACTCGTCCTACCCTTCCCGTGCCCTCTTCGTGCTCCAGAACAAAAAATGAAAAAAAAAAAAAACAAAAAACAAAAAAAATTTCACTCACACAGAAAGATATTTTTGTACACGTATTAGAATCTCTTCGGAGCTCGAGTGTGTTGGGCTGAAATGAGCCTTGCCACTCCCGAAGGCTCCTTCCAGATCCTGGTCGCATTTCACGTGCGGTTGTCGACTCGGAAAGTATCCTCGGGGTATTGTCGGTAAGTGATCAACGAATTAACTCTCTGATATCCACCTAGGAACCTCCGAGTAAGCTGAACCAAATTTTCTTCAATTCCAAAACGTCCCATTCGTCAAAATTCATCAAATTTTTATTTTTATTTAAAAAAATGTTAATTTTGTGTTTGATTTATGTGACAAAAAGTTTGCCCAATATTCTGGGATCTTCCGTACGAAATTTCATGAGTGAACACATTTTTTTTCGGCCTTCGTTGCAATTTTTGAAATAAATTTAAAAAAAAAAAAAATCTCGAATGAATTTTGATTTTTTACCAGTGCTGATGATTTATTTATCTCGGTTTTTGGGATTTTTTTTTTTTAATGATGCAAATTTTGGTGAATTTTGGAAATTTCATTTTAATTCGACGAAAAATGAAAATTTTGATTTTATCGCGAGTGAAATTTGCGGAACTCTTCAGAGACCGTGTACTTTCTAGTGTCGCGGACGAACGCTTAGAAAAAATGTTGCGTGTGGCCTCGGGGCACTGTTTCTTCTTCTTCTTCTTTTTCTTTTCTCTATTTATTCTCGTTCTCTCGTTTCATGGCTCGCGTTCACTTTCATGTCCTGTTGCCAGTGCGACTACGATTTTGCTACGTCCAACAAGAGCGTTCAATAATTCTAGAAAAAATTATTTGTCCATACAGGAAAAAAAATTAAACAACAACAACGAAACAAACTTTTTTGGTATCGACGACCTTATCCCGCGATGGCGAAACTTTTGGCACTTTTGGTCATTGGACTTGTCTGTGTAATCGTCAATGTACGAGCTCAAACCGTCAACAAAAAACGTAAGTCCTACCCCCGTTTTTGTCAAAAAAAAAAAAGAAAAAAAAAAAAGAAATTATTTTGGTTTCAATAAAATTTCGAAATTAGTGTCGCATTTCCGAAACGTCAATTTTGGCTTTTGCAATTTATTTATTAAATTTTTTATCTTCAGCTGTTAATGGTCAAGCTTTCGACGAAGTCGTGGTCTCATCCGATCTCAATGTAAGACGCAAATCAATAGAAAATCGTCAGGGGAAAAGCCTGCTGACGAACGTACCGTCCGGAACGACTGGACCACCGAGCAAACCAACGGTAAACACATCAAGGTTGATTTCCAGCGACGGAAGTAGCATATCATTGGGAACCAGAAAACGTCGAGAAAATTCGAAAAACAGGTATTAAAAAAAAAAAAAAATGAATTTTTCGAAGTTTTGATAATTTTATTTATTTAATTAATTGATTTTCTTAATTAATAATTGATTACCACCGAGTTGGAAAATAAAATCGAGAAAAAATGTTAAAATTTGTGTCGTTTATTTATGTTTTTGCAAAGATTGCTGGACCTCGGCGTCGCTGGATATCTGCTGAATTCCCGAAAGCGTTAAAAATCTCAAAAACGCAAGGGAAGCACCAAAAACAAGGAAAACTCAAAAAACAAAGAAAAATTAAACTACACGTCTCGCGATGACAACCGCACGGCACCTCACCCCTCATCTGTGATCAAACCTTTCGGCCAATTTCGGACTTCGGCTTGTAATAAAAGGAACAATAAATTTTTTCTGTCTCACAAAAGAAAAGAAACAAAAAAAGAAAAAAAAAATCGAAAATTCGTTCATTCATTTTTCCTTCCTCGTAGTGTTCGATAGTTTTGCATGAATCTCGAATGTCGATCACCAAATGTTATTAAAGCAACGAGTGTTGTCAACAAAAAAAAAAAAAAAACAAAATCTGACACGGTTTCAAAATATCGTAACTTATTCTGCAACATCCGAAAAATCAAGATTTACGAATCATGGAATTTCGTTGCACAATAATTGTCGTCGAATTGCAAAAGCAAAAAATTATGATTATTTTTTTTTTTTTAATCAATTATTGCCGAATGGGGTTACTGCAAAAAACAAATTACACGTTGACAAGAAATCAGGAAGAAGCTTCCATTTCCATTCGATCTTAGTCATTTTTTCTCTCATTTATTTTTATCGTTATTATTTAAGGAATTTTTTTTTCAACCGAATTGAAAAAGACGGAAAACCCCTGCATGATTTCTTTTTTTTTTAACATAGACGTCCGAGCCTACGTGCAATATTACGCGCGTGAATTTTTGCTTATTTGCCGTTTACCTTTCGGTCTTTATGCCAGACACGTGATTATACAGAGTCTCCTACGTGCGTGCACACCTGCCAGACTTGCTGACGCGTGTAAAGGCCGCCATCTTCGGAATACTAAAAGGAGGAAGAAAACATTTTTGTTGGATAAGATCGAACAAATTTTCAATGAATCTTTAATGAATTCGTCATTTTATTGCTTTTTTTTTTATTAGACGAAAACACGAGTCTGAATCAATCATTTGCTTAATTAATTAATCCAAAGAGATTCGTAATTATTCAAATCTTAAATCACTACTCAAGCTCAACATTGTGCTTTCCACTTTTTCTACGATTTTTTCAACTCATTGGATCACCTTAATGAATTGAATAAATAATAATTAGTTTTTCTAGAATTATTGAAATTTTTCAATAGAAAAACGTGATGCATTCGTTTAATTTCGTTGTTGCTAATTTTTCCATTAATTTAATAGTAAAGGAAATGAAATTTAATAAATCTAAAAAGTTATTTGGAGGAAAAATTCTTGTCAATTGAGATAATCATGGGGTTTTTTTCAGAGAGTATTTACCGGTCATTGGCTGATCAGTAGTCAAGATATGTCAATCGAGAATCGAGGTTCCGTAGATTTAGTTAAAGAATTATTCACACGCGTAAGAAATGAAGGGGCGGAGAAGGGGGGAGGTGATGAGGTGAGAAAGGGTGAGACATAAAATAGGCAATGCGGTATCGAATACAACGTAAACGGATCTAGCCAACCGTACGACTGCTGAATCGATAACGATGTCTCAAAAAACTGATCGGTCAACGAATCGTCTGAGGAATTTTTTCCAGCTCGAAATCCGGCTAGACATTTTTTTGAATGGATTCAAAAGTCTATAAACATACAACTAAAATTAAAAACGCTTCGAGATCCAACGATTCGTTTAGAAATTGCTCGTAGTACCCTGACCCGCCGCTAGGTGGCCAGCGCGACGAGCCGCTCTCACGTACGAACCTACGAACCCAACAGTATGTATGCAGAACATGTGCCAAAATTGAAATTTGGGTCCTTGGGTTGCTGCTCTTCCCACAAATGATCGGCTAATTCGTTTTTAAGGTATTAATCTTTTTAAGGGGTTGTATAAAAGGGAAACTCGAAATTTCATGCGCGTAACAGGGGCTTTTAAATTCCTCGAGAGTTCGTCGAACGGCCACGTTGCTGGTGAGCAATGCGCGGAGGTATTTGCGCGAAATATGGAAACCATCGTGCACGTGTAAACGTGAACCAAACAAAGGGATTCCAAACGGGGAATAAAAAGGGGAATGGATGGAAAAAAATGTGAAATAAGAAAAAAATATGGAGAGAAGGGGTTATGGGCTGGTCGCTGACAGACAGACGTGTATACGGAATGAAAAGGAACGAGCATAGAATTTTCATTATTATGCGAATTGCATCATCAGCTTCCATTCCGTCTTGACTAAATCGTCTCGTATTAACCAGAGAACTTAATCTCGGGGTCTCTGTACTGTCTCTACCGATTCTCCGAGGCCTCCACTTCCGATCTGTCCACCAAAATAATTCGCAAATCTTTTTTATCGATTCTCACGGTCCTTTAAGGGATTCAGCCACTTTTGACCACAATCCGCTGCCTTTAAATCCCCCAATGACCGCGAAAAATTCAATACGGAATGGAAATAATTTCTCTTCTCCGCGACTCTGGCAAAAAAAATCGCTAAAACCGATAACTCGATAAAGTTGGAAATCCGCACACGTAAAATTCGTTCAGTCATTGTTCGGAGGGGTCTAACGACCCTTGCCTCAACGTAACAACACGATCATGGAAATTTCTCGAGCTATCAAAATTACTTGTTGAAATGGCGATACGACGAAATAATGCGCTTCTCGTATATTAAGGTGGTCAAAGAGGCCACGATAATTCTTCTCTGGACGATCAAAAGTCAGCGGGAGTTTTACAACCGCGGTTTCTGTCCTCTCATCCCACGGAGTGTGTCTCGAATTGACAATTGCTTTTCGGTCAGCGAACAGCACGTTTTTGTCTAAAATGCCCAAATCTCGAGTAAATACCTTAAAATCCTTATTTTTCGAAAATTTTATTGCATCGGAAAATATTCGGACGAGCAATTAATGTAGAAAAAAATGAGTAGCTTAGTTATTTTAATCTTAAGGACCTCCGTGAGGATTCCAACTCCCTTGGTCAGCTAAATAACAAAAATCCATTGGCAACGATGATTATTGTTAATATTTATAAATAATAATCGATGAAAATCAATGTTTTCTCGATCCTGGTATGAGAATTTAGTCGATTAAATTCGCAATTAAATTCGTTAAATTCCAAACCCGAGAAAATTGTGAAAAACGCTCACGTATGGCAGTGACCGATCCTCGAGCGAACGTTACAAGTATCTCGAGAGTTTTATACGGCCTGGGTGAGGGTTACTCTATGATGCGTGTGTGACGAATGAAAGAAGAGGAAAAAAGTCAACAAAAAAACTACATACAACTGTCCATCCTGGATTGCTTCTTGTTAATGAAGACAAAAGGGTGGGGGAGGGGAAGAGTTAGTGTGTAGAATAGGAGAAGGGGAACAAGTCCGTAAGAGAGCAGATATTGGAACACACAAGAAGAGGAACAACACCCTTCCAGCATTTTTTTCCATTTTTTTTCTCTCTCTCCTTTTTGTTGTTCTTCTACCGATTCCTGACGGTATAAAAGCGATTGCGACATTGCCGAACGTCATCTAGCCTTGTGAGCTTCGCTAGGGACTCAACCAAGTAGACTTCTCCGGAGTAGTGCTTGGATCGTTCCTGAGACAGTTTCATAACCGACGTTTATTTTTTTTTTTCATACGATATTCATCGGATATTAAAATTTTTTATACAAAAGTGTTTGACATCGTTTCGCATTGTTTTTTTTTTGTGATTGAGTTCATTTAAGCCCGTTAAAAAAATATTTGCAAGTATGCATTCGTTGTGGGGTTTCCTAGTCGTGGCGACGGCCGCCATTGTCCTCGCGGAAGGTCGGGCCGTGAATCAAAAACCTGGTAAAGTGTTAAACTTTTTTTTTTTCAGAGTCTGTTTTCATTCGGCATCCAAATATTTTCCAATTTATTTCTTCTACAGTCGCCGTTACCGTAGACTCTTACGGCAACCCGATTGTCTATTTGCGCGACAAGAGAGCTTCTGCTGGTTATCCACAACGCACCATGATGTTTACCGGTTACTACCGTCCCGTGCGTCGATCCAATGACGGCCAAGCAACCGGAGTTTTCGCGCAGGGAAATGCCGTAAGCGGAGGTTCTTACGTCGCTGATAAACCCGATTATCTTGAACGTGGACCAGAACCCATCGACGAGTCCGGGGTCTCGAGCTCCGAAGCTGAGGCTGCTCCAAATCCTGTTGAGCACGATGCCCAAGATGAGCAACAAGTTAAATACACGCCTGGTCAAGGGCAGCACGAGGAGGATGCACCGAATCAGGTAAATGTTATTTTCACCCGAATTTCTTCTACGGACGTTGGTAACACGATGCTCCGGGTCCTTTTTATCGTGACAGAGTGAAATTTAAAATTGGAGGGCATTCCAAATAGTTCTGAAAAAATTGCAGACTGTGGCCGAATATTTCCGAATTCCTCCGGAACTACAAAATCTAATCGATTTTTCCCAATTTTTCAGGAACAAGATCAACATTCCGCAGACGCTCCAGCAGAAGCTCCAGTAGCGGAAGACGCAGCACCGGAACCGACGAGAGCCCCGAAACGACCTACCAAAACGGCCCGACCCCAAAAAACAAAGAAGCGCCCAATAATTACCGATTCGGCCGAATCGGACGAAGACGATGAGGACGAAGACGAGGACGAGTTGGACGAAGACGAACCAGTCGTGCCTTTTGTACCCTTCAAGAGCAACAGACGCCGTAACAACATGCCCAATTTGAACAACTTCTTCCCCATGGTGTTCAGTTTCCCTCGTGGAGTTTCACGCGGCTCCACGGATTACGATTCAACTCCGGGCATGATCACCGCTATTGCAAATAGTTATTCAACCGGCAAAAAAGGAGGAGTTGCAAGTTCAATGGCTACTGCATACGGAGGAGCTCCGCCCCAAGGGTGAGCACAAACGTTTTTCTGAAAGCGCATATTACCGAATGAAAAATCATTTAATGTGTAAGTGAATTTATTACCGATTCCAGAAAGAAGCATAGAAGAGCTCAACCCGTCCAGGAATAATTGCAATAAGTTTCTTACGAGATTTAAATTGTCACATTCTGTACCTAAAGAAAAAAGGTTATAATATTAATACTAATAATTACAATAACAATAAGCAGAATTTGTTGTTACAAACCAGTGGAATAAAAAGTCAATCAATGGATTAATTCAAAGCGTTCATTTTATTAATGCAACTCAAAAAAACAAAACCCAAACGACACATAACGAACCAATTCGGGCCGGAATTCTGATAGTTTTTCCATGACGGCTGACATTGACCCGATCGTGACCTCGCGACGAAACTATTCTCCGTCTAATAGAAATAATACTCCGGCAGAGGTCATTTGGAGGACGAAGTAAGAAGCGGCATTGCTTTGCCGTTCCTTACTTGGTTATAAATACGAGACTATATCTCGACGCGATTCCAATGTTCAAACGTGCATGAGACTCGATTATTATGCCCCGAGGACACGTATCGAATTCTGGGAAAACCGTCAATATTATTTTCAAGATATAACAATAAGACTCTTTTTTATACGCGAACAAATGGATGCTGATTTTTGTTTGCTTTACTTGCTATAAGAAAATATTTCATTTCCGGAATAACTTAATGAATGTGGCTGCATGATGATGCAGCATCTTGCGATGGAAGACATTCCATGAAAAAATAAAATAAAAAGCGTCGTGGTATGTTAAAACAATGACGGTGTTCTGGGTTCCGAACTTATCAATAAAAATTCAGGAATTCCGTGATGCCTCGTGCGATATTTTTCAACGAGTTATGAATTTTTCTTTTCCTGTATGGGCTTCTGGAGAATTTAGTTTTTCAAAAGGTTGGAGAAGAAAGGGGACAACTCTGGGTATAAATATCCTGATCCGTTGGACATTAGTATCACTCGACACTCTAGTTATCCATCGCTCATATACCAAAGCATTATTCCAAAATGGTCAAAACTTTGGTGGTCCTCATAGCCATAGTCGCCGTAGTAGCCGCAACCGACAGTGCGGAAAACAAAACCGAGAACATCGAAGGTAAGTTGACATTGGTTGATCTTGGGCTCATTCATAGAAAGTGCTCATTTCGGATGCAGTTGATGAACCCGTCTAAAAAATTATCAAGTCTGACCAAGATTGCAGAAACAAATTGATCTCATTGCTCTTGATATATGCCGCAGGTGAAGTAGTCAGGAATTCCAGAGGAATCGTATCTAGTCTGTCCGGCCTCTTCGGAGGTGGTAACAGTGGCAGCAGCAGCAGTAGCAGCCACAGCAGTCACAGCAGCAGCACCGACTGTGGCGGTGATGAATACGAGATCATTCAATTGGCCCCGCAAGCCGGCGGAAGCCTTAATCTCCACAATTACGGAACGTCTGGACATGGTTCATCCCTTGGTGGTGGATCTTACGGCGGAAGTTACGGAGGAAGCCATACCCCCGCAGTGTCAACCCGTGTAGTTGGACAAAACGTTAGACAAACCGGATCCGGCCCAGTCAGCTCCATCCGTCAAGTTCCATCCCACCAAGTATCCACAGGAATTTCATCCTATCCCAGTGTTTCGGCCCCAGTCATCCGCGGTTCAGCTTCTTCTTCATCTTGTTCGTGCCAATCAGCTCAGGCCCAGCAATCATCAGGCTGTGGTTGCGAATGCTGCTGCCCATGCAGTTGCGGATGCGGCTCATCCAGCTCTTGCAGCAGCTCCAGCAGCGGTTGGGGTAGTTCCGGAGGTCGTGGTTGTGGCGGAGGTTCCTCATCTTCCCACCAACAAGTGCAGCCGCAGATCGAGTATGTTCACATCGAGCACCCACCCCAGATCATCGAACAGGTCGTAGAGCACCACATCGAGCACCCACCCCAAATAATCGAGACTGTCGTCGAGCACGTCGTGGAACACCCACCCCAAATCATCGAACACACCAACCACGTCATCGAGAAAGTGCCACATGTCATGATCGCCAGAGCCGGACCTGGATCCCACCACGAATCGCACTCATCCTCCCAACAGATCGCAAATGATGTCAGTAATGTTATCAACCGTGCCGTTTCCGGAAAGTTTGGCAAATTCTAAATACTGCCCAATTGGAACCTTCAACTTCAACGGCTTTGGAAAGATCCGAACTACGTCATCCGAATAACCGATTCGGCAGTTCCTTCTTTCCGGTTAATATATTAAATGAAAAAAAGTGATCAACATTAACCTTGACACAGTATTTATTATTTTTCCTGCCTCTATTGAGTCCCGCCCCATAAATATGGCATTTCAACATCCACCATGCTTCATGGGGGTAAAATAGGTTAAGCAAACAGTCTTCTTAGTATCATGCGAGAAAACAAAACGTATGTGGTTCCAAGTCGATATTCCCAAAGGAACAAAGTTACAGGAACATCTCAGCGATTGGATTAAATTTAAAAAAAAAGAATGTTGAAGAACCAGAATGTGCAATGAGGGCAAATCGATGAATACGATCCCTTGATGAATGGTGGGTTCCTGGAAAGTTCACATGGTCAAATTTTGGCTGAGGTGAATGTGTAGAAGAGTTGAAACATGAATGGGCGAAGTGACCGTTGCGTGTGTTACCTGGGCCAGGATGACCTAGATCGGTTGTCGACCCTGCCACCGAGACCGGTTTTCGAAACATTAAGATGACGGCACACGAGGAAAAAAACGTTCGAAAAATATCACGAGAAATTCTCAAATAACAGAACTTTTGAGAGGAAATCCAGAAAACACCATTAGGCCTCGATCAAACGAGCAATTTCTGGTCAACATGGTTCGCTCTTTCGTTATTTATGACCGCAGTTCGCCAACAACAGATATCATCACGTCCGCCACGAATCCAGTACGTTCCCATCAGAATTCACATTTACAGGCAAAATTTCAAGGCCCGATTGGTTCTGGGCCCGGGCCCAGAAATCAACTCGAGAGGCCTAGCCGGTCGAGGTTCATTCCAATTTTTCACTCGGCCAAACTTTTGACCGGGTATTTCCTACCACGTAGTCTATTCGCACGTCATCAACGTGACGCGGGGACCATGTGGCCCCTAATGCAAGTAGCGCACCCAGAAATCTTGGCTCTTCTCTTCATATATAAAAAGGCTCTGAACATCCGAACCTCAAATCAAAGTTTACGCAGATCAGCAAGAGATCTAGTCAACTGAAGTCTCAGTAGACCATTTTGCTAATAGTTGTTTGTGTCTAATTGCTCGTTACTACGAATCAACCATGAAAGGATTTGCAATCTTCGCCATTTCTGCTCTCGTGTCCGCTGCAGTTGCACTTCCGACTCCATACGACAAAGGTAACATTTTTATCCCTTAAGGGCGTCTCAAGACTCAAATGTCAGTCGCACCACGTCAAATCCTCCAGATCTGGAGTTTTGAGCACGTTACATCGCGACGGTCAGATCTAAATTTTTGTTTTCAGTTTTTCTTACATCCAAAATGGTTTGCGAGCCTGAGTTGATTAAAAAAAGTTGTTACAAATTGACTAAAGAACAACATACTCTAAATCCAACATTGTCCGAGGTGATCTGGATTTGTTATTTAATAAACAAAGTTTCGAAAAAATTTTACGATCGATTTTTTTGAAAAACTAAATAAAGCTTCTTCGATGTTACATAAAAGTGTATGCAAAGTTTTAAGAGGCTTCACCATTTAAAAATCGAAATATTTAATATTGAAAATCGCAACTTTTACCACACGCTTTTATGAGAAACTACTGAAAATTGTGATTTTTATAAATAATATCTTGACTTCTACATGGTGAACCTCTTAAAATTGTGCAAGCTATTCTCTTCTCTATCTTTTTGTGCAGTGCAAATTTAAAGGAGTTCTATCGATAGAAAATTTTGCATACAACGTCCTTAAGAGTTAAATCTGAAAAAAGGAACTTTATCTTGATTTTGCAACAGAAATTGCAATTTTGGAAAATTCCTTAAAATCCAAAACGACAAAAAAAAATTAGCACTGCACAAATTTGACCGAATAAATAACTTTTGTACTTTTTTCTTTTTCTACAGAAAAGTAATATGAAAAGGTTCAAATCATAATTGACATTCGTTTTTTTTTTTGTTGCTTAGAAGCTAAAGTCGATGTGATAAGAAAACCTCGAGATATCGGTCTCGGTTTTGGCCTCTCTGGATTCAACGACTATGGCAGTTATTACGATTATGGAAACTATCCAGGATATTACGATCCATACAGACCATATGGTAGACCACCGTATAGATACAGATACAGCGGTCAACAGAGTGGACTTTATGGAGGAATCGGAGGATCGATCGGTTTTGGTCTAGGCACAAATGTCGGCATCGGTTACGGAGGCTATGGAGGGGATTATTGGGGCCGTTATTATTAACGCCCCGTTACATGTCGTTATGACAATTAAGTCTAGGCTGACAAGTGTACAAAACAGAAAACTGATTCATTAAATTAAATTAAATAAATTATTTGATTAAAAAAAAAATTCTGTATTGATTCTTCACCGATAAACTAGGCTTTTTCTTTGTTATTCGCAACGTTCGATCGAGACCTCGTTTCGTCGTGGTAACTCGAGGTTTACTCGACCGGATTCCGCCTCGTTTGCATTTTTTTACGAAATGTTCAACGACTTGAAAAGGAAAAAAATCGTTGTGGACGTTTTCGTTGATATTGGACAATCCGTGTTGGAAAAAAAAATCAAACAATGAAAATTGGACTAAGAAATCTCTTTGCTCGTACGTGTGAGCCACGGCGTCACAAACGAAAGCAGACTCAGCGAAATTCGACTGCAGTCACGCGCTCCGAATAACAAAAATGTTTTCTTTCATTTTTATGTTTTATTTATCATTTTCGTAACTCTTTTACGCGCCGATTGCCATATGATTAAAAATTGTGTCAGTGAGCTCTCCCGATTACCACGTCCAACAGAATCGATAAAAAATTAGCTACCGCGACTTTTATTTTTAAAGGAAAGAGAACTGTAAATTGCATGCTATTTTTAGGACGAAAAAACATATCGATGCAATTTTTGGAAGTGAAAAAAAAATCCTTGGTTTACGATGAAAAAATAAATCTGATTTCTGCCCCATTTAGGTTATTTTTCTTGAAGCAATAATGAAGAAATCTCGACACCTTGCAGCCACTGGATTAGGCAATTCGAATACATCTGAAAATTCAACAGAAATCCTTTTCATAATTTCGATCAATTCATAACTTTGCAATGAATCATTGGATCATAAACAACGAGCAAAATAAAAGTTGGAATTTGATAACTACGTGAATTGGAAAAATCAGGGCAAGAAATCACGCAAGTGGATAAAATGTATCACGTTAAGGCACGAATCAATTTGATAGTCGATATTGTTTTTAATAAATCTGTAAATGATTGATAGACCGGTTGTATATAAACCTGCACTCTTTTATTTTAAGTTACACTAAGAATCTCCATCGTATCCTCATAGGATCGCTCTGACTACGAGGCAGAAGAAATAAAAGTTGCAATTGAGAAGACCTTTCGAGATGTCATTGAAGATATGTCTTTTGGTTGCACTCGTCGGCTTCACTGCCGCTGTGAAAATAGAGAGCAAAGAGGCTGCCAGTCACAAAGTTGATGGTGAGTAAAAATAATATTGATGCATTGAATTTTTTCCAATTTCTCAACATAGAGGTCCAAATTTCTAATAGAAGTTGAATCTCAGAACCGTGAATAATTTGATTGAAAACTAAATCTCTCGACAACCCCCTTAACGTGATAGCTCGATGCAAAATTGAAAACTGATGTGCCTTAATGATGGAAAACTTGATGATATATTTTATTTGTTTATTGTTAGGAAATGAGGAGCAGTCAAGAGTAGCGAGACAATTATCAGTGGGATTTGGTGGTGACTTTGGCAGCGAAGGTGCATTGTACGGAAATAGTGATGTTGAGGTTGGTTACGCTCCGCAGTATGCCAACAATCAGCAATTTTCTGGCGGGTCCGGAGTGCCGCAGAGTTCGAGTAATTCCGGGAGCATGCGGCTACTAAGGAGGTCCAATGGTGTTAGCGATGGCAGAGGATTCGTCCCCAATTCGGTTGGATTTGGCCAGGGCTCCGGGGGCTACAGTTTGCAACGAAGTGGTGGATTGATTGGAACAGATAGTGGAGTCCTTCAATCTGATTCTTCACAAAGTGTAATGGTACCCTACCAATCTGGTATGATTCCTATCCAACAAGCTGCACCTGCTGCCACTGGTTACTACAGCCAATCAGCTGGTCAAGCTGTACCCAACATGATTCCTATCCAACAATCTGCACCTGCTGCCAGTGGTTACTACAGACAATCAGCTGGACAAGCTGTACCCAACATGATTCCTATTCAACAATCTGGACCTGCTCCCAGTGGTTACTACAGACAATCAGCTGGACAAGCTGTACCCAACATGATTCCTATTCAACAAGCCGGACCTGCTGCCAGTGGTTACTATAGCCAATCAGCTGGACAAGCTGTACCCAACATGATTCCTGTTCAACAAGCTGCAACAATTCAAAGAAGCCAACCAGCTGGTCAATCTGGACCAAATTATATGTCCATCCAACCTGTTGCACCAGCTTCAATCAATTATATTCCTAGCCAACGATTTGGACAAGCTGCAGCCAGTGGTGGGCCAATCCAATCAGCTGGACCTGCCCAAGGCAATTCGTTTTTGGGCCAAGCTGATGGACAAGTTGGATCCAGTGGCATATCCGTTCAGCCAGCTGGACCAGTTCAAGCTATACCTTTGTTCGCGCAACAAGGTGGATCAGCAATATCCAGTGAATCCAGACAACCAAGTGAACAAGCTGCACCCAGATACATTCTCGTCCAAGCAGCTCCATCGGGACCAACTAATTCCTTCTCCAGTCGAATAAGTGGACAAGCTGCTCCCAGCTTCACATCCATCCAATCAGCTGGACCAGCACAAGCCAATTCTTTTTCTAGTCAATCCAGTGGACAAAGTGGGCCCAGATACATACTCGTCCAACCAGCTGGACCAGCACCATCTTATTCCTTTTCCGGCCAAGCCAATGGACAGGTAGCACCCAGTTTCATATCCGCCCAGCCAGCTGGACCAGCTCAAGATTATTCTGGCTCCAATCAGCAGAGTGGATCAGCGGTATCCAGCCAGTCTGTCAGACCAATTTACATCGTGCCTAGCCAACAAGGTGGATCAGTGATTCCAAGCCAATCCGTCGGACCAATTTATAATGTTCCTAGCCAACAAAGTGGATCAGCCATATCCAGCCAATCAGTTAGACCAATTTATATCTTGCCCAGCCAACAAGGTGGATCAGTCATTCCCAGCCAATCCATCGGACCAATCAACAACGTTCCTAGCCAACAAAGTCGACCAGCGATGTCCAGCCAATCTGTTGGGATAGTAGTGCCTTGGTCGAGCTATCCAACATATGTACCATCCGGTTTAGTCATGCCCCAGCCCAATATCAACCAAATAAATGATGCTGGATTCGGGTCCGTCCTGGCTCCTAAATTTCAAGGTACTGCGTCCTTGGATTGCGGACTTGGAGTTTCCAAAGGCAAAGGAAGCAGCAGCAGCAGCAGCCTCAGCAGCCATGTCTCCAACCTGAAGCCAATGCTCCTGATGAAATTGTCCAACATACTGGGGGCCATTGGCAAAAGACAATCCATCAGCTGATCCTCAACGACATTTAGAACAATAAATATTCGCCATAAACAATTTACGTGAAACATTTACCTTCAACCAAGCAAGGCACTAATGTTGATGGACGAACTCATCCAGTGTTTTTATACTCGTAGGAAAAATGTTGTCTCTCGTTATCTATCAATAAATAAACATCCATACTTTACCAAATTTACGACTACTCCTTCTTTTGCGATTGTGTCTTCATGTTTCATTTTCTCTGAATGAAATGGCATCCCATCTATTCCGCAATTAGCATCGATGCATTTTTCACCACTTTCAGTTACTGCATTGTAATGACTGTTACGAGAATGGAAACTAAATTCAATATCGGGGTTACAAGGGCAAGCGTGTAAGAGAAAAATTGAAATAGCGGTGATTAGCATGAATTTGAACGATAAAAGAAAAGCGTGTCAACCGGATCAACGATTTGTCACGAATATGAACCGATATCGTCAATTTTATTTATTTTATGAACTAGTTCCAGAATTTTTGATAAATCCACTCCCGTATATAAAGACAGTTGTCCGGAATCGAAGGCATACGTTATTTCTTTAACGACGAATACTCACAGTTGAGAGCAAAATAGAAACAGTTAAAAATGAAGTTAACGCTATTAATTATTGTGGGATTGATTGCGATGTCTTTAGGGAAAAAGTGTTGTGACGGTGAGTTGAAAAAAATAAATTTGATTTGGAATTTACTCAAAATGAAAATTCGCAGACAAATAAGCAACAAATTGATTGTGAAATTATTTGTTAATTCACTAACAAAAAATAAAAATCAATCAATTGTCATTATTAAGTCCATACTCCAAAAAAAAAGAAACACATTATCATTATTTAATCAATATTTATTAAGTTAGAAGAAAATCAAGTTCAACATTAAATAAAATTGCTTTTTTCAATGTTTTCTGTTTCTAGAGGAACAACAGCCAGCACCACCCCTTCCGCCAGTACCAGTGCCTCCGCCAGCTCCAGTACCTCCGCTAGCCCCAGTGCCTCCGCCAGCCTCAGCCCCAGACGTTCCTGCCGACAAGGAAGTAAAAAAATGGTCAATCAAGGAACTCTTCTCATCAGATATGATGAAGAAAAAGCAGATAGTCAAGATAATCAAAGTCCTCAAATTAGTTGGTTTCGTCGGAGTGCCAGCATTGAAAGCGTTGGTCGATGCGAAACTTAAAAACATTGAAAAGGATAGTTGGCACAAAAACATGGGAAAAGACAGTTGGCTCCCAAGCATTGGAAAAGATGGTTGGAACAATTACGAGTACGCGGCGGGTTACGACGTTTATGGCAACCCTGGGTATTGGCCCGTACAAAAGAAAACTGGTATAAAGTCCGGCTCTCTGTTTGCCGATAAATTTGCAATTCCTCTAGCATTGAAGCATAAATTGACGAAAGGAAAATTCTAATAAACAATTGTTTCAGACAAAAATGTATAAATTTTCATATGGAGCACTCTTTAGAGTTGAAAATCAAATTGACGTTAAGATTGTTGTTGATTATGTTACATCGTTGTACTTTTTCTAAGAAATATAAAAAATTTTACTTTACACAATGTTTTTCTTTATTCCCCCTCCCCGTTAGTTATTTTTACAAAAATCAGCAATCGGTTTCGGTATCGAGCTTCGATCTTTGAATAAAAATATAAAAAAACAAACTTAATAAATGTTGTTAAAAAGTGAAGTGTCTTGGAAGTGAAAATCGTATCCGAACGTGAGATTTGTTCGAAATGATCAGATACCAAAAAGTTATTTACATAAATTAGCGACGACAATTTTAAAACGAGAAAAGATTTTTCAGCATTAAGGCACGAAGCAATCATTCATTATCGATTATTTGCTTATCGGTAAGATGGGAAAACGATAGTGCATGAAAAATCGCGTATAAGAAGGAATGCTCTCACCAAGATGGTATCAAGATTCCAAAGTGACAAGTAACTTGTGGAGAACCATTCCGGAATCATTAAAAGAAAAATAGAGCAACATGGAGCCATCACTGTCAGCATTAACGGTAGTGGTAATCGCAATCGCAGCAACCGAAATCAATGGTGAGTTAACACTGACTGTCAACCAGCATTTCATTGAAAATCTGTCAAGAAAATGCCTGTCCTGGAAAAAATGATTGCCATGAAGTTCTGCAAATGAAACCAATTTTAAACCATTTTTTTTTGCCATAAAAGAAACTGGAATTCAAATTGTACTTGTGAACCGAGTAAATGTAAAGATGCTTCTATTTATACAAGAAAAAAAAGTGATGTGTCAATTTTCTTTGTTTAGCCAAAGTTAACGGAGGTTTTGGTGTTGGCGATGGTCGTTACGCCATTGGAGGTGGCGGAAACGCTCATAATGGAGGTAGTATCGGCAGCCATGGTGGTGGTCAAATTCTTTTTATGAACGGCGGCAGTGGTGGTCATGGTGGTGGCTGGGGAGCCGGTAATGGAGGCTGGAGTGGCGGAAATGGAGGCATCCATAATGGTGGTGGCTGGAGATCCGGTGGAGTCATCCATGATGCTGGCTTCGAACTCAACAACGTCTGGGGAGCTGGTAATGGGGTTGGTGGCTGGGGAGGCAATAATGGAGGTGGTGGCACAGTCATCCGTGAGGTAGTTCAGCCGGCACCAATAGGTTGTGGATCATCAGGACAAGGTGGATGTCGTGGAGGCTGTGGAGGCTGTAGATCCGGTGGAAACTCCGGATGTGGATCCAACGGAGGCTGCGGAAGAGCTGGTTGCAGTTGTGGAGGCGGATGTGGTGGTGGAAGTTCCGGTGGTTCAGGATGCAGATGTTCATCGTGTTCAGGTGGCCAAGTCAATGGTGGAAGTTCCATCATCTCTGGTGGAAGTTTCTACGTCCCCAGTGGAGGTCCCATCATCTCTGGTGGAAATTCCTACCGCACTGGAGGTCCCCTCATCTCCGGTGGAAGTTCCATCATCTTCGGAGGAGGACTAGGTGGCAACTATGGAGGCAACTATGGAAGCAACTATGGAAGCAACTATGGTTATGCTCCAGGCTCCGGTATCCCCGCCAATTCGGCAGGTACATTTGAAATCATCGATTTGCCAGCTGCTGGCTCAAGAGGTATTGGCGGTGGTTCAGGATGTGGTTGCGGCTCAAGAAGTAGCTCAGGAAGCAACTCAGGAGACGATTCAGCAGGTGGAATCGGAGGCGGTCGAAGTGCCTTGTCAATGATTGGAAAATTAATCCGTTCGGTTGCATCCAAGTGAAGAGAAATGAAGAAAAATTTCAGTGGCCCCCGAATCTCAGGGTAATCAGCCAATGGTCAAATGGGCAGCCTCGAAGGCTGACGATAAATTAATAGACGAATAAATGCATGAGCACAAATTGAAACTTTGTTATCATTTATTTCCAGACCCAGAAATACCTGATCCATAAAATATCTTTTTATTTCTTTAAATTAAAATCATTAATGATTATTAATTAGTATTAATTATTATTAATAATTAATTAAATTATTTCTACAAAGTAATCAATGAATTCATCGTTGTAGCGAGTTTTTATACCGGATATCGAACTGTGTCTGATATGGAGTACGATTCAAAGCGGATGAACCTCCTCTACGTTCTGTCATTCAAAATATCAACGTTCCCGAGTTATTCCGTTTTGTTATGAACGCGAAAATTGTTTATTCCAAAACATATCGAACTGTCTCACGCGGCAAGAACGTCGTGAGCCTTTAATAGACTCGTCTATAAATTTGCAACGCTCACACCGGACATTCATTTTATTCTGAAACTTGTTCACTGATAGTTCATAAAAAAGTTTCATTATGGTCGGCCATTTTTCACTCTTTTTTCTCCTCAGTATTCTCGCCGGGGTAAATAATACGAATAATGATTAATAAAAAATATTAATTAACAAAATTTGTATTTAACGATTCGTGTCACATTTTTTCCCTTCAGATTCAGTGTCGATCGATCGTTTCATCGAATCTCAACGAAGCGAGTAAGAAAAAAAATTTCAATTAATTCAGTTTAATTGTGAATAATTAAAATTTTGATTAAAATTGAATTTTGATTCGGAGCCACGTGAATTATCGTTAATTATTGTTCCAAGCAGAAAAATAATCGATGGCTAACGCTTTTTTTTTCTATTGCTGTGAAGGTCCCAGTTACACAAAAAATCTGACGAATATTCGTGACGAAACGCACGACAAAGCCAATGTCGATGAAATTCGACGATTCTTTGCAACTCAGGGTCTCGCGCTCGAAAAAATTCTCGCTGAATTTGCCGCGAGGACTACCGATTTCAAGGATTACGAGGAAAAAGCGGTTCGTCATTTTTTTAAATTTAAACTCATTAACATAATTAATCACCAATCTAATTAGCATCATTTTTTAATTAATTGAATTTAGTGAATTATTTTTATTTATAATTTCATATAAATTTTCACGACTCTGCAATTATTTTAATTTTTTATTTCAAAGGCTCAGTGGCTCAGGCTTTTGAAACAAATGTTACAATCCTTAACGAGTGGAAAAAGTTTCAATAAATCGCGATTAATTGAGACGAGATTCAACGACGTTGACCAACTCCCACAAATAATAATTGACGAGGATAAAAAAAAAGTTCCTTTCGCCGGATACAACTGGCTGGACGATCTTTTCGAATTTTTGGACGACCAGGAAATCGATGGGCAAAGCACTGAAGAAAATCAGAGCCACGTCAAGTCTCGTAAAGTCCATTCAATCTTTCTTCCAATACATTCGACAAAATATTAATTTTTATTCGTTATTTATATTTTCTCCAGGTTACGAAAACTCGTCGAATCTATTTTCATTAATTAACGATAATTCCGAGCCAAATAAAAACCAAGTCGATCGTCCTGATGGAAAAGAGTTCCAGGAACTTGACAAAATGCTCGTCGACATTCAAAATCAGATCGAACGTGTTCGCACAAATTTTGAAAAATTGTGCAGGTTCGTGAATCCCAAAAAAACCAATTTATTCATTAATTTTCGTTAATTAATCGTAATTTTATTTTTCAATAATCCAGCAAACACCATTCGATCTCCTCAACGGAGTGGCTCGTCCAAGACGCAAACGAGGATCAACGTTTCAACGGTATCCTCACAAATAACCAGTAAAAAAAAAAAAAAAAACTGGAAAAAATGACGAAAAACAAAAATTCGTCCCCAAACCCCTAATTTTTTTTTCTCCAACGAATTATATGAAATGGAGTTCCCCCATGACAACACGTGCCCATAATTATAATCAATTATTGTAATCGTCACAAAAAATTAACAATAAATAATAATTTCCACACAAATTTCTGCAATCATGACCTTGAAGTTTATAATCATCCACCAATTGTCAAAAGAAAATGCACGAATCTCGTCAGATGCAAATAGAGTCGTGATTGAAAAGAAAATCGACAGAGGTTCATCGACAATTTTTTATTATCTTTATTTATGCCTGCAGACTTGACAAAACGATTCAAATTAATCGAGACCAATCACGACAGCAACTCTCTGAATATTTAATTCAACAGCACTGCCATCTTGGGTGGAAATTGCTTCCAAATCGTAACAGTCGGTACAGAAGAAATGATCGAAATTTTTCAATTACTTCAATTTTTTTTTTTTCTCACGTTTTTATTAATTTTCTTAATTTATTTACGATCGAAATTAACTCTGAATTGCCACACCTCTGTAGAATTACGTACGTGCCACCATGGGGTAGATTTGTACCCCAGTGACAAACATCGTTATAAAAAATGAACTACTAAATATTTCGACTTGAAAATTGTTGTAGAACATTTTCAAAGCTTTTTTTCAAAGATTGTTTACTTTATTTAGCCAAAAATTAAATTGAAGTATACTAAAAAAATGCTAAAACCAACAAAAGTGGAAAAATGACTATTCTTCTTAATAGGCCTGGGGTAGTTTGTACCCCACGGTGACAAGTAAGGGTTAATTTGATTTTCATTGCTTTTGATGCCTCTAAACTTTTCAAATAAAAATCGAATTCATTTTCATTGATTCTCTAATTATTTTGTGTGATTACAAACATTTTTTTTTGTGCAAATGATTTTTATAATTGCGAATGTGATTGCTGATGATGACATCGAAATTGCTTGCAATTGACGTGACTCGACTATCATGGGAAAAGGTTGATAATTGGGGCAAAAATAGCCAAAATCAAAATCCCATTAAACCAGTGACGTAAGAGATTGACATATGAAGTTTTACATTAGTTCTAATAAACGTTGCGTGCCTTAAAATGTAACAGCTATCCATTAGAAAGCTCAACGTTTAGAATTTCATTGTTAGACGAAATTTTGATCGGTTTCTCATAATTTCGAAAAGCCTACAAAACCTTTTTCACTTTTCAGAAAAACAGGCACGAATTTTCAGAAAATACGATTTTTCAAAATGACATTCGACGTAAAATTATTTTTAAAAATTCCAAAAATTGAAATATTTCGAAAAAAAATTAAATTTTATTGGAAATCGATTCATTTTCGTTGCAATTGTTCGCGGAGTAAATTTGAGTGACTAGTATGTGGAGCTCAGAATTTTTTGTACCATTTCGTCGAGTGTTTGATCGATAAAACGAGGTCGTCCTTGACGACTGTTGGCTAATCTAGTTAGAGTGTTTTTTTCACTACGGAAGTGAGTTCGGCATCCCAAAAAGGTATGTTTCTTTTTCAATTCAATTTTCCTTAATTTTTAAACCAACCAAAACGCATTTTTTTTTTTTCAAAATCCAAAATTTCCTTCGCCGCATTAATTTCGAATCGTATGAGAGTGTTCGATTCGATTCGATGTGAGGTTATGTCGATGAAGGTATAAATAGAACAAAACCTTGACTGATAATCGTCGATGAGCTCCGAATCATCGAAAACAAAATTTCGTTTTGATTTTTGAGTCAAATTTTTTTTTTTTTTTTTTTTTAGAATAATAGTCATCGAGTCGATTCCATTCTTCGATGTAGAGCGTTATAAATAAATGAATGCCGATGAAAAATAATTATGAAAAATCGTATTTTTTTCAATGTCGAAAAAAAAAAATTTTGGCGATAGAAAAATCGCAGGTAAAATTGATAAAAATTGATAAACATTCGTTGAAACGTAAGAAATATTTAAAGAGTCAAGTGAACTGTGGAGAAAACAAAATCCAACTGAACGATACGTTGGAGCATGGAAAAAATAACAAATGCAGAAATTTATTCGCCCAGCGAATGGAGACGAGACTTGCACGTGAGCAAGTCTGGCTGCATCTCCCCAGGCGTCGATATTTCTTCGTAGATAAGCTATTCGCGTGACTCATCTTCGAATCCTAAATCATTTGGATTTCTCGAGCCCACTCGAAACTTGGAATAATCGTTCACACGAGCAGCACACATCGACACGAATATTACATCCTCATTCACAAATATACAGGCTGTTCCATGCGAAATTGACTCGAAATGAATTTTTTGTTTTTTAATCGTGATTTAAATTTCGATAAAATTTTAAAAAATGTATTCTCGCAATGAGAATTTAGTTTTTTTTCTTTTTACTGGAAAATTAATGTTTAAAAAAAAGAAAAAAATCAAAGGGCTCGTAAAAAAAATACAAATTGACTTGAAATTTGAAAAAAAAAACTTTTTCGTACGTTCATGACCTCGGGGTCAAACTTTTTAGGACTTTTTCTTTCTGGAGCACGTAATCATGCTTACCTTAACGAGCAAAGTTTTTATTTCGATTTCGTGAAGGTTTATGATAACGAGCCTGAAACATGCAATTTCACTGCAATTTTAAAATCCATTTGAGAACTCATTCTTATTATCATTATTATTGTAATTATTGTCAGTAAAAAATGAATTTTCATTATAAAATTTTGGGAAATTGTAGATTTTTGATAAAAAAAAAAATCGTTTGGTGATTTTGGTTAAAAGTTGAGATATCGCAGGAACCAAAAGGAACTGAGAAACACGAAAACAGTATTTGAATAAAATTACGAAAATTGTGATACATTTGACTGTAATAACAAAAGTCACGTGAACATTTCGGTCTCTTGCTTGCGAGTCTCGCGTAAGAAAAGCACAAAACTGCTCGATTTGCATTTTACGAGCAGCCATCGATTTCTTGTCCGATTTCCTCGGCGAAAGAGGAAAAAAACAATGAAAAGAAAAAAAAAGAGCAAAAAAGAGAAAAATAATTCGAATAATGTCTTATCGATCATTCACGTGGACACTGATAATATTTCAATTAGATTATTTCTGTGCCTCAGGGTCGAAACCGAATGATTCGGCAAACTATCGATTTTCCCCAAATTTAAAACGTCTAGGAACTTAAATTGCAAATTTTTTTGTCAGTTTTGTTTAAACCTTCGAATAATTTTTTTTTTTTCGTGTCAAAAAGAAAAAAATAGTTTCCTGCCAAAAGTTTTCCGAGAGGTTTTTGAAAACAGAAGCAAAGGTGCAATTTTTACGCCCGAATATTAATTTTCGTAAAAATAAAATTCGAAAAGTAAGACAAAGATTTAGGAAGATTGTGTTTTCATTGCGGAAATGTGTTATTTGGTTGATTGGTGTACTTTGCAGCGTATAAGAATGGCCGATAAACGATGCACTAGTTCGTCGCACATAATGCAAGGAACAGGTGGGGTGAGTATCGACGTCGGCGCGGTCGGAAGAAATCCTATAACCGGTCGTGCAGGAGCTATTGTTATGAGAACCGTATCCATTTTTCTCACGAGCGGACGAAGAGTCTCAGTTAATAATTCGAAGCGACAACAGTCGTCAATTTACAACGGTGATAATTCAACCTCCGGACGAGTTCATAGACGAAAAAAAATGCCGGACGAACTGAGTACCAAAAATTCTGCTTATCAGGCCAAAATCATTGACTCGTTGAAAAAGAAGACAAGATTCTCGAGGTACGACACTGTTCCCTTCCAATAATTCCTTCAAAAGTCTCTACAACAATGTATTTTTCTCTCCTTCATTTATTCATTCATTCATTAATTCATTCGTTTATTTATTTATTCATTTATTCATTTATTCATTCATTTATTCATTTATTCATTCATTTATTCATTTATTCATTTTTAAAAAAAAAATTTTTATTGTTGCTGCCAGTGTACGACGTTCTCGTCTTTCAGAATCCCATTTTTTCCATGACTACTTTTTTTATTTATTCATTTATTCATTCATTAATTTATTAATTTATTAATTTACTCATTTATTAATTTATTCATTTATTCATTTTTTGTATGGTTTAAAGGGTGGAGCTCGAAGCGTTGTGTAAAATATATCGAAGATTAACAACGATTCCTGGTCAAAGAGCGTCTTCAACGCTGGATGGAAAAATCGTAACTCAATCAACAACCGCAGTCGAAGTAATTATCAAAGCATCGAAAGCTCTCATCGTGTTTTTATGTTTTTGGGAGTTTTTTTCATGCAATTTGAAATTTTCTTTCAGGGAATCGATCGCACGATTTTTCGTGAATTGTTGCACAACACGTTCGACGTGATAACCGAGGATACCTTGATCGAGCGTATGTTTTGTTGCTGGGATCGTGAGAGCGAAGGTTCGATTCGTTTCGATTCGTGGATATTGGGCTTGGACGTTTTTCTACGAGGAAACATTCGAGACAGGACGGAATTTTGTTTTCGTGTTTACGATCTGAACAACGATGGCTACATAACCAAAGACGAAATGTTTCAATTATTCAAGTAATTAACGAGCTCGATTAATTAATTTTAATCAAATTATTATAAACTATAAATAATACGATTTTGAAAACAAAAAAAAATTAGAAACTGTCTCATCAAACAACCTGGTGAAGAGGATCCGGACGAGGGTGTCCGTGACTTGTCGGAATTGGCATTGAAAAAATTGGACGTTGATCACGATGGCAAAGTTTCTTATCAAGATTACGAAGCAGCGATTAAAAAAGAGCCGTTATTACTCGAAGCGTTTGGACAATGTTTGCCAACCGAAGAAAGTTGCCAAGCATTTTTAACAACATTACAGCCATGAAAAATTTTCCTCCGTACCTCAACAACCACGACACGATATTTAAACAATTGTAATTTGAAAAAAAAAAAAAACTAAATAATTGTACAGCTAATTATTTCTAGTCGGTAAGAATTTTTATTCTGTGTAAAAAGTAGAAAAACATGTTGTAAAAATTATTGTTTTTTTTGTTACAATGAAAAATAAACATTATCGTTAAAAAATCTGTGATTATTTATCCCCTATCAAAATATTTTGTCAGTAAAATAAATTCCACACATTTTGCATGGAATAATAACAAACTTTGCATAAATCGCCGAGTGCAGAATTTAGGGGTAATTGAATAATTGGTTAATTAAGGAATAATCATTATTCAAATGAAACCGAGATTGGAAATAAAAATGCAATCGTAATTAGGCTTTCGGTAGCGTGTCAAAGGGTCATTAACCAGAAGCATGACGAAAGACGATAAAAGCAATGGAATTGCAACGTATCTGGAACGATAATGTCTAATATCGAAGGTGAATTCGAGAGGGGCGAAATGTGCCTCGGCTTAATTCGCCAGGTAAGCAAAGACGGAAAAGAAAAAACGAATACGACGTCAAACATGAACGTGGATTGAGAATCAAATTAGAGGCAAGTGTTTAACAACTTTTTGAGTGGAGTGTTCTTTGTGTTCTTTTTTGTTTATTTGTTTTTTTTTTTTTTTATTGCTCAATTTGAGAGAGAGTGAGTCTTGTTTCGTAATCAAGCTCGTGTGTACCGAGACATTTGATCGATTTATTAAAGACAACAGAATTTAAGGGATTTCCAAAAGAGCGAGAGAACTCATTTGTTTCCCACGAATAAATAATTAAATCGTAATGATTATAATTTTTCTCATCGATTTGGTGGTCGTATGAATTTATTTGAAACTGGCTGCTGGAATGAAAAGGAAGAGATTGATTGGTAAATCAAGAGGAGGAAGAGGTAAAAGGTCGTTAAAAATGTTGGTTGGCTGTCGTCGAGGTACATTTAGCATCGATGGTCCGGGGCTAATCGAGCGACTATATTTAAGACCACTTTCAACAAACGGGTCTCCCAAATGGTGCAATGGCGTTCGTGAATAATGTTCTCGTCTGTGTAGTCGTTCTCATCGTTTCGGTACAATCAACAATAACGAATAATTTTTGTAATCAATAATAAATAACTAGCTCAATTAATCATTTGTTAATTGAATATAAGTAGTGAATTAAATAATTACAGGTTCGTGCGGAGTCGTTAAATTCGAAGGAAGGATCTTTCTCGTATAACCCAGAGTCGATAGCCCAAAACGAAAAAATTCTTCGTCTCTTCATTCGACTGGCATCAGAGACTGCGAATCACTTGATCCGTTTGAAAAAACTAATCAATGCTCATCAAGATTCAAGGTTAAATTGCAACGAACCTCCAAATGGGACAAAGGTATCAGGTGGTGAAAAAAAGGATTCGAATACCTGTGGGAGTGACCTGAGGGTCAAGGGCGCGAAACAAGGTCAAATACGGCCGAATGTTTCGGCGGTTGCGAATGGGACAGTCACCACCGAAAGTTCGTCTGTTCAGCCGATTATTGAAATCGCCAATCGATTGATGTCAAACGCCAAGGAAAACAAAACGAGCACCGCTACAAATGGGACGACCGTCTCGAAAAGCGCCAATCAGCTGTCCCAGAAGCCAGAGACAAAACTCGCTCCTCTAATTAATGGGACAGATGGGTTTGTGGGACAAAGCGGAAAAATTGGCAATGAAACTGGAGGAACGGTGGCACGAACGGTCGTACCAAGTTCAAGTGTCGCTCCAGCACCAATGGGAAAGTTGTCCCAAAGTCCAACTGTCCCAAGTTCAATTGCCCAGCCTCAGTCCAAGCCGAAAGATCAAGGTGAAGGAATGGGAAATAAGACACTGGCTGCTCCGACCTCCGTCCCAGTCTCAAGTACCGTCAGGCAAGTACCAATTGGGCGACGAGACAATGTCCCAACAGTCCCAAATTCAGATTCAAAGACACCATCTACGCTTAATAATCAAAGTGGTCGAATTGAGAAGGACATTGCAGGGACGTTGCAGAAGCCATTTGTAAAAAATCCACGAGACAACCAATTGCCAGTGGAACAACCGGCCGCGAATCGTACCAAACAATTGGGTAAAAAAAATAGTATGGCACCAGGCGTCCCAATGAATTCGGGCTTGCCGATGAATCCTAATCGTATGATTGTCGCAATACCGAAAATCATCAATGGGACAATTGGCTCGTTGATGCTATTGGGCCAGGACACAGGATCCCAAAATCGCGGACAACCCAACGGCGTCGCGTCCAGGCTGTCCCAAAGCTCAACTGGACAAGCTGATTCCAATTCCAAACGATCGTCCACCACTGGATCCGGGGTTATGCCTCTTTACAGATCGATACCCAACCTAATGAACCCAACAACCAGTCGCCCATCAATTGCTACAAGAAATCCAGGATCACCAGCTGATGCAAACCAAATGTTCTCGTCCCTCGAGGATATCAACGACCAAATGGGAAAAATGCTGTTGGTTGATTCGAACAATACTGACCCGAACGATCCCAAAAATATGATATTACAAGACCCATCCGTTCGAGCTATAGGCGAATTGAACTACGCTAAACACCAGGCTATTGGGGAGCTCATCAAAACCGTCAAACCCATGTTTAGATCGTTTCCAGCTGTCGAAGACAAGCTCCCTGGAAATAACAAAACTTTAAATGCTATCAAACAATCGGTTGAGAAGAATGGGACAGTTGCCCAAAGGCAATTGGGCTCAGCCGGGCCCAATGCTTCACAAAATAAGCTACTGGAGTTGGAACTGCACAATTACGTCAGTAAATTTCTAGACGCTCTTCGACCTATCGATTCCGGCAAAATCGCCCCATCCAAAAGTCCAGCTGTTAAATAAACTCAATTAAATAAATCAATATCCGTGTAGTTATTTAAAATAAACAATCGATCATTAAGCAACGTTGAATACATTCTTTCCATCCAACCAAATTTTCATTTTACTAAATTCACCGATTCAAAATGGCTGATCGAGCCGTTTTCATCGGGTCCTATCTAAATTGAAAAATAAAGATTGAATTTGCGCTTTAAATGAGTACGTTGAAGCAGAAAATCATGCCGCACCAATTATCCTTCCACGACTCTGTAGCAGCTCGTTCTCAAGTCATTTTAGATACGATTAAGAGCCGGTAATGGTGACCTGGAGTTTTACCGATGCCCATAAAAAAATCGATCGCGAACATGGCTTCATTTTTTTTTTTCTCTGAGCATAAAACCCCGAGGATTAATGCTGGCTGGGCATTTAAATAAAGCTCAATCTCGCTGCAATAAACAAATTATTCTCAACGCTGTATTTGACAAAAAAAAAAACAATATGGCGACCACTACAACGATCATACGAATATTACGCACCTCTGAGTCCAATGGGTCGCGTCTTATCGCCAATTATTGCTGTTATTAAACCATATTAATAAACAATTTCCAATCGGTCATTCGCATATTGAAACACGACCAAAATTACTTGCCTTTTCTTTCTCTTCATCATTGGCTGTTTTTTCTATATAAACTTGTTTCGAATCGTGTTGCACATGGAAAATAATTCTAGGACGAGCCCCCAACATGAAAGTTTTCTTAATCGTTACTCTTGTCGCCACCCTCTTACGATACACAGTGAGTTAATTATTTATCGTCTCATTAGTGTCAATCCTTTAATTTATCTGTTCTACTAAATTCACTTTGTGCTCGTAAATAAACTGTTTCTTTTTTATGTTTGTTAATAACAATTCATAAATTCTCACCATTCAGTTAAATCAATTAGGATTTTTTTTCAAATAATAAAAAAAAATGATTTCGTCGAATAATCAAATAAATAATATCGAAATTATTGTTTTTTAAGGAGGGATCCAATTTTGGTGAACATCTTTTGACGAGACTCAAATCTGATGTTCACCATTTGAGGAATTTGATTTTATTGGTCCACCAATATTATCGCGACGAAAAAAAAATCTCATTGGATTCGAACCCCGAGAATACCCTGAACTCTGCAAGTGCCACGGTTGGAAAAGCTCGTAAATTAATCGGCAAAATTGCTAGTGGCCAAAAAGATCGAGGTGAATAAACAATTAATTAATAATTCACAGTTTACTTGACAAATTTTTTCATTTAATTTTAAATTATTGTTTTTTTTTCTCATAGATGATCCAAAAAATCAATCGAACCTTCAGGAAGGAAGAAAGAGCATGCCCTTGACTCGGCGAACCAACACAGACTTACAGTTCACAAAAAATTTCTACAAAGCTCTGTCTCGTGCTCTCAAAGAAGAATTTCCTGATAATCCTCTCATTCAAGAGCACGTTCACGACGGATTCATACCACCGGCCACCTTGAAATCGAGATATTAATTTGCGTCGATTATGGAACATTTATTCGATAAATAAATAATTGACAGTTAAAATAAAGTTGCTCGCACGATTTTTTTTTTCAGTTTCCACCTCGAGAATTCAGCTTTTTGGAAAAAAATGTTTAAACTCCACTCCTCAATCTCAATCATTGAATTTTTATCAAGTCAAAATTTGACTCAGTCCGAAAGTGAAAAAAATTAAATTACGCGGCCAGTGAGGTTGTCGCGAGGAAAACTCACGAAATTGGAGTTACGCCCGTTCGATTCCAAGGCACACTGACTCGACCAAAAAAAAATTAATAATCCTGCGTATTTTTTTTTTTCGTGTTTTTTTTTTTTTTTTTTTTTTTTTTTTAATATTTTTAACCGTCACTGTAAATCGCAATTAATCTGAATCTTTCCGGATCGAGGTGAGAAACTTCGGTGTGGAGAATAATGGAGATACTGATCGGTAGGGAAAGATCAGAGTGGAACGAAATATTGATTCGTTAATTCGCATAAAATGGGGATACGATTCGTCATCTGTGCGAGGGATCGGGTTTGAACGAAGCGTGAATTATAACGAGGAGATAACGACGATCATTAATATTTGTCCGAGCACAGGGGATCGAGCAGATTCAATAACGACTTCCCATATCGCGTATACGACCGAGGAAATCTATAAATGAAATTTTCTCCTCACTCCCACCCTCGATTCCTTGCAAAATTATTATTGTTCTACTATATAAACAGAACAAACGTTATTTTATTTATTTTTTAACTTACGTTGGATTTTCGACGAGCTCGTCGCTCGATCCTCGTCTGCGTCCTCGACCATGATTTGTCTCATTTATTTTTTTCTAAGTTTTGCAACCTTGAGTGCATATAATCGAGTAAGTTTCTGAATTTGATTGAAATTCAATTTACCAATTAAAATCCAGTAACTCATTGACGTGCTATTTGGCTTTCGATCGTTAAAATCTAATTTGTAATTCCCATTCATAATTCAAGTCCATCGATCCTCGATTGCAAAGGACCACGGGGAGGCCGGATTGGAAATTCCAACGAACAGCCGCTGGGAGCATAAAAGTAAATTATTTTCATTTTTCAATTTGTTTCCAAAAAAAAAAAAAAAATAAAACCCTACAAAACGATTCTTAATTAAGGTCAATTAACAAAATTCCAAAAACTACGAAATGATAAATCATCAACTGATGAAAATTTAAGAAAAGGCTGCAAATTGGAATTTTCAAATTGCTTCCTCAAGATGCTCAAGATTTTTTATTTTGCTTTCCTCATAGAGGAAACTTTAAGCAGCTTGAGCAATCTTGAGGAAGCAATTTGCAAATTTCAATTTGCAGCGTTTTTTTTTTTATTGCCATTTCAATTATATAATTTCGACAACTTTTCTAGAAAGTAAAGAGGAAGTCCAAACTTGTCCACGATCCCTTACAAAATTTCCAAAAATTAGAGCGGTTGGACGATTTTTCAAAAAATTCAGATTTTCGTAAAATTCGAAAAATCATAATATTCAAACCGTTCAACCGACATTTTCCAAATTAAATACCAACCTTCCCATTATGATACTCTATTCATAAAAAAAAAATGAGTAATAAATCTTAAAATTTGCGAAAGTTAGAACGTCGACACGATTTTTTTGAAAATTTCAAAATTCCGTAGAATTCGTATTTTTCTAGCAATTCAAACAAAATTCTCAGAGAATGAAGAGCTTGTACAGATTAACATCTGTGCAAAACGGGAGCCCTGTAGCTCAAACCGTTCTCGAGTTACGAACGTTTGAATTTTGCAGTGC
Organism: Hyposoter dolosus; assembly: GCA_963921915.1. Classification (NCBI taxonomy): domain Eukaryota; kingdom Metazoa; phylum Arthropoda; class Insecta; order Hymenoptera; family Ichneumonidae; genus Hyposoter; species Hyposoter dolosus. Next base: position 8,338,721 of record OY998139.1, read on the forward strand.
CAGAACACACACACACACACACATCCGTTCATTTTTTGCAGATATGATTTTTCGAGCTTTTGGGTTAAGCACACTAACATTGAAAACTGGAAAAAAAAATTTTTTCATCTTCACAATTGATAAAAAATGTTAAAACGTGTGCGTGTGTTTTTTTTTTTTTTTTTTTCAAGGGCGAAACGGTGATCGAGAATAAAAACGTCAACATAATCGTCAACGTGGATCCGAAGGACGTGGCGAGAGAATTGTGGACTCTGATTCAAGCGCGATTGGAAGACAGACCGACGCGTAGATCGTTGCCGAGCGAGGAGGCGATCGAAGAACTGGAGAAAATAGTAACGCCGGTAGTGTCGCCAAGTCGAAGGAGCAAAGGGCCGATGAATCCGTTCCAAGTAGCGCGAGCGCTTGACCGATTGACGAGGAAAGCGTTGATGGGCAACCGGGTGGGCAACTCAGGGATCGAGGACGAGATCGACACTGCCGAAATAGTAGCGCGAATGTTGTTCAAATTGAAAATGATTCTCGACGCCCAGGCGACTCGGAGCAAGCTCAGAGATGACCGGGGGCTGCAGCTTCCACGTGGCCTTGAAAAATTGATCACGATCGATGACAGCAGTGACAGCGATGTCGTCAAAATAACGTTGAACCTTAAAAAGAAGTCGCTACTTCAAGGCAACGTCGTCTACGCGTCGGACGATTCTTGAAATCCAATTTTTTCATTACTTTTCAAAACGCCCACCATTTTTTTCACTTTTTTTTCAATCCAAACGATTTTTCTCCCCCCGACCAATTTGTAGAAATAAAATTTATGAAAAACAAAACAAAACAAAACCTCTTCTCATTTTTTTCTCCGGCTCACTATAGGATTCACGATTTCCCGAACGAAATTCCGAACCCCAATGATCCCCTTAATTGTTCCGTACTCAAGATTTTATCAAATTTTCGAATTATTTGAATTTTTCAGAATTTTAGCATTTCCGGATTTTAGAAGCCAGCGAAATGAGAATTTTTCACTATTTTCACAGTAATTATAATTTTTAGATAATTATTTGAATTTTTTAGGTTATCAATCAAATAAATTTGAATGAAAAATTTGTTAGAATTCTAAAATTTGATAATTTGACATTTTTCTCATACGAAAAAATATTGCGAGCGTTAAAAAATGGATAAAATAGTTAAACGTTGGTCAGTCGGTGTCAAGTTCGATCTCGAGATATCGTCAAGGCTGTGAGCGATGTTTGCTTAAGCGCCGTTTGACGCGACTGGCATAAAACGGTTTAATAATCGTGAAATTTTGTTATTGCTATAAAGATATTTTAATAGGTAAAAAAAGCGCGTTATTTTGTCTTTAATTTCAACGTTTTTGCAACGCGACAAAGTGATTTCAAGGTTGGCCCATTGTTTGTCATAATAATTCCGAGAGTGTGCGGTCACCGTTCCAACTAAAACTATATCTTGTTACTTTGTTTTACTTTGGGCCAACACAACACGTTCGTAAATAAAATTTAACTGCCGAGCGTCTCGTTCGATATAATTTTCCATCGACCTTTTCGATCGACGGATAAAATAAATGGTCCCAATTCCATTTCGAATCAATTGTGCCTCGAATCTTACCTCCTCTGTTCGACCATTATTCGAGCAGATATGAAACTTGGATTTTCCGCAATTTTGGTAAAAAAAATATTTTTTTAAATAATCGACAAAAATAAAAAATAATTGTGTTTTTTTTTTTCGATTTTGTTGAATTAAAAAATTTTTTCTTTTTTTTTTCCTGCACCGAATGCAGTTGCTGTTGCTGGTGGACACATTCACGAGTCTCACGAGCGCATCGCTCGTCCAAAAAATTCTCGATTCAGTGAAAAGCATCGAAAGCCTCATGCAAGAAAGTTGTCGACCTGTTTGCTGTTCGTCCTCGCGATCGCGAGCCAGAAAAGAGCTTGTGGGACGCCCTTCTTATGGCTTCAACGGCCCATCGATGATGGTGATTTTCAATCATTTATTTTACATCATATATTTATTTATATTTTATTTATATTTATATAAATATTATATTTTATTATAATAAAATGTAATAATTATATTTTATTTATATTTTATATTTATTTGTTACATATTTATGTAATCTTTTGTTTTATTCATTTATCAACAATTTGCGACTCATTTTTGGTGGCATTTTTGGAAATTTTTTGACCAAAAAATTCTTTCGGAATTGACTTGACACTCGAATCGAATAATCAAAAAATTCCATTTTTTTCCATCGACGTTAATTAAATTTATTTTTTTTTCCGGTACAATTTCATGGCGATCGTTAAAATTTTCAGAAATCTATGACTCCCCAAGGCTCTCTAAACGATCGAGTCCAATATATCGATCAGAACATTGCAAACTTGCAAAAAATGAAGGCTCGATTGGAGGGAGAGCAGCCGAAGCGAAATAAGGAGAATCAAAGCCCCTTAACAAAATCAGCAGCCGGTGCATTCGCCATGCTCCCAAAGAGCAGTGCATCGCTGGAGAAACCGAAGGTTTTGGTATCGACCAAAAACACGAATGTCAATAGCAATATCAACAGCAATTTGTCAGCTGGGAAAAAAGCAGCGCCTGAAAAAGCTCCACGCACCCCTTTGCCAACGATTAATCCAGGAATTTTGAAAGCTCCGGCAACGCCCAACCCCAATCCCCAGGGTGAAAAAAAAGTCGAGAAAAATGTCAACGCTAACGTCAACACCAATGTCAACACTGTCAACAGATTAATGAGTTACGATCTCTATGACATTTGACCCTCCAATTATCCATCCAGAAGATCGAAATAGTCGCTGCCTGCGATCCTTTTTTTTCCCCACAATCATTAATTTCTTATCCGAGAACCAAATTTCTCGCGAAATGTTGTATTTACGAAAAATCTCATTTTCGGAAATTTAAATAAACAAATTCTCGTATTTAATTATCAATTTTTTTCGTTTCCTTGACGTTATTTTTTGTTTACTCTTTAAAATTTTATTTATTTTCAATTTATTAAGATTACGAATATATTTATTTTCAAAATTGGACACTTTTCGGATATTTTGAAAAACGTACGAAAGCCAACTGGAAATTTTTTTACCATTTTTAGAAAAAAAAGAATTGCGATTTTTTGCAAGACGAGGCGTTGCTAGATAAATAAAAAAAAATTGTTACCGAGTCGACCGAAACGCGAATAAGTTGCGGGACGACATTGCAGCTGCTTATATCGAGGGCTCAAAGAAAAAAACACGAATTGTTTCGACGTGTGGACAGGTGTCGAAAAAAACAAATTTGAGTATCGATTGTCGGGCGTGCCTGAACAACAATCGGCTATTGTGAGAAGAGCCCGTCAAAAATTGACGTGTCGTGAACAGCCAAAAGCGAGGGAACGAGTTTCGCTAATTTAGCACTAATTGTTGTTTGAGTTATGGGACAAAAGTTGAAGTTTAAAATGATGAAAAGTCCTACTTGGTAACCGAGGATTGTTTTGATTTGGAGGAGCAATATAATCGAGAGGCGTTCGAAAGAAAAAGCGTTTTTCAGCCGGAAGTTGGAGTTCGCCATTTTGTTTGATCCGATTGATGCAAAAAGGTCAATTTTGAAATGATTTGTATTGGGTCAGTGGGGGAGATTTCGCGATGCTAATGATGAAGAGAGAAACTAGTATGATTATTGTATTGGTGTCGCTGTTACTGAGCGAGTTGTCATATTGTCACGTGAGTTCTGTCAACGACCTTAATATTGATGCAGAAGGAAAAGCAGAAAAAAAAGGAAATAGTTGATCAGGGTTTGCTAAAATTTCCTAGGTGGCGAGATGGGGCCAGCTGGAGGACAATTATATGGAAATGAGGCTGCGACAAGTGCTGGGACAGCTGGTGACCTTGGCCTCGCCCAAAGGTCAAATGACAAGAATGGCCAAGAATTTAGAGGTCGAAGAGTTACTCGGGATAACCAAGAGGGCTTTGTTCAGCAGGAATCCGCGATGGGACACGAGAAGAAACAATTTGATGACATCGTTGAATCCAGACGCTTCTTCGAGCCCGGATCCCGCCGCCTTTTTCGGCCCGAATTCGGGCACCTTTATCGGAGGAAGCATTGGGGCGGGGATAATAGCTGGACCCAAAGGAATGTGGGCGACATTGGGGGGACGGATTGGGCCTTTGGCGGTCCCGTCCACAGGGCGAAACGGGACATTCTTTGAGCAGCTGGGACAGGGAAACGGTGCGCATACGCCATCACAGAATAATGTAATCTGGACGATGACTTGGCCCCCAAATCCATCGAGTGACCCATTTGGGATTCCTGGGATCCCCAAGTTCCACGAAACGACGCCATTTTCATCGTTCACACAGCCATCGTCGGCCTGGACCAATTGGTTAACGGCAAATCCAACCAAGTGGGACTTTGGGACAACACATCAAGCCCAATGGACCACCAACAAACCGATCTGGCTCCAAAACTCTACGATCCATTCAAACTGGTTCTTCAACACAACGACCACACGCACCCCTTGGTTCTTCAAGCCCAAGGCCGCTGGTGGTGCCCCCCCACCAAAGGGCCCAAAGGCTGAGACCGATTAGGACATTTTCACGAAGGAAATTCCTCCTTGGAGGGAGGCCAATAAAACAGTTCCGAACACTAAATCGGCTACCAAATTGTAACCATAATATAAAAATAAAGACATAAATAAACGTCAATTTTTCAAACAGTATCCCACGCTTGCAAAATTTTTCTCAATCTGCATTCAACTTTAATCAACCTTCATTTCAAAAATCTAGAAATATTTTTAGTAATTTAGCCAACTCAATTCTAAAATACAACTCCCTTAAGGGTCCAAATTCGAGTTACCATTTTATTGAATGCGACGTTCAATTTAGAATCACTATTATTCAAGCATCGTTGAAACTTCTAAAATATTGTTTGTCGAGTTAGAACATATAGTGGCAGTTATGTCATTGATAATTAGCCGCCACTAATTAACGATCGACGTGATCAAAGGCGTTAAATTAAAAATGCACAATGGAGCAACCATTTTTACTGTATCGTTCGAGTGGCACATGTGACATCGCACATGTGACAGGTCTGATACACTCGATCGTTTTTCCTTTTGAAATACGACAGTAGAGATTGAGAAAAGCAAGGCAACCGTGTATATATAAAACATTCCGGTCAGCAGTCTCGACCAAGCGTGACCCAGAGAAGAGATTTAGTCCTGAATTAATTAGTGTTGAAAACGTAGAAAAAAACATGAACGGAAACCCAATTATATGGATACTGACGATCGGGGTCGTTTTGATTCAGGTAAAGGTTTAAAATCACCTAAAATATTTAGCGATTCTAAACGTTACAGAAGTACTCGGCGCGATGCTGAAAAAATAATTTCTGAGATGTTCTAGAAATTTCTAAAATTGTTGCAATGGTTCTAAAAAAAAAAAAAAAAAAAAACCAAAAATAACATGTAAACATTCAATTTACCGGTTTCGTTGCCGAACAGCCACCTCATTCGAACGCGATCCCGCTTCGTCGTAATATAAATTCGAACATGAACGTGAACTCGAATATGATGGAGCCGCAATTCTATCGAAGGACACGCCGACCGCGGTTGTACGACCAAGACTCGCCGCCGGAGTACGTTTCGCCTCATGACACGGTGAACAAACGTTACGATTTCGAACCTAATCAAAAACAATTTTTCCTCTAAATCTTTCATCGCACATGCAATACAAATTTTTTCTTTTCTAAAATTTGTTCGCTGGTATCCGAAGAGCCTTCCGGCTGGCGGCGACGTGCCAGATGTCGAGGCAGTGGCACTTGCGGCGGCGGATGCGACGTTGTCCGTTACGAAAAACCTCGCGGAAGACATGAGCGAGACAGCAGCCGCTGCCGTTGCCGAGGTGGTTTCTAGAATTTTCCGTTCCCCTCGTCGACGACAAAGCTATGGACGCAGAAGTTCCAATGTCAACACCAATTACAACTACAATCTTCTTGGACCACCGAGCTTAACCGATTCCGAAGATCGTGAAACGATTCTAGAAAATGACGGATTCCAACATAGAAATCCTTCCGCCATCGCACAAGGTAGGCACATTATTTTTAGAATTTCTAAAAATTTTCTAAAATTTTAAAATTTTTAGAAATTTGATTTTTTTTTTTCGAAGCTATCAAGTTATTTTTCATTCGATTTTGCTCTCTGTTTTCGCATTTGTCGATAATAGAATTCTCGGCCAACACGGATAAGCGATACTTCGTTGTGCCAGGTCGGGATGTGGAACGCTTGAAATGGGGCGAGTCTCGTTATGGTGAACGCGAACGGGAATTGAATAGGGGGAGCGATTTGGCCAGGCCGTCACGTTGTAGGTACCGATCGGTATGCGGCATGAGACGCACAGGACCCATCGGTAAGATGGAGCTTATGGACGATCTTGCAAGTGATCCGATCGAAGAAATAAAGAATAACGATCTGCCTGGCGAGGCTGAAGGTCCCGATGTTGACAAGGAATTGTCAGACGACGACAAGGAAGGGACTCTCTTGAGTGGCGAATCGCTTAACACACCGTCAAACGCTACAGCGCCCGCCGAAGTAAATTTTTTTTCAACTTTTCTAAAATTCTCTAAAAAAAAAAAAAATTTTTTTTACATCTTTCAAAATTCTCTAAATTTTTTTAGATCTTCTGAAATGTCTGAAAAAAGGTTTTCCATCGTTTTGGAAATATTTTGGAACGAAAAACGCTTCTAAAAAGTTGCTCAGCGATTTTAGATCGTTCAGAATTTTTGAAATTTTTTTTTCAGATGTGTCCGAAACTTCTAGAAAAATGTTCTAATATCATATTTTACTTTATTTTTTCAAATTTCAGCCGACACCAGCAAGACGAGCAAAGAATAGAAACCTAAACCAAAACCTGAATAATTTCGATTATCGAAGATCCATCACCCGCGTATCTCCGAAAACACAGCAATCTTCAAATCGACAATCTACGAAGTATGGTAGAAATCTCTAGTAGCTAATGGAGGAGTAAATCCTTCCTTCATCCTCATATCGAACGTCGTACTCACGTTCGCGACAACAAATTCTACGACTCTAATAACGCCCGAAAAAATTGAGCTTGGCCGAAAAAACTACGGTCAGAAAAAATGTGGGAAATAATTAGGGTTACTGTTTATAATAACGACAATGTTGGAACGATGTTCAAGCAACAAATGAACGAATAAACTAATGTTATACCATTTACAAGTGAATATCATTTCTTGTTTACCACTTTCCTTGCGGCAATGATGAATTAATTATTTAATTAATTAATTAATTAGGGGTAATCAATTTTTTTTCGATTTTCCTGATTTTTTTTCGCTTTTTTCAATTTAGAGAATCATCCACACTGTTCGCGGAAGCACTTTACAAAATTATTGCACTAAAAAAATCGAACTATGAAAATCCGTAACGTACAGCTTCGATTTACTTTTGATATTATTTATCGCGGATAAGTTGACGATCAGTGGCGATTGACGTGCTGATTTGAAAAACGTCAGCCCGTTCAATTGACTTTTAATCTGTTGAGTGTGTTGTCATTTTTCTGCCGTTTGTTCTTTATGCTATTTTCACTTTTTTAATTCTCGACGTTTGACGAATATACGAGACTTCGTGTCTCGTAAGTCTTGCTTACTGACAGGCCGCACGAAAATGTATATAACAATCCCGACGCGATGACACAGCAGCGAGATCGAACTCCGCACTGTCGGGCACGACGACAAATCTCATTATTTTGTTATTTTAATTGAAAATTAAAAATAATTACGTAAGGGTGTTCTCCAAAAATTCAAAATGTTTCGTCGCTTGGCGATCCTGCTATTATCGACGATTCTCGGAAGTCTCGCAGTAAGAATTTCAATATTTCTAAAATAATTGTAATTTTTTGTTTCGAATCGATGGTAAAAAAAAAAAAAAAAAAAAAAGTGACGTTTTTCGAAAAATTTTAGAATTATTATTTTTGATTTTTTTTTTGCACAGTGGGGCGCGTTCGACGATTCAGAAGAGTCAAATTTCTGGCCCCTGATAAAACCAGCCAGATGGAAAATCGAAGAACTGATAAGAAAAAAGTTCGGGTTACCATCAGCATTCGAACATTATGAACGTGACTCCGCGGAGAATGAAAACGACGCTGACGATGATGCATTTATAGAAAATTGTTACGACTCGCAGCCAAGATTTGGAGCGGAGAACCCGTTTCCATCGGGGATCACCCCGAGGGTAACCAAGCCGGCAAGTGAAATTCGCATCAATGCAAGAAACATATAAAAGAAAGAGAAAAACGAAATTTGATGAAAAACGATGATTTATGAATTTAGTGCCTTTTTCATATTTCCCATGGAATTTTTCTAATTCGCAGTCAATGTTACGTTCGGCAAGGGACCCTAGAAGGGACTTTAGAAAGGACCCTAGGTTGCCGCGATCTGTTTGGATTCCGGTCAGTATGCCAGGCTCTTACACAAAGGATACCAAATATCCATGGGACTTGGTGAGAGAGTGAAAAATCCGATACGATTATCTAAAAAAAAAAACAATTTTTTTCAATTTTTCCTGTTTAAATGTCCCGCCTCAATATTATCACCGTTCGAAAGGAATTTTTGCATTGATTACTCTTTTTCCAGCGGTCGGTAGAACAGTTCTTTTGAACCAATTTACCGACTGTCAGTTCAAAAAGTAGAAAAAATTGTAATCATTCGACGATTTTTTTCGACGACGCCATCTTTGTTTCACAACCACATAATTTTCTGAACAGAAACAAGATTTCCGTCCCGAGGAAGGCTACGTGAGACCTGCTAGCGATACGCTCGACGTTGCTGAACCAGCAATTATAAGAAATTACATCAACCCAGCGGATTTGGAATCGAATAGGGAAACGAGAATCCCTTGGTCATCAGGTAGATGATTTAAAAAATGATTCAAAATCCACCATTTTGTTTGCCCCCATATCGGTCACTAAATGGCGGATGATCCGATAGAAAAAACACGAGATGAACAACTTTTCGATCCACTGGATCTCAGCCGACATAAACCCGGGAAATCCCGGAACGAAAACGTTAATATCAACACGAATTCGAACTTGGGACGTCGATTAAACCGCCCGCCGCTACCACGACGTCGAAGTATGCGATATTGAACTTCCGGCGCCATCTTATGACTCCCCGAAATCCGAGACACGACTGGACTACGACAAACTTCTATTGAATCAATTTTGTGAAATTGTGCAGTGTATATTTGCGAGAAAAATGACTATTTGAATAAAAATCTCAAGTGCATTTTCTTCGCTTACATGAAAAACGCGAAAAAAGCTACGCCCTCTCGCCATCTAGCGGCTGATTTGAAAACTTTGTTTTTTTTTCCGATCATCCGGCGGGAAAAATTTCAAATAAATAAAAGACGCATTTTTGAGCTAATTGTGAAATAAATTCAAACTCAAAATTTCATTTTTTTCAAAATTAATTTTCATATCAACTCGTTAATCATAGCAATTTGTTAGTCATCGCAATCTTTTCAACGGACTCGTAAAAAAAATTCCACATCTGCCATCGTCATCGATAAATTAATCAATTAGTCACATAAATCATTATTTTAATTTGTTGTTGTTTTGCATTCACAAACATTTCACGGTCTTTTCGGTTTTAATTACAAAATGTCGGATCTTTCAATCAAAATCAAATGGGAAATCTCGTTTCATATCTCGATTCGTATATTTAGAATTTCATGATCCCGATTTCAGCATTTTACGTATTGCTTGAGCCACGCACCAATCGCATTTGTTAAATAAACAAATTGGCGGCCTTGTGAAAATGACGATTGGAACGAAATTCAGCATTTTATTGATTTCGTATTTAGTTAATAATTCTGTGACTTTGCACGTGAGTTAAAAAAATCGCTCGAATTTAATTTTGAAAAATCGCATAATTTTCGAAAATGTTGAAATTTTTTTTTTTTTTTTCCAAATAAGGTTCGGGCCACGAGGCCAATATCCGGCAACAGTCTCGACAGGGAATTGGGCAGCATTTTGAAAATAATGCTGCTATCGCGTGGTCCGATCGACGAGGTCGAGGCGCATAAAAAAATCTACGAGGTTATGAAAATTTTGCGACAATATTTGTTGAAAAAGAAATTCTCAAGAGTGAAGAAAATTGCGAGGAGCCGTCCAAGATTTGTCTCACGTCCTTTGGGATCTTCACGTTCACATTCACGATCGAGTGCCGATTTTTATGGGCAGCCTTTTCGAAATCGAGTGAAATCTGATTACAACTTTTTCCGAGATAGTCAAAGTGCAAATTGTCGTGGAAGGATTCACGAAAAGCGTCGTTGTGACGAAAAAACTCAAGCCAGATATTGGTACAATAAAAAAAAGTGATAAAAAAAAATTGAATGTTAAAAAATAAAAAATTGGAATTTGATTTTTTGAAATATTTTAATAAAAATGTTTGTCGCTAGAGAGAATTTTGAAGAAAAAAAAGCCTTCGATGTCGGGAACGCTTGATTATTTGAAAGAAATCACAAATCAGCGACGAAAACGATAAAAAAGCAACAACGAACACTTAAAAGTTCGATTATCGAATTGTCGTTAAACTACCTTAATAGGAATCGGTAAAAAACGATTATTACTTTCCGCCAGTATCGCCAGTATTTTTGTTTATTTTTTTGGACGACTAAACGAGTCGATTGCTCGCAACTCAGTCCAGGTGAAATTTCGCTCCACCGAGAATCGGTATTGCGGCCGAGACCCGGAGAGTTCAGGTGCTCTCGTGGGACTTGAAATTTTTAGTCCATTTTACAGAATTTATTCTGACCGTTTGTTTTTCGAGTAACTGATTTCTCATCTCACAATGATTGGGACGTGGTTTTTGGCATCGTTGATGCCTCTGGCATGTTTGTGTGTAAGTTAAAAATATTGATAAAAGTTTTTGGGCCTTACGAGTGGGCGGTGTCAATAGCCAATCATTTTCAGGTCACTGGGACACCGTCCCAATTGAGATTAAGCCATTCGGGTTACGAGATAATATCGTTCAACGATCATGGACCGGACGAATCAGGATCGACCAAATTGGAAGTAATAAAGAGCTTACCTTACGAGGGGATGAGTCTGCACGGCTTAGAAAAGGCTGGTGAGGCGAATGGCAGCGGGGATGACCTTCCGAGAAAGCCTCATCAGCCGAAGCGTGGTTGGGAGATGCCAAGGTCAACGTCAAGGTCTCAAATATTGCCAATTATTCGTCACAACATGATAGAGATCGGTTCGAAAGATTTGGGCCAGTTGGGTCCGAGGAGCGCTGACCTCTATTTGACCTTGGCAAGTCCGAGCAGGAAACTGGGCTACGGAGAAAACGAGAGAAAGGATTTTGTCGACTACTTTCCATCGCTCGGTAGCGCCGAGCTCAATGCCAACGGTTTCGTCGATGACCTGATGGAGCATCATCGAGGTGAATTGGCCAATCACGGCAAGGTCATAGCCACGATAATGAGGTCAAGAATGAAGGAAAAGAAACGCGATGAAGCAACCAAATCAAAAATCAAGTTGAGCTCCATTGACCCGGAAAGAAGGCCCAAATCTGCTGGGTTGCCGGTCATTCCGAATATCCCCGCGATTAAGGTCGATCATTCCGGTAACGTATGGGCCCCTTCCAAGTCTTCCGGCATTTATTCCCCGATATATCCATCGGGTATCGATGTATCTGCTGACATAGGGCCCACCAAATCCATTCTACCCAGCAATCTAGTAGCCCTCAAGGTCAATCGACCATTGGGTCCGCCCAATGAGGTCAGTAAGGAGAGACCTCGCGATGCCTTTTACGACAACGTGAACCTTGACACCAACGTCGATTACAAGTAAGCGAACCGCTTCCACTTGAACAAAAAAAATGTAACCTCATATTGACCTCAGTGTCCTCATGTCTGTCCAGTCCCATCCCGACCTCACCCTGAGCCAATTGGTTCCATCTCAACGTCCCCCGACCTTACTCCGACCTTTTTAGTCCCACATCAGACTCGTCCCTGGCTCATTGACCTTATTCAACGAATTAACGCGACCTTACTCCCTATTTTTCAGTGCGGCCAAAACAGTTGCGAAAATTGATCGTTTCAAGGATCAACTGGACAAGTCAAACGTTACAACCTTCAAGCCCAGTCTGGTGATTGACATATTGCACGAAATAACACCAACAGAGCCAGGCGGCGATAGCGCGTACGTTATTCCTCCGAGCAAGCGTGAACAACCTGCTGTCAAGAAAACGAACCACGAGCTCGAAAATGTGGCACGACCTCACGACCTCAATGGCACTTCGAAAAAGTGCAAAAAAATGAAGAATTTAATGACTCCGGCGTTTTATCAATTCCTCACGAAATTCAGTGACCTCGTATTCGAGAATGCCTTGCAGTACGAAACCAATTTGCAAATACGTGACAGCGCTGTCAAGTTTATTGACGTGGGTAAAAAGCACATGGCCGACGATGAATTTTCATCATTGATGATCTGATCATCGACCAAGCCCGAAAAGTCCAACTTTCTGCGACACATTGTAACAAAAAATTGGGTCAACAATAAATATGCATGATGAAAATATTCCTAACTGTCAATTACGCTGCCAAAAAAATTTCTCCTAAAGAGAATTAACAAAATGCAATCGTCCAAGACAAAATTCATGATTTTAATAAGAAATACTAATTTATAATAATTATGGCACTTGCCGTCTATTATAAACAAATTCATTATCATTCCTTAATTACAAACAACAATAATAATTATCCATAATTAATATAATAATAATTATAATTAAAAATATAATTACAAAATACGTCGGTTGACCTTCGCCGGTTTGTTTATTTTATTTCTTTCCTGAATCAGTCTTAACCCAAGGATTACTGAACGATTTACTTCGATAAATGCATACAGTACGATTCTTTCAATCCTTCATTTTTCCATTTTCAATTAATCGCTTAATTACGTATTTTTAATTAAAAATTTACAAACTGGGATGAGTTTGAGCTTGAGTTTGCTTTTTTTTCATGTTTTTCTGTTCTTTTTTCGATCGATCGGTAATCCAAAGGCTAAATTAACTATTGGACGTGTAAAAGGTACATTAGTGATGCATTTCATGTATATATATCGACTGTACAATATATATTTATATATATAATCGTAATACGTAATTTACGTGCTGATGCTTGTCTTCTTCTTGTTGTGTTTTGTTTTGTTTGTTTTTTGTGTACAATTATAATGAATAATTAAGTGACGACATTCAAACACATATTTTTGATCATCGGGGTGGTTTCGATTTCGACATTGATAAATATTTTTCGGAAAATTTGAAAAATGTTGAAAAATTTTTTTGTTTATGGAATAAAAAAAATGGAAATCACTGGATCGAAGGAGCGTTTTTGCTCGGCCTTATTAAGCTCACTTTTTAAGGGGGTGGACGAACAAATTTCTGGAAAATTATTTAGTTCGATCATTATTTTGCAATCGCCTCCAAAAAATGATGGCAGGGGGGGGGGGGGGATTTTTTTCTCTTTACATTTGCACACAAACGTATATACGGCCAGGCACACAACAACACGCGACAACACTCGTTCGGTTTCTTATTAAAATACACGTTTTCCTCATTTTTCTATCGCCTTGTTTGTTTGTTTATTCGTTTGACTCATTCGGACACGCAGTAAAAATGAAGATAAAGAAAAATTAAGAAAAAAATATTGGTATAAAAATGAAAATTGTGATGGTGTACGTAGATCGGCTCGATCGGGACATTTTTCCCTCTCCCTCGTTTTTCTAAATAAAAGTGTAACGCTCGTCCCCACTCGCGAGTCTCTCCTCACCACTATATCTATATTTATATTTTTTCATTATTCTTCATATTTAAACCAGTTTTGTGCGATTCAAAAAAAAAAAAAACGAAAAAAAAAAATCTTTTATCAACGCGATCAATGCATTTTCGCTCATTATTATTAATTATATATTATTGGGAGACTAGCAATTACATTTCGATTTAAAATTATCAATTTTTATCGTTATAGGGTAAAATCGCGGCTCGCGATATTATTTTTACGATATATTTATATATATATATTTATTTACTCATTTATTTATATCATTTCATTCAATTTTCATCATATTTCGTACTTATTATCGATAAATTGATTTACTAAAATATAGTATCCATATAAATACGTATATATATGTATATTTATATGTATTTATATATACACACAATACATACACGTAAATATATAAATTTTATGTGATTTTGTTGTGATTCGTCGATTACACAATCGCAATAAAAAGAAAAGAAATTTTTAAAAAATTTAAAAAAAAGAATTCGTCGTAGGGAGCACCGAACGTGGATGTGCGATCTGTAAAAAAAATTTTTTTCGATTTGATTCTAAAAAAAACGTTTCCACGAGATTAAAAATCGTTTTTTTTTTCTTGTATTTTGTATTTTTTGTAATGAATCGAATGAATTTTAGAAAAATTGTATTTTCGGCAGTTTCGGAGTAAAATCGATGGCTCTGTTGCGATCGCTAGTTTTTCGGCAGTTTTTCAATAACGCGGCAGCAAGTTTTCCACACAGTCGAGACGGAGGTTGGAAAAATAATAAAATTGGAAAAGTTGCTTCTCTGTTTTACGAGTATTCGAAATATAATTTTTCAGTTTTTATGATTCGACAGTACGAGCTGGAAGCGAGAGGAGAGAAAAATTATCATTTCATTTTTTTCACAAGACCAAAATTGCTCCAAATCTTTTTTCATTAATTCCAACATTTTTTTGTTTTGCACGGAGGCTCGTAGTTTTAATTTTTCATTTTTATTCTCCTCTCTCCCTCCCTCTCTCTCTCTCTCTCTCTCTCTCTCTCGCTCTCCATAAATATTTACATTCAGGTCAATCCCGATGAAATAAAAAAATAAAAATAAAAAAGTCAGATCAGTCGAAAAATTCATTTTGCAAAAGTACAAAATGTTTGTAAATTCAGGGGCTATCGGAGCTCAAGTTTAATTGAACAATGAGCTAAATGAGCAAGGGCTTTGGATCGGGCCCAACATTCCACGCTATTTTCATCGTAATCACAATTGGATTTGAATATATTTATATGTCTGTGTGTGTGTGTGTGTGTGGGTTTGTGTGTGTGTGTTT
Source organism: Hyposoter dolosus (assembly GCA_963921915.1). Taxonomy (NCBI): domain Eukaryota; kingdom Metazoa; phylum Arthropoda; class Insecta; order Hymenoptera; family Ichneumonidae; genus Hyposoter; species Hyposoter dolosus. The sequence continues at coordinate 8,353,876 of OY998139.1, forward strand.
TTCTTGATTTTTTTTATTTTAATATTAAAATTGGAAAAATAATATTCGGCTTATATTCGGACAAACAACAACAACAATCAGCGGCAGCTTTGTGGCAGCGGCAGGCAACAATAACGGAAGAATGAGAAAAGGAAAAAAAAAATAGAAAATTTGAAATTTCCCGAGATTTTTTTTTTTGCTGGGTATTTTTTTTTTTCGGCAACGGGGAAAATTTTCGGGAATTTACGTTTCTCGTCTCTTGTCGCGATACAAAAATATAAGAGCCCTCACCGGCTCTCGGGAAATTCAAAGGCTCGTGTCGTTTATTTTTATTTTTTTTTTTCTCAAAATTTTGTTTCTACGTCGCGGATTCCTCGTTAGAATTTTTCTTTTTTTTTTTTTTTCTTTAATGCCCAGAGATCGTTGAGAATTTGTTGTTCACGAGATCGAAAAATCGCGCTTCATGGTAAAAAATAACGAATTTGGAAAAATAACAACCGAGACTTGTTTTTTGTTTTTCTTCGTTTCTGAAAATATTTCCCTTCGATAATTTTCGCAATAAATGGCAAAAATTTTTTTTTCGCTTTATTCGACGCCAATCGATCGACAATTTTTTTTTCTCCGTTTTCCTCGCTTTTTTTTTTTTTGCTTCACGTCACAAGTGTGTAAAGTGTACCGTATTAAAATACAACTCTGTTTTCTATTTCTCTGTTTGGTTTGTTTCTGTCATTCGTTTCGATTTCTCACTTTCCTTCTTGAAAATGATTTTTGGTTTTGTTTTTTTTCTTTTTTTTTTTTTTTTATTCTCATGCTTTCTCTCGTAAAATAACAATCTCGTAATCTGTTCGTTTCTAATAACTCTTTCGTCCCATTTTGTCGTCATCGATTCTTAATTATCATGAAATCTTGTAAAAAATATGTTGCATGTGTTTTGTATTATTTTTCATTTTTATTTTGTTTTTTGTTTTTTTTGTTTTTTTTTGTTTTCGTTCGTCTTTTCCGTCGAAATTCTTTTGTTCTGCTTATCAATCTCTCGCCAGTCGGGTCTCCTATTATCCTACGATATTCCAAGCTTATTGAACAGCGGCTAATAATTAAAAAACGAAAAAAAAATTGTAAAACACGCAAAAAAAAAAATGAAAAAAAAAAATCGATTAAAATTTTGTCTAAAAAAAAATCTGCCAAAACCGAGCGGAAATCATCACCTTTTACTTTCCTAAATTTTCTCAATTAACCCTCCAATTACGTTCTGTGCGATCGTGAGAGAAAAAAATCGCATTTTTCCTTTTGTTTTTTGTTTTTACGTGAAAAAAAACTCTATTACGTCGTTTCGAGGCCTGACGTAAACGCAAATATGGCAATTATTATTCGTACATCGCTGAGTGTCGAAAAATATTTCATATTTGTTGTTGTTTTTTTTTTTTTTTTTCGCTGATTCTTTCATTTTCTATCGGAAAATTCTGCCATCGATATTTCGAGCCAAAAACACACACAATCGACGAGCAGAATTTTTATCATTTCGAAAAATTCATCGACGAACAGCGAAGGAGGAATTTTTAGGCGCGATTCAATTCCCAGAAATCACGTGATTCCTTCGATTATCATCGATCGATGATTCCGTTGATCGTTTGGACGACGCGAGGGAAAAAAAATTCGTTTCCGACCAGCGTCGATCACTTTTTCTTCTGTTTCGTTTGAGCCTGATTAATTAATCACTCGAGATTTAATTAATTAATTGATTAATTGATTAATTAATTACACAATCAATTAACTAATCAATTAATTAATAATTAATTAACTAATTAATTAATTAATAATTAATAATTAATTAATTCACTAATAATTAATTAATTAATTAACTAATAATTAATTAATTAATGAAGATTAATTAATCAATGAATTTGCGATCGATTGCTCCAACCTTTTTCCTGCGTCTCGTCGCTCCTGTCGTTTCTCTTCTTATTCGTTATTCCGGTATTCGGTTCCTCTCAGAGATAATCGTTGTCGACGTTCTGCGAATCCGGGGATTTGAGGGTCGTCATTTCTTCGGCGGAGCCCTCCTCCTCGGCGGTTGTCTCGTCGACGAAATTAATGCTTCCAGCTTTGTACCAAACTACGAGATCAACGATGAACGCCAGAATCAAAATCGCACCTGTTGTGCCTGCGAATAAAAAACAAAACAAATCGATAAAAAAAAAAAAAAAAAAAAAAAAAACTTTTAAATGAGAAAAATGAATTTTCCAAGATTTTGCTCCGACGAAGCAAAAAAAAAAACACACACACACACACAAAAATACAAAATTTCTAAAAATGCTTTTTGGCTCGATAAAAAAATCGATTAAAAAAATGAGAATAATTGATTGTCCAGGATTTTGCTCCGAGAAACCGAAAAAAAAACATACAAAAATACAAAATTCATAAAAATGCATTTTGGCTCGAGAAAAAAAAGCTTACAAAATATTATTTAAAAAAGCTCACCATGGAAAAACATTCTGAACGTGTTCGAGTCGTAGAGCCAACAGGCGCCACGTTCACCGCACGAATATTCCCAAACCAAACATGCCGAATCGACCACAGCGCCATAAACTATGGGACAAGGAACGTTACCTAAAAAAAAAAAAAAAAGATTAATTCGTCGATTTGTCAAAAAATTCATGGGAAATTTTTGCTCGTTAATTTTTCCTGAAAAAAAAAAAAAGAAAAAAGAGAAAAATATTGGAGTAAAAATTTACCGAAGAGGCCAATGGCGAATTGTATGAGGCCGAGAGCCATGGCCTTGTCCCTCGGATCGACACACCTCAGAATTAGGAGCATGGAGCCAACTTCGCTGGTGGAATGAACAAAAACGAACAAGGAAAATAAAATCATGTAGACCCAAAAATTTTGGCACTCGAGATCGCAAAATCCGACGGTCGCGGCTCCAGCGATTTCCGGTATGCTCGAATTATTAGCGATGCATTGACAGTCCGTGAACTATTCCAGGAAGAAAAAATTTTCACAGTTAATTGACGAAATTTTTTTGTTTTTTTTTGTTTTTGTTTTTTTTTTCGGAAAAAAACGTTTTTTCGATAATTTTGTAAATGAAAAAAGTCACTCACCCCGGAAACTTTGTTGTCGTGGATCGTGAAATTCGAGCAACCGGCCAAACAAGCCGAGAAGTAAGTTTTCTTATCGGCACCGCAGATCGGGCTGAATTTGTTCGGATCGCAATCGCAGGCCGATTGGCAGGTCGGCTCAAAACCGGACAATCTGTAACCCACGACAATTCTCAACAAATACCAAAAATGCAAAAAAAAAAAAAAAACGAAAAAATAAATAATTTTAAGAATTTTCGTCCATTTTTTTGTTTGAAAAACTAAGAATAATCAAAATAACGAAAAAATTGAATGAAATTATAAATTTTTGTCAATTCGTTTGTCACAAGAACCGAAAATGCAAAAAAAAAAAAAAAATTTGTGAATTTTCGTCGATTTTTAACGAATGAAAAAAAAAAAAGAAAAAAATTAAAGGAAATCATGAATTTCTATCAACCCGTTTTATTGAAAAATTAATAACGAAAAAATTAATAAATTTATGAAGTTTCGCCAATTTTTTTTTTTTTTTTTTGTTTAAAAAGCAAAAAATTAAACTTGCCCATTGTCTTTGGTGGCCAGCCCAGCAAAGTCGTCCATGGGGCAGCCAACGAACATCAAGACGCCCATACCGACCGCGTAAACGATCGCGGTGAACGCGATCCAAGCAGCGACGAAACGTGCGTTCGGTTTCCATCGCAGAATGAATACTCCGCTGATAATTATCCCAAGGCCCATTACCAAAATCCCTCCGACCCCTGAGCATCGTTCAAAAAAAAAAATTAAAAAAAAAAAAAAAAAAATTTTCAGAATTAATTTTAATTATGAGGCCAGTAACCACACTGGGTCAATTTGACCCAGAATTAATTTCATAACATACCGGAAATCATGTTGGCATGATGAGCGGGAAGTCGAAATTGGGTCTCCAGATATTTCGGCAAGAATGTGTACAGTCCGGCGATGGGAAGTATGTGCAAAACGCTGCTCGCCGTTCGAAACATGAGAATATCATTTTTCAGCAACCGCTTGACGGCCTTGGGAAAATCTAAATGGAAAATGAATAAAAAGTGAAAAAAAAAAAATAGTTTCGAAAATTTGGTTCCTCGGGAAATGTCAAAGGAATTGGCGAGAGAGATTTTGAATTTTTTTAAAATTTTTATTGTGAGCGAGTTAGTTTTTTTATTTTTTATTTTTTTATTTTTATTTTTATTTTTTTGAATTAAAAAAAAAAATGTTTTACCTTTCAGACTCGGTTTTTTGGAGTCTTCGATTTTGGTTGGTGATCGGCTGGTTGGCAACCGGCTGGGAAACGCAAACATGGCGATGCTGACGAGCATGAGCATGGCCGAAATCAGCACGAGGCCTGCCATCGAAAATTTACGTTTTTTACCATTTTCTCTTATATTCTCATGTCATGCGAATTTACAATAAAATAAATATTTGCTTAATTTACAGACGTTCAACTTTTGACGCCGAGAGTCGTTCGTAATAATTTATTTCTCGAAAAGGTCAATCGCTTATTAATTCAACAAAAGGTCACGAGTCCATGTTTTCGCTTGTGCCTTTTTTTCTCGATTAATTACACTATAAAAAGATTTTTTAATTGAGTGAGAAAATGGATAGAAAAACAAACAAAAAAACTCACCGAGCCACCAGGCACCGACCCAACGTGGATCGGATGGTGTGATTTGGGGCTCCGCCGATAAATCGGCGTACAGCATTGTGCACACCGAGCCCAGGATGAATCCGAGCGCAGGACCCAAAATTCTCACTCCTATCGTGATTGCTGGAATGGAGAAAAAATTTCTTGGTTTTTGAAATTTTTACAAAATGGTACTTTCGATTAAAAAAATCATAACTCCGTGAAAAATGATCGTACAGGGGTCTAATTAGGCTCATTTTAAAGGGGACATCAACGACTATGCCAGAAAAAATCAAGAGTACTGTGGACCCAAGGGATTCGCCACGAGAGCGATAATAATCAAACATAAATTCGCTGAGTGCCATTTTCAATTAAAAAAATGATAACTCTGTGAAAAATTATCATATCCAAGTTTATCCAGGCTCATTTTGAAGGGGGCATTTATGGTTATGCACAAAAAAATCAGGACCCATACAAATGCAAAACTTTACGTTCCACAACGTTATGAATTGCGCAGAAAAAAATGATGCGAATACGAGGCAAGGAGAGCGAGAGACTCACCGAAATACAGTGGCGATTCCCTGCTGGCGACGTTGTCATCAATGTAAGGGATTCCAAGCGTATAAACAGCAGTTTGGCCCATCCCAACGCCGAGCAACGACACAAAAAAGATGCCGAGGACGGCGGTCGTTATTTTGCTTTGAATTTGTTGCTCCTTGAGAAATTCACCTTCGCAATATTCGGCCGAATCGGTACGAACGTTCGGGGTGCTGGTCGCGTAAATCCAGCTGCAAAAAAATTTCTCATTTCATTCATAATAATCGATCAAATATTTTATCAAAACACAAAAATACGTTAAAAAATCTATTTTCATGAGAAACTACCAAACATTTTTCTCCTCCTTTGCCCAATGCTTTATCAGCCAGCAAACTATTATTGTAACGAAAAAAAAAAGAGTAACGAATTGAGGAATGCGGGCCCCGCATTATTTGCGACCTTGTCACGTCAGAGGTGTGAAAAATAAATAAATAAAAAGTCTCGATAGTTCTCCAGTGTGCTGAGTGCATGAAAATAAAAAATAAATAACAAATTCGTAAATATTTCGACTTTCGAAAAAATAATTTAAAAATTATTGACAAAATCATTGAAATAATTGTGAAAAATCAGAAAATAAAAATTCTCAACAACTATTCAGTGCATAAAAATAAAAAATTCTTAATTATTTCGACTTTAGCAAAAATAATTTAAAAAATATTGACAAAATAATTGAAATAATTGTGAAAAATGAGAAAATAAAAATTCTCGATAACTCTTCAGTGCATAAAAATAAAACATAAATAACAAATTCGTAAATATTCAAATTTCAGCAAAAATATTGACACAATAATTGAAATAATTGTGAAAAATCAGAAAATAAAAATTCTCGATAACTCTTCAGTGCATAAAAATAAAAAATAAATAACAAATTCGTAAATATTTCAATTTCAGCAAAAATATTGACAAAATAATTGTGCAAAATATGAAAATAAAAATTGGCGCTAACTCTTCAGTGCATAAAAATAAAAAAAATCGTAAATATTTAAACAGAGGAAAAACAATTATAAAAATGTATCAATTATTGAGAAAATAATTGAAAAATTGCATTTAATACGAAAATTAAATGAATAATAAAATAATAATAATTACCCATTTGGTCCAACTGTGGAATTTTCGTGGCCAGGCAAGCGGCAAAGGTTGGCAGGAACGGGAATGGTGGAATTGGGTCCACCGGCGACGGGATTAATAGCAGAGGCTGGTCCAACGCCACTGAACAGCATTTCGTTCTGTTGAATCAGCTGTTCGCCAAATATGAAGTGGGGCATGGAGCACGTGAAGGAACTGACCGCAAACAGTATCATTCCCCATGCTATCCACTTTGGTCGATGACCTTGACCCCCGTAATAGGTCAGCAAAAGGGACGAACCGATTTGCCCGATCTCGGTAGCTGACATTATAATACCCGTCGTTTTCGACTGTATTTGAAATAGTTTTTCGATCGTTGTTATCACCGAGACGAAGTACGTGTAGTACATCCCTTGGAGCACCTTAAAAAACGAAAAAAAAAAAAAAAAAAATCCATTTTTTTTCAGCAATTTTTGTTTTTTGGATGGCAATTAATTTTTTAGTGAATACATTTTGAACGACGGATGTGCAAAGTCAAAAATCGGGTCCATTTTGAATTTGGAGCGAAAAAAAAATTTGAAATTTTTTTTTTTTTCCCCATGAACGAGCAAAAATGACGAAATCATTTTTGGAAATAAAGAAAAATCGTAAAACTCACCCAAGTGATGCAAAATGTAGCGAGGAAGGCTTGTTTCGTCGCGAAGAACTGTAGCCATCGAGGTCGACAAGGTCCCCAGCCGCAGGAAATATCGGGATCGTCGTTATCGACCTCATTGTGAATTCCATTAATTTTTTCATCAACGGGAATGACGAGCTTGCCATTATCGCCATTCGTGATGTCCAGCACTTTGCCATTCGGTATGGTGCCGTTGTTGTTGTGTTTGGTGCACAGCAAGCCATTGCCATTGGTAACTTTATCACCGGATGGTATAATCGTCAGGGCCTCGCCATTTCCGTTCGCCAAAATTTGCGTGTCCTCGCCGGCCATTTTTTAAACACTCGTTTTTTATCGTCAAAATTTGTATTATTTTTAATTTTTTCGATGTTTTTCGGTCTCCGCGAGCCCTCACCGATCGATTAGAATTTTTTTATATTGGCAAGATTTCTCGGGCATCAAAATTTATCCAACTCTCAGCCGAACGTTCGATCTGTTACAAAATTACAATAAAAAATCAACAAATTAGACAATTTTCCATTTTATTTCAATTTTCATTCAATTTTACACAAAATAACATTTTTTAATTTTAATCTTAATTGTTTTTATTTTTTTTTTTCATTTTTCAATTTATCAAAATTTTAATATCAATTTTTAAAAAATTCTAAATTTTAATTCAATTTTTTTTTCTATTTCAATTTTCATTAAATTTGACAAAAAGAAATTATGTTTTTCTTTTGTTTTAATCGTTGGCACAATGTACGGCAATGTCATGCCTCAATTAAGCGCTGAAAACATTTTTAAAAATTTTCTTGTCAATAAAAAGAAATTTATTAATGTTATAAGTATTTTATTGCGTTCATATATTTTCAATCATTTCAAGTCCGCCTTGTCCCCAATGTTAAGTAAAAGAGCGATATAGAGAACCATAAGATGTCGGATTACGGTCGCGTTCGAATGCCTACATAAATTAAATCAAATGGACAAACGTGATATTTGAAATTTGCAATGTGGACTTGTCGAGTACGAATCGAAGAGAAGCAAGAAGAAAAAAAAGGATCTGCTCGGAATGAAGCAAAATACGAATAAAAATGAATAAATCGAAACATTGAAAGAATTTTTAAATCACGTGACCAAACCATGTCGAGATAAATATATTCCGAAGAGAAAAAAAAAAAAAAATCCAACGAATCTGGTAGCCACATGTCATGGGGGGGGGGGGGGGGGGGCGACGAATCCAAAATCCAAAAAATGCCTCAATCAACAATTCGAAAGTCAGAGTATCAATCATCGATTTTAACGCTTGATTAGGCAACAAAATGAGCAAAGGAGAAACTTAATGACGAGTGATTAATCGATCATTGACCCCAGAACGAAGATACCAAATAAAAAAAGATCCAAAATTTAACAAAAAAAAAAAAAAAATTGAAAAAAAAAAAAAAAAAGTAATTCAATTTTTTCCTGGGAGGTAGTGCATCAACCCCGTGCCATTCACCCCCATCCACTCGTCAATATCCAATGTCCATCAAAATAAAAAAATTTTAAAAACAATAACAATAACAATAATAATAATAATTAAGTTCATCCTAAATATTGTTATTTTCGCCATTGTTATTGTATAATAGATGAGTAAAGTCTCGTCTTGGAACATCGATAAATTCCCATATATAAAATGCATGATACGTAAAGAGAGGCATGAGGCTCGAGGCGAGGCCCGGAGAGGAGTTTGCCGAGTTATATCGTCAACTGGGTCAACGAGAGAGGGAGCGAGAGAGAGGGAGAGAGAAGAAGAAAAACGTCATCGAGCGCAGCGTAGAACACATGCACACGCGCGCACCCAGTAAAGAGACTATACGTCGCGGCGACGAGTAGCACTCTCGTGCGCTCTTCTACTTGAACATATATACATATACATGTGCGAGCACATGTCTACATACACGTTGTATAAAGTTGTTAAGCGTATATAACGTAATGGGGATTTACTTATGTTCCAACCAGTTGACCCGTATAACCCCTCCCGCACTTCGAGTATTGCTTACTGTACGTACACGAGTCATTGACATTGTCGAGGAGAAGAAGATTCAACGAGAGCAAGGAAAAGTAAGTATTTTCAAGAAACGAGAAACAATTACTCGAGCCTGTTATGCAAATCGTAACGTAAGATATTTATTATGTCTTGAGGAGCATTGTAATAAATAAAACACAAAATATTAGTGGGTTGTGAACTACCAAGAGCCAAAGTATTCTGAAATTCTGAGTGATTAAACTTTTTGGAGTATTGCAACATTCGGAGCAATCTGAGTAGTTCGAGTATCGGAGTATTGGAATACCAAAGTATTGAGTACACGGAATATCAGGAGAAAAGTATCAGGAGGATTTATTCGATCGTAAAATAATAAAAATCATTCAATCATTCTCTTATTAGATTTAGAACTCAAATTATTGATACACTCGAATGATTACTTTGAGTTACTAGAGTACAGAGTATTTCGAGTGCAGCTTATTGAATTTTCAAGTGTTCTCAAGAACTAAAATGCTGAGCTATGAAATTTTAGAGTATTCTGAGTACCTTGAGTATCAAAATACAAAGTATTCCGATATTCAGAGTAATTGGTGTATTGGGACGTTGAGGTATTGGGCAAATGAGATTCATGCGTATCAAAGAACTCGTTGATCAAAATGACAAATCGATCGAGATTCAAAGTAACCGAACAAGAAAGTATTGGAGTATCGGGTATTCCGAGTATTTTGAGTGCAGCTCATTGAGTACTCGAGTATGTTGAATAAATAAAATGCTGAGCTATGAAATATTGAATCATTCTGAGTAACTCGAGTATCAAAGTACAAAGTATTCCAATACTCGGAGTAATTGATGTATTGGGACATTGAGATATTGGGCAAATGGGACTCATGGGTATCAAATGACTCGGCAATGAAAATGACGAATGAATCGAGAGTCAAAGTAACCGAATAATCAAGTATCGGATCATCGGGTATTGGAATATCTTGAAATTGTTCAACGTATTCGAACACTGGTAGATCGTAATTTAGTAAATTGGGATATGCTACAAATTCCTATAGACGTTTACGTAGGGATTCGATATCGAAACATAGAGAGCGCGAGGGAAGAGGTGGGAGGATGGGGCGGTGGGAAATGGAAGACGATTTGATATCGCTTTCCCAACTGGGTCAACGTGATCATCATACACACTTGTCTCGGGGGCTTGCTATTAAACGCGCAAGCAGCGAGAGAAAGAGCACGACGAGATGCGTGTGTGCGAGAGGGTCTACTAGCGTTATATTACGAACGACACATCGGCGGATAGACAAAGTTTCACACGTACAGAGACTTGGCAAATGAAGAAATTCTTGTCAAAAAAAAAATTAAAAAATTAAAAAACATCCCAAAAATAAATAATAAATATTCGAAGAGAAATTGGGAAATATTAATTATCGCAATTATTCTTGATCGATTAAATTATTTCTTATTTAAATACATGGGGGGGGGGGGAAAATTTCTTAATTACAAAAATACGTTTGAAAAAAAAAAATAATGGTCGATGGAAAAGAGACGAAAAATACGAGAGTGAAAGAAAGAGTCGAGTGAAAGCCCGTTTCTCGTTTTGGATTCGCGTTCGACGACCCTCGAGCATTTTTTTTCCTTCTTCATTTATCCATATGCATAAATTTAAACACCTATACATGCACGAATATTTGGGGGCCACCCACGTCACTCCAAATTCGCGGAGTTCCTCAAAAAAAAAAAAAAAAAAAAGCGAGAAAGAGAGAGACACACGATTTTTCTTTTTTTTTTTTACGCCGAGTTTGGTCGCGTCTGTATCTCGATGAATTCGATCGGTAAATATTTAAAGAATGACGTCAAGTGCCAGTCATGATTTTTACAAAATGAAGACATTTAAAAAAAAAATGAATACAATTAGAAAAAAAATACGTCGTACGAAAAAGGGAGGAAAAAAAAATTCGAAATCGATCCCGCAACATTTCCAGGATAAAAAAAAATCTTTTTTTTTTTTTTTTTTAATTCTATTTTGATCCTCCGATTCGTTTCCATTGAAATCCTTCAATTCCTTCAGCCTCGAAAAATCTTTTTCTGTTTATTTTTCCACTTCAATTTCGGGACATTTTTTTAGGTGGTTCCTCGTCGCAATTGGGCAACGCCCGAATGTCGACGAGGACTTGTATTTCCTCCCTCTCGTCCTCGCAGGATAAACTCGCGTCTCGCATACGAAAACGCCATATCTTTTCATCTTTGTCGGTTTTTCTTCTTTTTCACTCTTTAAACGTTCTTTGCCACGAGAGTGACGAAAAAACGGAGGGAGAGGGTAAGAGTGGCGAGACGGGGAGAGGAATTTTTCGGGTGTCGAGGGGAAAAGAGAAAATTGCTTAAATTTATTTTTTTTTTTCTTCAAAAAATCCAATTTTTTTTTTGACACCGAAAACGATCGATTTTTCGATCTAATTAAATTTCAATTATCTCTCGATCATTTTTTTCCACATTGTCATCGTCGACCGCCTGAAAAAAAAATTGAAAAAAAAAAGATAAAAATTTTTGCTTAATTGAAAAAAAAAATACTAATCGGATTTTAATTGGATGGCTCTAATTAATTGTTTCCAAGATTATTTAATGAAATTGCACTTTACGCTCATTTCCCATTATTAATGAAGATAAATTTGTAAAAATAATTGAAAATTTCGAAAAAATTGTTCAAGCCGAAAAATAATGATCGTTGAGAAATTCTCAGTGAGGCTCGTACATTTGAGTCTGAGTCTGTATGTAACTGCGCGTGTGTTGAGAGTTGTAAAAATTCCATAGGACGTTGCCTCGCCCGGTTCGGGTTTGGCAAAGTCACGGCCACGAAAATCTACATCCGGTCCCCTCGTGAGACTCTCAGGTATAAAAATATTTCGACACGAAACTCGTCCTTCACTTGTATTTATTTTTCCTCCCTCCATTTGTTTTTGTTTTTTTTTTTTTTCATTTTTATTTTTATTTTTTTTTCGAAAAATTACCACGAATCTCGATGGCCAAACTGACAATTACGAAATGGATCGCCAATCGATAAATCCATCGTGAGAAATTCGTCTCTCGAAGCAACGGATTTTTTAATGCATTTCCCGAGATGCAGCTGCGGTTGCATCCGAGGCATTCCTGCCCAGGGGAACGAGTTTTTTTCTTCGACATTCAAACTTTTCCCACTCCTTGAAAAATGAAGATATCCGGACAAATAAAAAACCATTTTCTTCGTATATTCAAGCACTTTCCATAGGAATTTTTGAAAAATATTTATTTCCATTTTCCCTATGCGTTAAGGTCCAAAAAGTCATTGCTAACGAGAGGAGCAATTAAAAAAATTGAAATCTCTTACAAAACGTTATAATTGCTAGAGAATAGCGTTAAGCTGATGTAACGAGTGAACAAAAGGAGTTAAGAGGCTGGAATAGAGATCAAATAGACGAAAATAAAAAAATGACTAGTGACGTTACGTGGGCATTAAAAAAAAAAAAAAAAAAAATTAATTCTATAGCGTTATGATTCTATGGATCTATTTGGCTGCCTAAAAACGACATCCTGCCCTCATCAGTCTCGTTATTCATATTTAAATGTGTCATGAGCCTTAAAAAAAAAAAAAAAAAATAAAAAAAAATAAAAAATAAAATAAAAAGGAAATAATCCCACCCACGTAATGTCAATTACGTCAAGTACACGTGTACCGGAAATTCAAGGTCGAGAATCAATGACCCGCGATTAAAAATCAAACGTTTTATTAACGTTTTTTTTTTTTTTTCATTCTAACCAATGAAAAAAATATTCATGGCGTCCACGTCAGAACTCAGAAACGCAGGCTCCCTCACGATCCAACAAAAACGAACGGAAAAGTGGGGAAAAAAAAAATAAAAATAATAATCATGAGGAAAAAATCGACCGACAGAAAGACTACGAACATGATACACTTTTCCACTTTCTCCGACACGCGGCCGAGATCTCGATACCGAGAGAAAGAGAAAGAGAGAAGGAGAAAAGAAGCAGGCCCCCGGAGCCTTGGAGCAACGGCCACGGTTCTCCGTTGCAGGCTCCGCCATTTTTCTCTCTTCTCCGAGCTCGCCTCTCGAGTTTTCCACGTCAATTTTTCACGACTGCCCAAACACGAAAATAAAAAAAAAATAAAATAAAAAAAATCGGCAGAAACGATGCCTCGACAATTTTTTTTTTTTTCCACTTCTCTGGATGGAAATTTTGCCTTTTTTTTTAATTCGGAATTTCGTTCACCAATCGTCGTCAAAAAATCGATAAAAAAATCGATTCCCATTTCCTCGCGTATCGTCGATAGAAAAAAAAAACAAATTCGTCATTTTTATTCGAAATTTCAATTAAAAATTTTCAAAAAATTAATTTCCTCCCAAAATTGAAGAAAAATCGATAAAAAAATGTTTAAAAAATGTTTCCACAATAAACAATCAATTGTTTTTATTGTTTGAGAGCCACTGGCTGTTCTCATTTCTCCTTCAAACGGGTATTTGTCTATGTACGTGTGTCTCGTGAGTGGCGGTACCTTTATTGTATAACAGCAATGAAAGTACTTGCATTTTAAGAAAACGTTGGTACGCGTCGTATCGCTATATTTATAAAGACATAAACGTGTCTAAGGCCTGACCGGATAATAAAAATGAGAATTGCAATATCCGAAGTGAAGTCAGAGAAATTTTAGAGCATTAAAAATCCCCTCCAAAATCCTCATCATCGTATTGCTTCAAATTTTTTCGCCCGACCCATAAAACCAGATAAACGAACGAAGGAGTGATTTTTGAAAACCCAACGACTGGAATCTCTCGGGTGAATAATCACGAGGAATTTCCAAAAAAAAAAACAAAAAGGAAAACCAAAACCATCCATTTATTTCTCCAAAATACAAAATTTCGTAACAATCAAAAGCTACTATTTTTCGGATTACAAAATTTTACGCATTGGGCAATTCAAAAAAAAAAAAAAAAAAAAAAGAAAAAACGAAAAAACAAAAAAACAAACAAAAACCGAAAAAAACGTTGCGAGATAAAAAACGTTGAATAAAAGTAAATTCGAGTCTCTCTCGCTCTCGCGCGTCAATCTTTATTTTTTACCTTATCGATCCGCGAGACACGAGCGCGACCTCGCGGGACGATGACTCCTCTTCGGTCACGACGACGACGACGACGACGACGACGACGACGACGACGCAGCGAAAGAAAAGAGAGAGACAGAGAGAGAGAGAGAGAGAAAAAAAATGTATATATATTTGTATAAGCGTGTGTGTGTGTGTTGCGCACACACACACACACACACACACACACACACACACGTACGCACACATGGAGAAATAAAGTCTGAGTGTATTGAGATATAATGGAAGACGGGGTCGAGTGCTATTTACGCTCGCGGTTCGTCAACGAGTTTTACACGCGGGGTTCAAAGCCTGAAGTTCGTGCTGCATGCTTAATATAAGAAAGATCTCGCGGAGCGCGGACACGTTTAAACGCCGCATCCCTTCTGAGCCCTTATCCCCGGTGCGTTGCATGGAAAACCCGATAATGCCAATTTTTTTATAAAAAAAAATGTTTTTTTAAATAAATTTTGGATTATTCAATTTTTTTTTCAGATTTAAAGTTTCGAAACAAAAAATCAAACACGGCATTCATTTATTTTTCCTTCTGGCGAAAGGAAAAAAAAAATTTTTCGACATTTTTCAATTTTTTGGAATTTTTTCACTACCGATTGGCAGAGATTGTCGAGAGGAAAATAAACAAATAAATAAACTCGTCAATTTTTACGAATTTTATTGCATAACGAAGAGTTTTAATTTTTTCTCGAAAAAAAAAAAAAAAAAAAAAACAAACGCAATTGTGTCAATATATAAGGGCAGTCATTCAAAACTTAATAAAAACATTGAATAAGTAACAACAACGAGAAGCGATAGGATGCTTTTTTATCGGGCACTTTCTCCGCACGAGGACTTTCTTCATCGTTGGCGATCCATCGTGGATGAAAAACGCGGAGCAGCAGTACGAGGGGGGGAGGAAAGTTAAAAAGAGGCGAAGTAACTTATCGTTCTATAAATAAAACGTACGAGTGAAAAAAAAAAAAAACTGAAAAAAAAAAAAAAAAAAAAACATTGCCACAAAAAAAAAAATTAAAACAAAACGCCAAAAAAGAGCGGCGAGGACGTTGAAAAAGATACGAAACGTAACGCCAACAGAGTGGGGGAAAGATTGAAGGTCGAGCGATTTTTAGAGATCGAAAAAAAAAAACGAGCAAAAAAAAAACACACACGCGCACACAGCGAGAAAAATTTATTCGATAAACATTTTCGAATATCCCCGATGTTATTTATATTTCGCTATTTTTATTTATAACTGTTGCTCAACCCCCAGTTGCGTCATCGTACCCAGGAAAAAAAATTTTTTCGTCATTCTATGGAAAAAAAAAAAAAATAAATAAATAAATAATAATAATTGTCAATCACAATAAATATTTTTATTACATGAGAAAACAAGAAAAAGAATCGATTAATTACGCAACGCCAAAGCCCAGTGTTGCGTGACCGAAAAAAAAAAAAAACAAGAAAAAAAACAAAAAATTGAAAAAAAAAAAAAAAAAGGAAAAAATCGTCCTAGTGACAGCACTGGGAGAATAAATACGATATTATTTAATTGGAATTTCAGAATATTGAAACAGGTGCGCGAGTAACGAGACTAATAATTTATAAACCCGCGCGTCATAACTCGAGCCAATTATTTTTAGTAGTCCTCAGTCTGTTTTCCTATCGATATACACCGAGTCACACCTTCGTCAATTAATTACCAATTCTCGATTAAAAATCGACCTGACAAAAAATGGAAAAAAAATTTGTTGAAAAAAAAAAATGCATATTTTCGATTCCCAAATTTCCCAGCCACGTTTCACTCCATTTTCCCACAATCCCAATACAAAAAAGTCAATAAAAAGTAAGTTGAAAAAAAATCGAGTCATTTTTTTGAAATTTTTCTCCAAAAAATTTCTACACGTCTCGATAATTAATGCTAATTATTAAAAATAATAATAATCAACGTATTAATAAGCTATGACGGAATTTTCGTCATAAAATGTGCGCCGAAATGACTGGCAAGTAATGACCAAGCTCATTCGTACACCGATAAATATTAATTCGAAATAAAATCTACAAATTCATTAAAAAAATATGATTTCCATGTAGAAAAACTGTTTTAATAAAAGTGTCGGACTAATTTGGCTTGAAAATTATTTTTTATCATAAAAACGAGTCGTGAGGCTATTGGTGTTGACATTGCCAGCTGATAAGATTATGCTGCAAATGCTCACGATTGTTTGTTGTTGTTGAATAATTAGTTGTTATTTAAAAAAAAAAGAAAAAACAATTGAGACGGTATTTATTTATTGAATTTTTTTTCTCTCGTGCTTCAGGACAATTAAAAAAAAAAAAACGGCTAATCTCCAAAAAAAATTGGTCATTCGAATACGAGGCTCGGAATGAAGTGAGGGGCGGAGAGGGGGGAGAGAGACTGGAGGAAAAAAAGAAGATTCAATCTGAGATCACATCTCTCGTTTTCTCCGTCGTTACTTCTCTTCGAAACTCGTTTTGGCCACGATTTCACGAACTTTGTGTCTTACGTGTGACTTTTACAAATTGGATGGACGAATATATATATATATATATATATATACATGTATACATACATGCATGAGATAGAAAAAAAATAAAAATTCCAATTCGAGTTATTTTAACGATGGTCCAGGGACATTCGACGAGCTTCGCTCCAAAGATAATTCTCTCGTTGGAATTTATTTTTCCGAGGCACCATTTCATCAGCAAAGAAATTTCGAAAGGATTCAAAAATTCGATGAAAAAAAAAAAAAAAAAAAAAAAAATAATAATAAATAATTGATTAAGGGGCATTTCCGGTCTTTAGAAATTTTAGAAATTTTTTTTTTCTCATTCGGTTCGGAGATTCCGAGAATAATCGATGGGAAAAAATTCCTGTAATATTCAACGGCGACGTGAAATAACGGTGGGCCGGGCCGCTGCTACGGATCGACGTGCTGCATCTTTCGTCGATGCACCCGGACCACTTTTGCTGCCACTTTTCACGAGCTAAAAATCTCTCAAACCCGCGCCACGCTGCACCGCACCGCACTCATGCAGCATGCATCTCCGGTCCCCGCTTTCGTCGAGCGAGATGCGAGAATAAGTGGCCGGTCGACCTTCGCGCCATGGTGGCTCAAATTCCCCCCAGCGGGCTCGCCATACAAACGAAAAAATCTCCTTTTCCATAGCCTGACTAAATTTCCGGACGGTTGGAAAATCATCATTCACTTTAAAAGCTTTAAAACCTGACTCGGCTCGGACGGGAGATCATTGGATAGCAACGTCATTTTCCAACGGACAAAAACTCATTTGCCGATGCTGCGAACAGATTTTTACCGAAAAAAACGTACAGACTTAAAATTGCCTACAAAAAAAAAAATTTTATAAAAAAAATGAAATTTTTTCGTCAAAAAATGAAGAAACAAGAAAATACACTAGCTAGGGAATTTTTTTACAATTACTTTTCTGGTGAATTTCAATTTTTCATCATGCCGAACGCGATCCTAAAAAACTTGATCAAGATAGTATCAAATTTGCAAGGAAAAGAAGCCGCAACTGTGCAATATCCCAAAAAATCCCTAGCTAGGGAAAAAAAACAAAAATTCTCCAGGCGCGATTGGATTTCTATTCCCCCAGCAAATTGAGTCATGCCCCGAATTCCTTTTTTTAGGCGACGATGAAAAAATAATTCACCAAATCACTCGGCTACGAGAGTTTATTCCATTTTGCTAGGGAATTTTTTTTCAGTGCCTTTTCCCGTTCATTTCAATTTTCCATTCTGCCGAACACGATCCTCAAAGAGAGTGACCAAGGCAATATCAAATTCGCCGTAAAAAAAAACCGCAACCATGGAATGTCCCAAAAAATCCCTAGCTAGGGAAAAAAGCAAAAATTCTCCAGACGCGATTGGATTTTTATTCCCCCAGCAAATTGAGTCGTGCCTCCAATTCCTTTTGCAGGACACGATGAAAAAATAATTCACCCAACAACTTGGCTCCAACAATTTATTCAATTTTTCTAGGGAATTTTTTTTTTTTCAACCTGCCGTTGGAACGAGACTGAAGGGAAAAGAATGCTCGGACGAGGTAACGTGGGAAAACGCAGTGACGTCAGGCTTACCTGTAGGGTGGAACGTAGCCCTGAATTTGGTGGACCGGCGTGCCGGGGCTGAAGATCACGTGGTCCGCATTCATATACACACGTATTTACTCATGTATATATAGATATATACACATATATATATATATAAAACACCAACACAAGGAAGGATGAAATCCAGTCGATGCTTTTCCACTCCCCTCGCAATCCCCTTGGCCTTCCCAGCCACTCGTGCGTTTTCTTTTTATCTTCTCTCTTTTCTTTTCCCTCGTCGGTTCTTCACCAAACACAGACTACGACGTGTAACACTCGCGCACCGTATCTGGATGGACTTGGCGATAGCGTCGATTTCTCCCCCCTGAGAGATAAAAACATTCGAGGCTGTTTAACCCCACGACCGAGTGAATCTCTTCTTTCGGGGATTACTAAAATAACAAACGCAGCCAAATAAATGGAACGACGCGGTTAAAATTCCAACGCGAGGATATCCGCACGCTACTCCGGCATTTTTCAACAGACTACACTGGCCCAGTGTTTGGACGTACGTACAAAAACACACGCGCACGTTTAACCACGACAACACGTGTACGATAAATGTCAAATTTTATTAAGCTTTTTTTTTCTTTTTCATATGGAACTGCGTCTTTCATATACTAGCCGAATGAATCCGAATTAATGAGTATTGTCCGCTCGACGATACTGGCCATTGAGACAGTACGATGTTTTTTTAATTTTTCTATTTTTCTATTTTTTTTTTTTTCACTCAAACACGGTTTTTCTCAACAATGTGAAAATTCACTGGATTAGGATAGCAGACGTTTGTTGATTTATAAATCGTAGCAAACGTCCTCACTGACCATGTTCGCGCGGAATTGAATTAATTTATTAATACATCTACGGATTGACAAATGCGATAGCGTGTATGAGGGAAAATGTTGAAATTGTCCAGGAAAACGATACACAACAGTTTTTTGGAGGAACCGGCAAAAATGGCCAATATTTTTGTTTTTACTCGAATTTTCCGGGCGCGATCGATGCTCGCGGCTTTGCAGTCCGCGGGCAACTGAGGCCGAGAGTGCTACTGGCGTCGATCAACCCGCGTTGCACGACGCGGCAAGACTAGTATTCTCTCTTCAACGCGCCTGTGCTCGCGTAATTCCTCTCTCTCCCTCTTTCCCCATTTGCCCACCCCTCCGCCTCACCCGCCCCAGCCGCCTTCCTTGTTGGTTCACGGCGAGGGGAGCTCTAGCCGTCAAACGAAAACGAAACGCGAACGAGACACCAAGCTCCGAGCCACCCTGTTCACTCCGCGTTTTCCATGCTCGCTCCCAACTCTCGACGTTTATTGTTCCAAGCTTGCCCGCGCCCTAGATGTGCCAGTGCCAAACATTTCTCCCTATTTTTCTCGCTCCGTTTCCCAAATAACGAATTTTCTTCGCTCGCCCGATAAACACGATGATAATCATTTCGCTGAAATTCTTAAATTTCATTTTCCATAAAAAACTCGGTGGAAAACGTTTCGCCCATCAGCCAGTACCGGAGTTTTCGATAATGGGGACACTGTTGCGTCGAACGATCGGTACTGGCCAAAAAATTGGCCAATACTACGAAACTTTTATCGAATCAATGGAAAACTCGCTGAAAACGTTTCACCCATCAGCCAGTACCGGAGGTTTCGATAAAAGGGACACTGTTGCGTCGATCGAGCGGTACTGGCCAAACAAAATTGGCCAATACGACGAAAATTTTATTGAAAAATAGCCAGTACCGAATTTTTCGGTATTGGCCATGTTCTTCCTCGAAATTATCGCTACTGGCTACTCAAATGCACAATCAACAATGAATGAGCTGCGAAATTGATGAAAGTTGGAAAGAGGAATTTCGCAGCGAGCTGGGAACCCGGAAAATGAACGAGGAAGTTCGCGCCAGTACCGAGAAACGGGGAAAACAAATAAAAAGGGGAAAGACGAGGGAGACAGATGTGTTTGCGATTGTTTAGCATTCAGGGATGGTAGTCCGTTCGCATGTACATCCCAGTACAGTACAACGCCCGGCTTTGGGAACGCGTCGTACGTGTGTCGTTATAACGCATTGTCGAGTGCGTAAATGCGACCGCAAACCCATACGAAGTTACTAATTCATGCCTCGACGAGAAGAAAGAAAAAAAAAACACGTCGAAACATTACGTAACGTAATTCAGGATGTGGAAAATAACTGCAGCAGCCAGTACTTAGAATTTTTTTTTCTCACGTTGGCTATTTTTAGCCATTTTCATTTATTTTCACTGTCTGCTTTTAATTGTCAATCGCCTTTATGACCAAACGAGTTTATTCAACTACTCAACGCCAAGATAATAAAAACAAAAGAAGAGGGAAAAATTGTAATACAAATTAATGGCGACGTCTCTGTGCCAATTAAACGTCGTGCATGTGTGACGTACCAGGAAATGTTGAATACAATTATTATTATCGTCTGGTCCACATTAGATAGCTTCGCTTGCAATTAAGGATTTTGAGTACCTATGAAAGTTGTTAATGTTAATTGTTCGATAAATAGTTTATTAATCGTCGCGAAATTTGTACATGACCACGTGAATACTTCATGTAAAAAAATACCCAATTTTAATAATTTTATCGTCATTACTTTAACCACCTTAAGGGTTGAAATTAAAAATGATAAGAAAATTCGGAAAATTTAGTATGTTTTTGTATCAAGTATTTAAGAGGTCGTGTTAAAATTTAACGACGATTAGGAAGCTCGTTATTTAAAAATAAACATTTTGCTGAGAATAATTTTTTAAATAAATACAAAACAATATTTATCAATAAACTTGGTTTTGTTTCCATTGTTTTCAGTATATTGTAGATATTTAAAAATTGAGAGGTCAAAAAAAAAAAACTTGTTGCAAAGTTATACCAGTTTCCATAAGATTACTTTTGACTACATTTAATTTATTAATGTTAATTGTTCAATAACGAGCTTCCTACTGGTCGTGAAATTTTTAAACGATCTCTTAAATACTTCATACAAAAACGTAACAAATTTTCTGAATTTTCTTATCATTTGTGATTTGGGACTCAACATCCTCAAACGAAAATAATTACCGACTGATTTATTTTGAAATAAATTTTTTCTTATTTATTTTTTTCGGCTCCTCCAATAATTCATCGGTCGGAATTGCAATTAGGATTAATAGTTTATGCACTTGTCCCAAGTCAACATTCATAGTGAATCTGATTAATTTGTTTGTCATCGTATGCACGAGCCAATGAACTCTGTTCTCATGAACTCCAATTGTCGTCAATGATTAACGATGGATTAGAAAAAAGCAAAAATCATTTTTTTACTACAACAAAAAACAATGCAGTTCTTCGGCCAATATTACTCAGACTCTTGCATAATTAGTATTGGCTCAACCAGACGAAAATAAATGCAAGTCCGAGATTCCAATCCAGTTTGGACAATGCGAGAACACATTATTTTTACCCCGAGCCTGCTAACCCATTACTTAATTAACTGATTTGTCCATAATTGTCTTCTTGGAAACACGACTGTCCAGATGCATAACTGCGTCCACAATTCGCGAGTGCATGTGCAACGTTGAATCTTGAAAAAATCATGTTTTTCTCAATTCAATTGATCCGCCAACATCCACTTGAAAAATTGTACTTGAAAAATTCAAAAAAAATTCAAAATTTTTCAATTTTCAAAATTCAAGATTTTTTAAGAGAAAATTAAATAAAAATTCTAATTTCACTGGTTTCGACATTTCTGTGAAAAAAAAAACTAACCGCTGCACGTGAAAATCACTATTCAAATTCCGAGGACCTTTCCTCATGCATTATTCAGCAGTTTTTCGAAATAGAAAAAAAATAATCGAGAATGCATTTCTGCACGTGATCTCAAAGTGCATATAATGGGAGCTGCTCCGAACGCAGTTGAGTTGAATTTCGACATTTTTTTCCTTCAACCCCCTTGGAAAGAATTTTTTCTCTTTTTCTTCTTTTTACCCTGTGAGAAATTGCATTCGACCTTGTCTCGTGACGTCACGGTATGTCTAGACGAAACGTTGCCAAGCACCAGCATCTCGATCGTATTTGATTCTCCAGCATCTTCTCCCCTTAATTCTCTCCCTTTTTTTTGTCACCCTAACGTGTGAAATTTTTTTTTTTACAACCAAATATTACGATGAAAAAAAAAAAAAAATCATTTTCGAATTCTCAAGATTTTGACCATTTCTCGTTTGGGTTATCGAGCGTTTGTAAAAAATTTAATTAATGTTTAAAAAAAAAACAAAAATCCACGTGCATTGGCTCCAAAATGAACGACAATTATTTATTCGATAATTTTCCATTGTCATTGAAAGTACCGTTACGACAATTGTTGAAAAAAATGTCTTAGCAGTAGCAGCGAAATTTAAAGTCACATGGGTCAATGTCGAGTTTAAAAGGCAAAAACGAACAAGGCGAAAAAAAGGAGGGAACGAAACAAATCTTGCTCGATATTATGGAGGTCATTATTATTGTGATTATTGGAACGAACTATTCAGGCCAAGTTATGGCTGGTTAGTGACGTGTTATTTTGCACTAAGATGGTCCAATCCATCTGTTGAAAAAGAAAAAAAAGAGAAGGGCGCGACAAGAAGAGCGAGAAAGAGGGAAGTGAAGAAAGACAAAGAGAGGGATCGAGAGAGAGAGAGAGAGAGAGAGAGATCGTTTGACCGGACCAGCACGAGAGGATGTAGAGAGAGGACGAGAGGGAGGGGGAATTGGATGGACCTTCAAATTGAGGCACAATCGATTTAACGAGGCGAAATCAGACTCGACATTGGGGACAAGAGGAAAAAAACTAAAACAAAAAAAAAAAAAAACAAAAAAACAAAAAAAAACAAATCGGCGAGAAAAAAAAAGAAAAGGACAATAGGCACAGGGCCAAGGGCGGATCTTTTAACTCTGAATTCACCTGCCTATCGCGTCCGAAGTTCGTTGACGAAAAAAATAAAAATAAACAATAAAAATACGAGGGAGGGGGGGGGGGGGGAGAAAGGAATAAAAAATTCGATCGAGAGCGTCGTCGGGTCAAAGCGACAATGTCGTGACTGTAATTGATACCGGAGTGCGCATTAGTATCATCCTCTTTTCACTCTCCTCTTGCTCCTCGTCCTTCTCTCCCTTGCCCCCCCCCCCATCCCCTTGACTCTGGTACTTCTCAAAATTTACACGCGTTCCTCCCGGACGAACGTGCCACGTCTCGGTATCGTCGAGATAAAAGAGAATTCGTTTGACGAGATCGTTTCAGGCCAATTGTTCTATTGTCATACACAAGAATGTATTACTTCGTGTAATTTTCACGAAATACTTTGTTAACGTTCAACATTTCTATCCGAGTGCAATCCCCTAGCAAAAATTCTCCAAATATAGGAAGAATTTTCAAAATATCAAAAGCCTTCTAAAGTATTGGCGAAATTCAGAAAGATCGGAAAAAAAAAATCGGAGTATTGTCTGTTTTTTGGGATTTTGAGGATATTTTTGAGTATTGGCGCTGTTTTATCGGAATACCCCGAGGATATTTTGGGTTATTGGGCCAATTTTTAAGTAATGGCGTAATTTCAGAGTCTTGGGATAATTTCAGAGTATTGGGGCCATTTGGGAGTATTTGGGCCATTTAGGAGTATTCGGGCCATTTCGGAGTATGGGGCCATTTTTTAGTATTGGGACCGTTACGGAATATTGGGATGATTGCAGAGTATTGGGGCCATTTGGGAGCATTTGGGCAATTTAGGAGTATTGGGGCCATTTGGGAGTATTGGGGTGATTGCAGAGTATTGGGGCCATTTGGGAGTATCCATCGCGTTATGAGGTCCCGGAGGTATTTCCTGGTAATCGGAGTGTTCCGGAGGATTGGGGAACTTCACAGATATTACGATTGTTCAGAAATATTGGCACTGGTTTGTTTCGGATCATCAAGATCATCGGGTATTGGCGAAGTATTGGGGTATTTGATATTTTTTTTTTTTTTTCAATCCAGGTTTTGGGATACTGGCTGAAATGTTGAATACAGAATGTAACTACAATTCGTTTTGTGTTTCGTCAGCTTAACGCCAACAGGTCGTATCTCCGGAGAAGGCAAAATAGAAATAACATTCCCTAGAAAAGCTATTCGTTCGAGCTCAAAGTACTCGGTGGTTAAAAAAATAAAAATGTGTATGTGGAAAGAGGGAAGAGTCGTGTAAGAAGCATCATCTCGCGACTAGTAACCCAGACTTTAGTATTCTTTCTACGTTGTCCTCCCTCTTTCTCTCTCTTTCTCTCGTTCGTGCTCCGAGAGACTTCCTCATTCCAAAGAGGCTCGACCAGCCAGTATAACAAAACCCCACCGAGACCTCACTCCTCAGCATCGCAAAAGCTTTCTTGCATTTATTATTTTTTTCTCACACGCTCTACCTTTTTAGCTTATCTCGCCAAGCATATTTTTACCGTTTTCTTCATTTTGACGAAAAGATAAAAAAATTCTTGGCTCAACTTGATATTTGCAGACTTTTTAATTCCCTCCTCACGCCTCAAAATGCTTCACCGACTCGAGGATCAATTCAATTTTTTATTTGCTTTTCAAATCACTAAATAATCCATTCCTCGTCGACGCAATTGCAAATTCAAATCGCACCAATGGCACAGATACCCGCCGCGCGATCCTACATTAGGATTCTAAGCGTGGCAGATCGTATAAATATCGCGGCAACTCCCGATGCGCGAGCGTTGCACGCGAGAAAAAAACGCAACGAACGCTCGCCTCGACATGACTAGTTTTTTGTTTTTTTTTGTTTTTTTTTTCTTCACCTCTCTCCACGTGCTCGATGAATGTTTCGGATAATCTCTAAATTCGATCAAGATTGCATTTTAAGAAAAGGTGCTCCGGAGGTATTTTCTTTGAATCACTTGAAAATCGAGTTTATAAATCATTCGCTCTACCCGAGACAATAGTTCGAGAGCAGCCGGATCGACGAAATTGCCGGAAAAAATCAGGCTATTTCAACGACGAAGGCTGACAACGACGCAGCTAGGAAAGTAATGCGTGGAAGGTTAACAAAATCAATACATGGTGGGTGGCTGGGATGTATATGGCATGCTGGGGGCTAGGTCGGCCACTGACCTTTATCCAGGCCAACTGCATCATCCCCATTTCGAAACGTACCTCCTCCTTCTCCTCTCGCCTTTCCCCACGTCCTAGCCCCGCGCCACATGCTTCAACGCACTATCTGTGCGCCACACCAACGATCTATTTTCACCAGCGGGCCATTTTCCTCGAATTCACCCCATATATATACACCTATCTATACATATATATTTTCATATATATGTATTAATACCATGAACCGTGGGCAAAAGCGTCGGGACAGATGTCACTTGACGCACTGAATTCTAACCAAGCATCTTCCTATGAAAATACACTCTGCCCCGATGCCCAATTTCGTAGGAATAATTCCCATGTATGTCCGACATTTTCTCCAATTTTTAACGAATTTTCACGTCGATATTTCGACCCTCAAGAGACTTTCAAGACTTGGGACGAATTCAGGAGGCCCTTAAGGCTATAGGTGGCAATGTAGGGGGTTAAATGGGGCGGCAAAGTCCAAGTCTACTCTTCGGCGATCCCAAACATTCCTTATCGGCCTGGATACCTCTGATAGAACCAGAGTTATTGCGGTTTAAAGTCAAACTCGTACTGACGAAAATTGAAAAATAGGAGCTCGTGTCTTTTATTGCATCCGCTCTATTATTATTTATTTTTTTTCCTATATTCGTGTATTATTCCGGGAATGTGTATGTTTCGAAACTTTGCAAACGGCTGCAGAGCTCGGCGAATTTGGGAAATCGATGGAGCAGCGCTTCGCGAGAGTTCAAACCAGGGTCAACCTCGACCAAGTGCAAACTAGGCCGTGGCGAGGTCGTGACCGATAAAAAAACATTTAATTCGTTCAGGAATTTCAACTCATTCGCACTTGTCCAATTTTTTTTTGCATCACCATTTTTAATGCGCCGAAAAAGAATCAATGTTAATGAAGAATTACAACCGTTCTCTGTACGAAATCGGATTGGATCAGAATTAGAATTTAGGATGACGGGAACATGGAAACTAGTGAGCAAAGTCCAAGAAGTTGAGAGAGTCCTCGTCGAACAGAGCGAATTATCAAGTTGGATTGTAACGGAGGATTATTGCGATTGGATACTTCATTTATAATTATCACTGTTAAAATTGGGTCGACCGGGTCATTGACGCGATATTGTTCCTATTTTTGATCCAGAGTTAATCGATATTCAACGTTGCCATGCGCGCGCGTTTCGTAAGTCTTACTTCGCTTTATATTGCCCGATTCCCGCGTTGTCGCGATTCCCGCAATTTCAAGAGGTCACCTTAGGGGTCAACATTTCTTTTATTGACAAAAAAAAAGAACAATAGTTGAGTGCTCGATGTGGAATCTGATATTTTATTGAATTTATTGTGTTCCGAGGCTCTATACGTTGAGCAAACATCGAAATCAACGCCTCAGAACCTGCCAGACAAAGGAAACTATTCGAAATTTGGGTCCTTTATGAAAAAATCGTTAACCCCTGTAAGTGAAACCTTGACCAAAAAGCTGTAGTCCTATTTAAAATTCCACACGGACAATGATAAATCGAAATCTGTATGTTACTGAAATAAAATGCAAGTTACAATTAGGGCCACTTGGTGCTTATTCAGACGTCAGCTGTTGTTATTATTTTTCCCAAGGATATGGAGGAGGGCATCGGGGGCGAGAGCAGTGCTCGTGGTTTCGAGCAGTTTAGATCATCATTTGTCTCAATCATTAGCCCCGTTTCATTTTCGATTCATTAAGTACACGCGCCGCTTACCGAGCGGCGTAATTTAGGTTATGCTCGTGCGAGATGAAATCCCGTCGGTCTCGAAACGGACTTGTGTGATTACTCGTGACAATGGCTTTGAAAAGTACTGGTGAATACGAAAAAAAGAAGAAAAAAAAAACCAAAAAAAACCGGACCCAAATCGGTAGGCAAAATGGCGACGAGGAGACGATTTACATTTATAAATGCAAGCAGCGTTATCACGAACGCGGAAACAGAAAAGAGTCAGGTTGACAGGACGAGGCAGTGTGGAAAGTTGTCCTGGCACACTCGATCGCCAACATTCAATAAAAGAAAGTCGACCGAGCAAAAAAAAACAGTAAAATAACAAAAAAATATAAAAAAAAAACAGGACGAGTGAGCAGAAAGGATTGAAAAAGAGGAGAGCTCGGGTAATGGTATAGAGTTGAAAATACGTGGTTTACCGACGTAGTATGTGATCGGCATTATCGATAACAGCGTGCTCGATTTGACACCAACTGATTCTAATTTTGATCCGAAAGATATCCATTTTTTCACATTCATTTTTCTTTCCTTCTCGAGCCACGAGCGAATCTACCGGATTATCGAATTTCCCACGAATAACCTCGATACTCGATTTTCTATAAGCGCGCTCGTCGCATTTAAATGGATCAAAAATTATTCCTATCTGCTGTTTATACAAACAGACAGAAGTCAAATAAAGAAAAAGACGAATTCGAGACGTGCGTGGACCAACAAGCTTATCTCTAATCGCTCCGAAACCATATCCGTTCTTTCTCGATGACTAAAAACATAGCAGAGGTTCTCATTCAGCCCCAGTTTCTGTTCTCAATTCCCTCGCAAATACTCGTGGAAGTGGTTAACCTCAAAACGTCCATCTCGAATTTTCAAATCAACTTTTCTCAAAGATTTCTTGCTCAAACTCAATGAAACTTGCACAGGTTGTGCAAAAATATGGCAAGAGTGAAATAGCCCCGGGGATTTTTCCAAAAATGAAAGAAAAAAAATGTCGGTAAAGAATAAATCTTTTCGGCAGATTTTGAATTAATTTATTCTGCCATTTCGGTGGGTTGGGTCTTTAATTATTGGACAAAGACAAGAGTACGGTGCACTTACCCCATTCCGTGTCGTTGGCGATGATGCAACAGTGCACCGTCTGCAATAAATCAAAAATGATAAATAATTCAATGATTTGTTTGTCTTTACTGTGTCATTGATCCAAGCGTTTGATCTTAAATGCGCTTTTTGTAATGGCTCTCTCACAGCGTTCATATTGCGATAAAACTCTGAAGAGAATTCTCGCGGGACATTGCAATTGGTATTCATGACGAGTACATTCGATTGACCCACAAGGGAAGCTCTTACAAGTCCCGCATTTAAGCTGACACGAGCCACTGGCGGCCATATTGTAATGGGAAATTCAAATTTTACGTTCGCACTCAAGATTTTATTCATTGCAACTTTCGCACAATTCACCAGTATCGCAGTATTTCGAATAATTATTTCAAAAGATTGAACAAAGCGAAGCAGTTTCACGAATTCGAGCAGCCATTTCGCGGCATGCCCGCCATGTGACCCGACGCCATTTTGAGTCAGCGTGCGTTTGACCGTTTGCAATGAGTCCCAATTCAATTAATTATTAAACTAAGCTCTGAATTTATATAAAAAAATATAAATAATAAATATATAAATATAACTATTTTTTTAAATTTAAATATATATATAAAAATCTCGTGTGACGGTATTTGTGTTTTCAGAGAAAAGAAAATTCCTTCTCAATCGAGCTACTAGGAACTTTGTAACATCAATTTTGCTTCGTCATCCTAATTAAGCAGACACGGAAAAATCATATGGGACTGAAAGGACACGAAGTATAGTACTGTTTCGAGGGTAGAACGAACCTCTTTGACGATCGCCTGGCAAGCATCTGGACGTGGCTGGGACATGAGTAATCCCTCTTCATTCATGAGCGCTGTCTCTCTCGCCCTGGGCAGCACTGACCTTTCACCTAACCGCTATAGTTTTCCCGTCCCTTGGCCCGGCTGGGTGTAGCGCCCTCTGCTGAGACGTGATTCACCTTGAGGTGCCTGGCCGCTGCAGATTTCATCCCAATGGATGCAGCTGCAGTCCCCGCATGCCTATGCTCGACCTCTTTCCAAACAATCGACGCTAGCGCCTTTGAAAAAAATCCTAACAACCTTCCGAGCGTTGGAAGCGATTGCGTCATCGATTCTGATGTGAACGGAGCATTGCCATGACCGTTTGGAGTTCAATTCAAAATTTCCGACTGCCCACTTGAGTATATATTAGCGGAAGCAGTCGAGTTATGCGTTTCACTGTGATCAGCTGATTTTCAAGATTTTTCAAAGACAAAAGTCCATTCAGTTGAGCGAGATAAAGAAATGAGAGATTTCAAACTTTTGTCGGTTACTAACGTGGCCTCCAGAGCGCCACGCATAGTCGCGATTGGATCGCGTAGTACTCTCGCTCGCCGCTGCAGACCTCGTAAACAACTGGATGCCCTTGTACGACCTCGAAAAGTCACAGCGTCCCAACGGCCCCGAATACTACAGAAATGCTTAGCAGCAGGCTAATAAGTACTGTCCCAATCCGTCCCAGAATCCGGTACACCATTATCGACAGTATCAATAGGGCAAATAATAGTATTCCGAATATTAAGGTGCACGTTAAATAATCGTTTATTTCACTCTCGAGATATTTATTGAGACTCGATAAATTGCTGTCGAGAGTGCACTCGAGCGTTCTATCGTAGACAAAACTTACGAGTCGCGGAAGAAATCTCAAGGACGAGAGAAACGAGTCACCCGCTCCCGACCCGTTACCACAACACTCGAATGACATTTGTTTTTTATTTCTTTCTTTTTTTTCAACTCACTCTCAACCTCCTTCCTCCTCCCTCCCTCCCTCTCTCCCCGACCCATTTCCCTCCTCGTTTATTTACTATTACGCGGACTTCGGATTATATTACCGGCATTTTGTTTATTAGTAACCTCAGCTCGTATTTATTCCTTCGCCTCTTTTTACAAAGCACTGATTGTACGCAAAGGTTATGTGCATCGATATGTGTCGATATGATAAGCCATTTACAAACGCCTCTCGCTTTTCACCGCCTGCTCAGTCATTTGCCTTCCTCCTGCTGCCCCCCTCCTCCCACCGAGCCCCCTGGAAACCGCTCCTCTCCCTAACGCCCAGCTTCACGAGCATGCGCAACAGCTTTCAATGTCTCGTGCCCCCCCGTGCTCCGCCGTTCTCCTGCTGGTTGCCGTTTTCCCTTTTCATTGAAATCGAAAACAGAAACACAGATGAGCACGCAGATCCGGCCGCTTTTGCTGGTTCCTTCTGAGCGGCGCTCTCATCGCCGCGGCCAATTTTCACAATTGCATCGCTTTTCCTCCCTAATTATTCAGTCGGTATTACAGATTCCGAAGATTTTCTCTGTCGATGCTACAAATTTGTTTCGATTTTACCAGCCTGTAGATTAGAAAATTAATAATCGCAAGTTTTTGAGTTTTCGCATTTTTACCAATTTCAAAATAAACATTTTTGCGTTTCTTTGGATTCGTGAAAAAACGCCATTTTTTCTGTCGCTCATAATTGCAATGGTCACTTAAAAAATTCGTCATTTTTTCAATTTTGAGTATTTTTTTGTTTCCCATAATGGCATGGCATCAAAAAATCATGAAAATTCTTTAAATACAAACTCTGCTTCCCATTTCCTACAGTTTATTTCCTTAATTACGATTAAGTATATAAAACTCAGTTAATTAATTAATATGTACAGTCGAGTAAGAAAAAAGCTCAGTATCCATGAAAATCATTTTTTCTCGTCGTTCAAATTGTACTTTGTTTTCAGTTTGTCAATCTCTTCCATTTTTTTGTCCACGTCCACTCGCTTGAAAGCCTTGTTGCTCTGATAATAAAGCACGACCAGGTAACGATTACAAACGTTGAAGCCGCTCAAATGATCGCAGGCATTTTTGGCGTCGAAAATGTCTTCGTAAACGACAAATGCGGTTCCTCTCGTTTCTGCAGTGTTGCCACTATTTTCATGCAAAAAAACGCTAATGAATATCCAACAAAGTCCAAGTTTCGTTTTTCCAGAAACATTTACCCGCTTTTTGGAAAATTTATATTTTCCATGGATTTTTTAGCCAAGGAAGTGCGCGCGTATTTTCTTTGCGGTTTTTGACGATAAAAATTAAATGACGACAGCGATAATTACCGTTTTAGTCCATTTTGCAAATTCGTCCAACAAAAGAATTTGATGAAAAAAAAAAAAAAATCATGCGAGCCTTATCAGATTCGGGGACTAAAAATAATTGAAAATTTTTGCAAATTATCTCGGAGATTACCGGTAAAATAGCGATTTTTGTGGCTCAAATAAAAATGAGACGAAATTGAAGAAAAATAATATTTTCTGGTTTCGTGCTCGAGGAAACAAAAAAAAAATTGAACGTTTGAATGAAATTTGTAAAAACTTACACTCGAATTTGTCGAATCGCTCCGTACTTGCCGAAAATGTCGTACATTTCTTCCGCCGTTATTTTGTAAGGCAAATTCCGGATGTACAAAACTCTATTGACTTCCGGAGGCAAACGGACCTGAAAAATAAACGAAATGAAAAATAATTATCGTGAAAAAGTTGAATTTTCGATATTTTTCGTTGCATTTTTAAGGTTATGTCAGTGACGCTCAAGATTCTAAGAAATTTCGATGTATTTCTGCTCGTGAAATTTGTTTCTTACGTTTGCCCTCCTTTGCAGCATTGCCATCGTCATGATTGATCAATTTTTTACGAATAATTTCCTCTTATATTGTTTATAATCGAAGAAAAATAAATCGCGATTGAAACGAGTCGGAAACACGAGTTTGTGTACAAACTTTGAGGAACCTACGCCAATGGCGTTTAGCGCATGCGCACTGGCGTCAATTCTTCGTGGAATCCGAAAAAGAATACGCGAACATTCAAAATTCTCGAACGACGCGAGTTTCCAATGAAATTCCTTCAAGGAATTATTAAATAAATGAAAAAACTGATAGAATTTGACGAAAAGTTCAATTGTTATTGTTTTTATCGCTTCGCAATGATTTGCAGGAATGATATCGACCTCACGTAAAAAAGAGAACATTTTTTTTCGAGGGGGCGCCACTTCTCGTCCTCGCACTCAGCTGAGCGACAATTCTTGTCGACGTGTTGTCGGACAGTTGTGCATTGACTATCGGCGAAACGGGAAGGTCGTAGAATTTTTATTTTACAGTCAATGTTTATTAGATAAAAAAGAACAAAGTTTTATTGATTATTTTGCCTGTGCAATGGCCAAGTTTTTGAAAGACGCGCCACGGCTTCTCTTCACGGAAAGATGCCTCGAGGAATATTTCGACAATTTCAATTTTACAGACGGTAAGATTCATCGACGTATATTTTCGTTAATGACTTTCATTATCATGTCCATGGATCTAGAAATTGTGCTTCTCATTTTTTCCAAGCTTTCGCTTCTGATTTCTATTCGTTCACGTAGCAATCGCGTGCGGTACAAAAATGGCGCGAAATTTGAACGCATTTGAAAAAAAAAATTGGTTAATCGACGTTTCCTCGTATTTCTTTAAAAAAAAAATGAAAAAAAAGAAGATCGCTTCAAGATTATGAGACTCGATGGAAACGTCACTGGAATAAGTTTTATTTACGGAATTCGAGGCTACGCTCTACGATTGATTCTGAAACAGTTGGACAATTGATTTTATAGAAAAATAAATAAAAATGGATTTTTTGGAAAAATCCTTCAGATCTGACGTTTTTTGTATGTGCTCACATGACCGTGACCTTCATGTTCCAGTGGAATGCTTCAAGGCGACCTTGAGCAAGGGGTTAGGCCTCGGAGTAATTGCCGGATCGCTCTTAGGTCAGTGGATTTATTGAAATTTCGGGAAAAAATGTAAAAAAAGGAAAAATTCACCATTTTTTTTAAATTTCAGTCAAAGTGCCTCAGATCGTAAAACTTTTGAAGGCCAAAAGTAGCGAAGGTATAAACGTGCTAAGCGTGCTCCTCGATTTGTTTGCGATCACGGCGATGGTGTCGTACAGTCTCGTCAGTGGTTTCCCGTTCAGGTACGAAATCAAAACTCATGAAAAAGTAATAATAATGATACGATGAGAAAATTAGTGGAATAAAAATTTAAATATTTATTTCCGATCTTTAGCGCTTGGGGCGACGGTGTATTTTTGGGAATACAAACGTTAACGATCGTTCTCTTGGTCTTTCATTACAACAATGACACCGCAAGGGCAACAGCATTTTTTGCAGGTTATGTTGCAATAATGATTTCTGTGTTGAGTGGATTCATGCCAATGAACGTTTTATGGGCGTGCCAGACTCTGAACATTCCCATCGTTCTCATAAGCAAGGTAAATTGAATTTCAAAAGGGAAAATTGTCGGTTTATAAAAGTTCCAAAATCGAATTTTTCCGAAACGGTCGAACCGATTGATTTCAAAGCTGGGAAGGCCATCCGTGCCACTTTGGCTTAACGACCAGTTTTCGATTTATTCCGTTCGGTTCTTTCATTGCGGAGAAAAATGGTTTTAAAAATTCGAAGTGGACGTTTTTTGAGGTTATAATCGTTAATTTGCAGTTGGCGCAAGCTCGTACCAACTACAAAAACGGCAGCACCGGTCAACTGTCCGCAGCGACCTGTTTCATGCTCTTCTTTGGTTCGCTAGCTCGAATATTCACGTCGATTCAAGAAACTGGCGACACAACAATGATCACGATGTACGTTTGCTCCACAAGTGCCAACGCTTTGATCGTCGCTCAATTGTTGTACTACTGGAACGCCGTGCCCACCAAAGCTTCCACCAAAGAAGTCGGCAAAAAGAAGAAACAGTAGATTTTCTTCGTAGGTAATTTTTGACAATTTTATTTGTACCTTTGTTTTTATGACAAATTTTATTTTATACGTCGCACCTAATGAGGCTCTTAATTCTTTCACAAGATCTTCCAGAATTTTCTTTTTTCTACCGTATATTTTTATCTGTTACGAGGACCTTTCGAACGTCTGCAAATTGGCAGGCATGCACGTTCGGACCATTATTGTTGTCAATATTTGTAAAAATAAATACAAACTTTTTCGTATAGTGAAAAATTGACCCTTTTTCAAACTCCAAGCGCAATAGTCGCTACAAAATGGTCGATAATAAAAAATAGTCCGCGACGATTGAGAAATTGTCGAAACTGTTTTACCAACCAAGTTCTCCATATTCCTATTCTCCGTTAGTTCGCCAAGAAAATCGTACGAAATCAGTGCTTCTAGGAATTTTTCCACAGCTCCTGGATCTGGATATCGAAAACAAATACATACATATATACAGAAACCGGAGAGTGCTTGGAAAACGACGGTAAGATATCGCTCGATCTATAATTCTCAGATACGAATATAATTCCGGGAGGCTTCGAGGCAAAAATTAGCAACTAAAATTAACAGAATAACAACTGGAAGCAAAAAAAAACTTAAATCATAAAATATTCCCGCCAAAACGAACAGCTCCGGCCCGTTTTTCGTACGTCGTCGAACCTAACCTCGAATAAACAATTCGAGAGCGTAGTTAACCTCAAAACATTGATTCCGAAGCTCGAAAAATCACGTTCGCGGTGAAAAAAACACACGATTCTGACCCGAGAGTGCCAGAAAATTATCAATTGCGCAATTAACCTAAAAAATATGTGAAAAATCGTGAACTGGTCGAAGGGAAAAAGTCGAACGAATCGTTCGCGCTAACAAAGAAAACAAAAGAATGAAGTGCCACTACGAAGTGTTGGGAGTCGAGCGTGAAGCGAACGACGAGGAACTGAAAAAGGCATACCGGAAATTAGCCTTGAAATGGCATCCTGACAAAAATCCTGACAAAGCCGAAGAGGCGAAAAAGGAATTTCAACTGATTCAACAGGCTTACGAGGTGTTGAGTGATTCTCACGAGAGGTCTTGGTACGACGAGCACCGTGAGGCAATCCTCAAAGGTCATGACCTCGGGGACGAGTTCAAGGACGATTCGATAGATTTGTTCAAATATTTTACAAACTCGTGTTACAAATCGTACAACGACGAGGAGGATGGTTTTTACACGGTTTATCGTCGGGTCTTTGAGACCCTGGCCGAGGAGGATGCCGAATTTTCGAAAAATCTCGACAGCGACGAGGAGCCGCCGAATTTCGGGGATTCAAAAAGTTCCTACGACGACGTCGTTCACAGTTTTTACGCGTATTGGCAGAGCTACAGTACAAAACGTAATTACGCTTGGCTGGACGTGTACGACACGCGGGACGCGCCAAACAGGCGGGTCCAGCGTGTCGCGGAAAAAGAGAACAAGAAAGTTCGAGACCGCGCGAAACGGGAGCGCAACGAGCAGGTCAGGAACCTGGTTGCTTTCGTGAGAAAACGCGACAAGCGAGTGCAGGCGAACGCGGAGAAATTGGCGGAAAAAGCGCGGGCGAATGCGCTTAAAGCCGAAGAACTAAAAAGGACGAAGCTTCTCGAACGCCAGAGAGAATTGAAGAATCATCGGATGTCCGAGTGGAGCAAGTTTTCCAACATCGAATCCGAACTGAAGAACATCGAGGCCAACCTCGTCGCCGAATTCGGCGAGGTCAACTCCGAGGATGACCTTGAGAACGAAAACTCTGACGCCCTTTATTGCGTCGCCTGTAACAAAGTTTTCAAAACACAAAAAGCTTTCGGGAACCATGAAAACTCGAAGAAGCACAAGGACAATCTCATCAGTCTGAAGAAAACGATCGAGGACGAGGACGTTGGAGTCGCGGAAGGTGGCGAGGGGGTCAAACTTCCGGGACGGAAGCATCAGGAAAGTTCCAAGACGAACAACGACAGCTCCGAAGAAGATTCGAGTTCGGGAGGCGACGAGGATCAAGACGTGAACAATCTCAAGGTCAAAGAGTCGAAGAAGGAGGATCGAGGCGCCACGGGACCGGAAATGCCAGATTTTTTGTTGGAGCCAGAGAAAAATGAGGTCACGGTGGAGGACGGGACCTCTGAGGGTGAACTGTGTTCAGAAAATGAAGAAGATTCGGAAAAAACGCGGTTGAACGATGTTGCCAAGGACCCAAAGTCGAATTCCGAAGTGAATGACCTCTACGTGTACCCGGAAGGCTCCAAGCTCAACGAGGACGAAGACGAGAAAGCGACGTCGCCGGAGGAGCTGAATTCCGACCAAGAAGATGAGGGGATGAGTCGTTCTGCGAGAAAAAAGAAGAAAAAGGTCAAAACAATCCGTAAGGTCAATCCTGAGGTCGAGAGCGACGACGACAACTTTGACCTCGACCTCGGACTCTCGAAAAAGCAGCGGAAGAAGAGAAGGAACTTGGAGGAGCTGGTCGGACGCAAGGAAACGACGAATGACGTTGAGGAGAGTGGCCCGGAGTCAAGAACGAACGAGGAAGCTTCAGAGGTCATCGAGGTCGAGACTCCGAATACGAAGACCAAAGGGAAACGTGCGAAGGAACAGAAGAAAGCTCAGAAACAACGAGACAAAGAAGTAACAGGCAAGACACCGCGTGGCAAGAGAGAAACTAAAAATCAAGACGTCAAGGATGTTGAGCATCAGTGCGTCGCGTGCAAACTCGAATTCTCCAGCAAAAATAAACTTTTCGAGCATCTCAAGAAAACTGGACACTCCGTTTATTTACCTGGGACCAAAACGAAAAAAAACAATGAAAAAAAATCGAGGGCTCGGGCTCGCTCCGACAGCGAAAGTAGCTGAAGTGACTCAAAACTCTCATCCCCGCCCTAATTTCCATTCGCAACTTGATTATAATTTCACTAACTTTATTCCACTTGCCGTCCGGTCTCGATCTGTTTAAGTCAAATTTATTAAGTCCTCGCTTCGCTTGCCGATGTAAATAAACACCTGATTCTCATCCACATTTTGTTTTTCTCTCTCAAAACACCATTGTCTCTCTTTTCAAACTTTTCAGACAGCCACAGTATCGATTTATTTACAATCCAAAACATCTTTCCCTCGTCGAACCGCGTGACATGAATATTATTCATTGCGCCGCATCTCACAGGTGAGTTGAATCTTCTTTCAATGATTCATTCGGTTTATTCGCATCTATGAACATTCCAGTTGAACAATTTTTTTTTTTTTTTTTATCAAAAGCTCTTAAGGTAGTACTGTCGGTTTTAGAATTAGTGGCCAGAATTTAATAAAATTTGGTACAGTAGTAGATTATGATTAGAAAAGGATCCAGTCAAATTTTCAAGAGGGTACAGAGAACCAGAAAAAAGAAACGAAGAAATCTCTGTTTTCATTTACAATGAAAACTTATCAATTCATAGGAGAAATTACAGTTTTCATTGTAAAATACGATCAAATGTATGAAATCGGTGTTAAATTAATGAAATTACCAATGTGAATATCTTTTTTCTGGTTCTCTGTATAGCCTCGTGAAAATTTGACCGGATCATTTTCTTATCATAATGTACTACTGCACCAAATTTTATTAAATTCTGAATGGTGATTCTAGTACTACCTTATGAATAGACTACGATTTTTAGGATCCGTTTATTAATTTTGTGTCTAACCCTAGAACGGTAACCTTATTTTTTTTTTTTTTACCTATTCCGGTAACCTGTGGTCATGTAAATGACCCCAATTTTGAAAAATTCATATCTCCGGTAAAATTTAACGAAAAGGGCTCAACTTGGGCTTATTCTTTTCGTTTTTTAACGCAGAATCACGTGAGCCCGAAGCAATTTTGCTTGAAGTCAAAAAATTTGTAAAAAATGGGGTGGAATGATAAATGATAAATTTAAAGTCGCCTGGGGTCGTTTTTGAGCCCAGGTTACTGTTCTGGGGTTAATCACACTTTTGACCTTGGCTACCGTCCCCCTGACCTTGAGGAACCATCCGGTACCATAAATCGAAGTTTCTCAGTTCCCTCCATTTTGTTTTTGGCTCATCCATTTTGTGTTCCTCCTCCAAACGCATGGACAACCTTGCTGGTTCTAGATCGAGCGCAATGGCAGCGAAGAAACTGATTTATCCTGCCGCGGATAGGAACAAAGATCCGATACTTTCGGTGCTGAAGAGATTCATTCGGCCTGGTCTGAACCAAGCGCTGCTCGAGATCGCCTCAGGATCTGGTCAGCACACCGCCCATTTTGCTCCTCATTTTCCCCAAGTGACATTTTTCCCATCGGAATGCGAGAACCGATTGCTGGAAAGTATTTCTGCACACACCAGTGGCTTGAGCAATGTCCGTCCGCCATCTTTGATCGACATTTCCAGCGACTTTTATCAGTGGCCAAACATCAAATTCCAGGACAACAGTTTGGACTACATTTACTGCGCAAACATGATTCACATCTCGCCTTATCGCTGCACAATTGGTTTGTTCAGAAACTCTGGAATCCTCTTAAAAAATAATGGATACTTAATAACTTACGGGGCTTACGCGATCGACGGTAAATTAAGCCCCGAAAGCAACATCAGATTCGACGAGTCCCTCAAATCCCAGAACCCCGAATGGGGCATCAGGGATCTCAGAGAATTGCAACTCCTGGCTAAAAGCAATAACATTTATTTGATTGAGATCGTCGACATGCCTGCCAACAACAAAACCATCATCTGGCAAAAAACTTACCAATAAGTTCCGTCGTTTTTTTTCTACTTTTTAAAAACCTAATTGCATCTGTATTCCGATTGTTGATTTTTTATGAAAAATTGTTGCAATAATAAATCGTAATACGCAGCGGAAAAGTGTAAATTTATTAAAAAAATCGATTGTCATCTAGGTACATTGTATTAATATATTAATATATTCATATAGCTATTAATAGCTATATATATATAACTGTTGCGTGACTGACTGACTGACAGACAACGCACAGCCTAAACCACTGAAGTTAGGATCGTGAAATTTGTCACGGTTACTCCTCTCCCATCGTAGACGCTGGGAGACGCGTAGGTATTAACCCTTACTTGCCACAGCTCTGCAGAATAAAGTACTTGCCAGCATGGGGTAGATTTGTACCCTAGTGACAAAAATTGTTATAAAAAATGAACTACTGAATACTTCGACTTTGAAATTGTTGTAGAACATATTGAAAACTTGTTTTAAAAGATTGTTCACTTTATATAGCCAAAATTTAAATTTGAGTATCACAAAAAAAATGCTAAAACCAACAAAAGTAGAAAAATGACTAATTTCCTTAATAGGCCTGGGGTAGGTCGTGCCCCAAGGTGGCAAGTAGGGGTTAATATAACATGAGCTATCATTTTTTATCAATGTTGTCATAAAACGGCTACTTTACTGTATATGGAAAAAAGTGCGGTAGGGATTGCACTACGCTTTTTTTTTCAAATCCTCGACGTCGAGCCGTTACCGTGTCTCTCGATGTAAAAAATTAACTCAACATTCGAAACTCAAGTTTTCCGGAAATAACTCATCAGTTCCAAAAAATTGAGTGTGCATTTCGCACGAACGTTGAACATTCGATGCGATAGATAAGTCTCGCTCATTTATCCCGATAACGGACGATAATTTTTTTTGAAATTCCTCCTTATCAAAGATTGCAATCGTTGACTCATTTCGAGTTCGCCAACATTCGATCAGTCGTAAATTCCCTTCGGTCAGCAGTGTTATTCGCAATAATTAATAAAAAATTGAAGACGAAAATGTGGACCAGCGTTGCGTTTTTTTCAGTCGTGCTGATAAAATGCTTGGCATTCGAGGAGAAAGAAATGATTTGCAGCGATGAATTCTGCGCGGTAATTAACGACTCATTAATTTTTTATTCATAATCAATTAATTTTCTAAAAAAAAAAAAAATGATTTTCAAAGAAATACGTCGAGACTCAGGGATGCCCAAAATTGAGCGAGGCTTGTTTGGCTCAGAACGAAACTCACAATGGCATTTTTTTGCCATATCCTGACGTCTGTAACTGTTGCAAATATTGTGTAACGAATCTGGCTCTCGGCGAGGCTTGTGTAACGGGGAGTCCTGGATTGAGTCCACCCTCGAGCATTTGTGGTCCAGGCTTGGCTTGCAAAGCGATTAAAAATCAGCAATCCACCTGCCAACGCAGTGAGTCGATATTTACAATTTTTTGGCACTGCCAAAACGTCCAATTTGCAGAGAAAAAAAAAATAAACGAAATTGAAACTTTGTAGTCGATACGAGTTGCACCCAGAAACAGGACGATTGGGACGCACGCAGGGAAGCTGGGACTCTGGGCCTGACGGAAGTCAGGCCCCAGTGTGACGAGGATGGATTATTCTTACCGGTTCATTGTATTCCTGGATCTTTGTCAGTTGAATCCCAAAATCAATGCAATTGTATTTTTTATTGCAACCAAAAATTAGATTATTTTTTTTTTCATCAATTTTCTTGACCCCTTAAAGATGCTACTGTTTGTCGAGCGAAGGTGAACGGATATTTGGGGAACTTCCATTTCTGGATCATTCCGACGAGCACAAAATGACGTGTGGTGCGCGAAGCGAATTATTTTATTCACACGGCAATTACATTTTTCGAGAATTTCATTTTTTCACCTTTTTTTCGGTCAGGATGTTCCTTGAATCATAAAAAGGCTCTAGAGTCCGTGAATCCCGAGTTCAAGAGCACATTTTTGAGTGCGAGATGCACCGAGTATGGTCTGTACGATCCGCTGCAATGCATGATGGGCGATGAGGAGGCCAAATGCTACTGCGTCAATC
Organism: Hyposoter dolosus; assembly: GCA_963921915.1. Lineage (NCBI taxonomy): Eukaryota > Metazoa > Arthropoda > Insecta > Hymenoptera > Ichneumonidae > Hyposoter > Hyposoter dolosus. Next base: position 8,394,769 of record OY998139.1, read on the forward strand.
CCATTTCCGGTGACCCGCGACCGGAAGTGCCAGCAGTACCGGTCGACGAATTGAAGCCCGGAAACCCTTCCTGCTGTAAATATTTTTCAATCGACGATTCTCAACTCTTTAAAATCATTTTTTTACATTTTACAATTTTTTTTTCCAAGTTGACGCGAAGATTCACGCCCTCGGCAGTTACGAGAGCGAGTGCGAGGCCGAGCAGAGGAAATGGCACGAAAGTTTGCCAAAGATCGGCAGGACCGATTCCAAACTTTCCCCCAAAGAAATCGGCTTCGAAAATCCAAAATGTCAGCCCGACGGAAAATATCATCGCGTTCAAATACGCGGATCGATGTCAGCCATGTTTTTTTCCTCTTTTAGCAAAAAAAAAAAAACAAAAAACAAAAAATTAATCCAAATTTGATAAGATTAACTTTTGAATTTTAGTCAAATTTGTGTCGAGCCATCGGGTAACCAGATCGGAACATTCGCAGCGGTCGTCGGTTCGGATGCAGCCAAATCCTTGGATTGCAGTAAGTATGAAAATCTCAGTCCCCACAATTGAGGTCAAGATCAAGGTCAAACAGACAAGGTCAAATGTTTGGCCTCAAGATCAAATAGAATCGGATAGAGAAACAATAATTGATATTTCGAGGTTTTTTAGGTAACAAAATTTCAAGATTGAGCTCACAATCGAAAAATTCAAAATATATCACTATGAATCAATTCGAAAAATGCTAATAACATAAAAATTCTCTATTTTCATTTATTCGAACCAACGATCGGCGTTTTTCTTAAAATCAAAAAACTAATTATCATTGGCAGATTGCGCGAGAGCACTGTACGTGTTGAGAAAGGCCAACGTGACCGAGTTGCCCAGTTGCGATGTTTTTGGAAGTTTCGAGCCGCTTCAATGTCATCGAGGTCAGTGTTACTGCGTCGATTTTAATGGCAATCAGATTGGTTTAGAAAAAAACAACGCGGAAGAATTGTCTTGCGGAACGTATCGCGTGACGAATTAATTAATAAATAAAAATTACGATAAAAAAAGTGTGCAGATTGGAAAGTAAAATTATAATAAGGACTGTACAAAATGAACTTGGCAATAAAACGATTGAGAAGTATCTTTGGCTCAAATTATACGAGGAGAAGTAACGAGACGAGAATCAAGGTCGAGGTCAAGGAATTGCGCAGCAAATGACCTCCATTTCCGTACCAATGGGCGAAGAGAGCTGAAAAGATCGAAGTGTTTTCTATCATTGCGATTGCGTTTATTCACATCCCCCACGATTTATCCTCATTTGAGGATTTCCAGTCGATGTGGACCAGTTGAAACTCACCTGTGTCGTCCTGACTCGTAATCCATCCGATCACCGGCTCCATTTGCACTTGTCGCTTGAGCCATTGGTTCAGTGGCTCGAAGTAACGAATCAAAGCGCTCGCATCGATCCTGTTAGTTTTTCCTCGCGTCATTTGCCTCACGATATCCTGCCAACTTCTCGACGATCCGGACGATAGAATTTCCCTGCAATTTTTTTGACCTCATCAGCATTCAGGTCGTGCGATCGTGAAAAATTTTGGCCTCGAAATCCATACGAAGTGGGAACAATTTTGTCATTGACCTTGATAAACCAAAAAAGTGACCTCATTGACCTTGGCAAGAAATGAGGTCAATCAACTTACGTGAGCAATCGTCCGGCCTCACGCGATCTGTATAGATCGCAAGTGTGCAGATCGCCCGTGTGGCCGGAAATTTCGCACAGTGACTCGTACAATTGAAATTGAAGGACAACGCCCACGAAATATTTAGCGTACGGTATGTCAGCTGGCACGTGATATTTCGAGGCTGGATCAAAGTCTCTCTCGGTCCTGATCGTGGGAGGGACCACGCCTTGATACTGGAGCCTGAGTTCCCACCACCTTGTCGTCATGTCGACGACACCATCGCTGAAAACTCGCCATCTCCACTGAAACATTCGTTTATCAATGGGGGTTGACGGAAATCGATCGATTCTGCTGATGGGAAAAAAGTTGCCTGACCTGATCGACGATGTAAGCGAACGGAAGATAAGCAACTTTTCTCAGCGCCATTAACATCAGGAAATTAATGTTCATTTCGTATTCCTCCGTGGAATTGTTGTACAAACCGATTCTGTGCAAATGGCGAGGTGTCATTATTGACAGCTCGATCGCGTCGCTCATGGCCTCGTGAAATCCTTAAGAAAGCAACTTTGTCAATGAAAGACCTCGATTGTCAACTGCCAAGATAACTACTCACCGGGCAAAGCCTCGTTCCTGAAAATCAATGGTTGATCTTTGTACTGCAAATAATACTGAAGATGTGCCATTTCGTGATGAGTTGACAGCAAATCTTCGGTGTTGACCCGGGTGCACTGCTTTATTCGATAATCAACGCGATTGCAAAAGTCCCAAGCGCTCGGAGTGCATTTAACCTCACGTTCGATAGGTTTCTCGAACATGGACGATCGCCAGAATTCCGGAGGCATTGGTTTCATCCCAAGGGACGTGAAGAACTCTTCGGCCATTTGGAACATTCTAAAACGATGAAAATGTCCTTGAGTGACGTCAATCGACCTTAAACCAAACATTTCATCATTTTCGACCGCATGGGCGAACCTTAACGGGGTGAATCCTTGGATCATCATATCGAGAGTCACGTCAAGTTTTCTCGCAGCAGGAAAGGCCTCAACGAGGTCATAAATCCCTTCCCAATTTTGAGCCCACATGTTGCCCAGCAAATGCGCCGGAAGGGGACCGTCTTCTCGCAGTTTTTCGCCCCCGTAACGATCGATCAATTTCGACCTTACGTAAGTGAACAGATTTTTATATAACGGCGTTATCGCCGAAATTACTTCCGCTATATTTTGCTGGAAGTATTCGTCCTCGTATAAATCCCGCATTTGGTCACCGGCGTCGGCGAATCCTGTTCATAAATTAAATCGTACTTGAAAAAAAATTCAATCGCTTCTTAAAATCTCATTAAAATATTCGAAACAATAAAAATCAAATTAAAGTTTATGAGGTTCGTTTAAGGTCCATTGAGGTCGAGATTACGGCCAATATCAGGTCAAAGTCGGTGTAATTCTGTCGTTAAGGTCATTGAGGTCCGTACCGTTGAGTCTTGCCGCTTGATTCGCCAATTGAACGTATCTCATGTACTTATTTTTCAATGGTGGACCAACTGCCTCGTGCCAAGCTCGCCAATAGTGCAGTAACTCGTCGTGATCTCTCGATTCTGCCATTATTTTTGCAACGTCTGAAATGAGGTCAATTTTAGAAAATTTGATAAATAACATTTCCAGATTTCGACCTTAAAAATCGCCCCTTTTTTAGGCACGCGTTATTTTAAGGTCGAGAAATTGGCGCGTACCGTGGTCGAGGTCTAAATTGCACGAGGCTCCCATTTTCTTGTAAGGACACAATCTCGTCCTCGTGTAAAGTTCCTTCATCTCCACGATCAAATGATGTATCTGCCATGTTGATTTTAAATCGATTTGATTTTTTGTTCACATTGTTTTTTTTTCGGTGAGGTCTCAAGGTCATTTTTTTTTTTTAGGGGGAAAAATAAATGAAATGTAAAATCGTCGTACCTCGTTGAACTTGTCGTCCGTCAGGGCATTCCGGCCTCTCACCACAATCATTTTTAATTGCCTTCGAGTCAGAGGATCGGGTATCCGTGTCCAGGCAAAGGTTATGGCCTTTCGCCACGATGACCTTTCGAACTTGAGCTTGAGCGTTTGTTCCTCGAGCTGTCAACGCAAATTTGACAACACTTGTCAAAAAATTGACTGTCAAAAAGGTTTTTTTGAAGAAAATAAAGAATCATTACCATTCGGCGACGATTCGCGTCGGTAATATTGGTCGCGAAGTTCCACTGGGCCATTGTCAACCGACTGCAAACACTGGAAGCCTCGCGATCGTATTCCCGAAGAAATTGTAACGCTTCGCCAAGATTGACATTGAGGCCCTTGGCGAGAAATATATTGAGAAATAAATAAGATCCGTCAAGGTACGAGGAAACGTAATAAATTATGTTCGCTCGCGAGGCACAACAATGGGATATTTTTTCATGCATGTCGCAGAGATAACGAAATCTGTAACGATCTTACGATCTTCGTTGCATGACCGTTTGTTTTTGAGCATCCCACACAAAAGATCGTTGATTCTCAATCAAACATAATTTTTTTCGAATTTTTAACATAAAAAATAAATTCGCTGTCAATAAGAAATGACAGCTGTCATGACAGCCAATATTGACAGCGACGATAATTTCAAGTTACCTCCATATATCTGGTGTCACCCAACCGGACGAACATCACGAAAATCCACAGACCAATGACAGCTGTCATCTCGAATTTCCTCATTGACACCCCGAGGAAAATGACAATTCTGTCAAACCCGCGATTTTCACACTGTTCCTTTGTCCACGCAACTCCGCACCACCTCGAAAAGCAACTAAAACAAATTTTCAATGCCACTCGAGCCCGGAAGTCGTCATCCTTGACAGCAACCGGAAGTTGACGCCATTTTCACGTGAAAAATCCTCTTCTTGCAGTGGCCAGAATTTATTCACAAATCAAACGACAACGGTGAAGCTTTTGGAAAATGGCAAACCGGCTAGACGTGCGAAATCGCACTGCACGTTGAGTCATCGAGACTATGGCGAGGGCGTGCAATGGTTTTTATCGATTTACACGTGCATAGAACAGAAACACCATAATTAAGGGGTCACGAATAAATTTGAATGAAACAAAGGAATATTCAGCAAAAATAAATTCCAAAAGCTAAATTCATGGTCGAAATTCGACAAATTTTTGAAATTTGATTTCTTTCTATCTGTTTTTTTTTTTTTTTTCAAAAAAAAAAAAAAAATTCGTAATTATTCTGCCAATCTTTTCAAACGTCAGATGCGAACCACGGACGCGTACGAACTGAATCGACCATAAGTTACAGTCTACTATTCCAGAAGGACGAAGAAATAGAGGGAAAAAAAAAACAACAACATGAACAACAAAAGCAAAGAGGAGAAAAAAAAGAAACGGAGGAAGGGACAGGCGTCGTCGGTGCGTGAAGCATGACCAACTAACGCACCATGGCACGAGCCAAAATCTTTCGACTTTACTCCGAAACGAATTTCACAGTGTGCACTCTCGTCTTCAACGTGAGTTTACATTCCTTTTCTTTTTTTTCGAACCTCGTGTCCTATTTACACTTTTGGGAGTCAGAACCTTCCTCTACTACTGAAAATAAAAAAATACATTAAAAATTAAAAAAAAAAATCCATAATTTCACTCGAAATTTAATTTCGAAAAAAAAAAAAAAAAATCGGAACTTCTCGTCAGGAAATTCTTGGCAAAATTTCAATAATCTCATTCGGCAGGATTAAGAGAAGAAATTTTAAAGAAAATATTGTCAAATAAAAAATGAAAAAGAAATTTGATCTTTTTTTGATTTTTGCATTTTGGGAAGTTTTTTTTTTTTTTTTTTTTTTAACTCTGAAAGTGTTTCGAGACAAAGAAAACTTGGAAAATGATTTATTTCCGCTGAGAACGTGTGTACGTAAGTGTGTAAGTGCAATTACCACGTGGAGCAATCTGTGACGATATCCGTAGGACACCAGGCGGTAATTGCGACTAGGATATAATTGCGTCCACTCCTTCGAGCCCTGAGACAAATGGCTGGAGAAAAAAAAACTGTCGAGTAAAAAGCACTCTTTGGTAATAAAAATCGTGTCCAAATGTTTTTCGTTGTATTTACATCGTTTTATATTTATTTTTTCAACTACAAGTCGAAATTGAAAATTCAACTGAGCCCTGACTTGGTTTCCATAACTCTCAAATGGTCCAGCTCTTCTTGTTGGCGCTTGAACGTTTTCAAAGCTGTCATTTGAATTTTTCTATGCCTCTCCAAACGCTTATAAGTTTTCTTCATTTCTCGAAGCTCCGCCTGAACTTTTACAAAGTCCAGAATGTCAGGAACCTTCCGAAAAAAAATATTAACAAAATTACTCAAAATTATATTGATTAAATGAAAAAAAAAAAAAATTTGCATTAAAATTGAAAATAATTTAAAAATTAATTCTTATTAATAATTAATTTTTTTTATTTCAAAAATGGTCAAATTTCATAATCATTAATCAATTAATTAGTATTAATTAATTAATTAATCAATAAATTAGTATTAATTAATTAATTAATGTTTTCATTGAAATTTTTATTCGAAAAATTTTTTTTATGAATACCGTATATTCGTCCATGACGTGGACAATTTTCGCCAATTGTTTTTCAGCCTTTTCGACTTCCGCCCGAGTAGTTGATTGGTTATTCCGTAATTTATCGATTTGTGATTCTTTTAAATCGATATCTTTTTTTATGTTATTCAGCGAAGCGACTTGCTCGGCCATTTTTCGTTTGTAGGAAGTCAGAGCAATGTTGTAACGTGCTGATGAACAAAAAGGTTTCAAACAAATTATTGCAACAATAAATAATAAAAAAATAAAAAATAAAAAATAGAAAAATATTTACCTGTTATTTTTTTGAGGTCAATCAGGTACTGATTTTTTTCCTCGATCTGTTTCAAGTAATCTTGATTCTCAATGGCTAGCTGTTGGAAATCTATCGGATGAAGCGTCTCCCCGAGTTCTTCTCTCTGACGTAATTGGTGCCTCGTTTTTTTAATTTGGGTCTTGATCGTGGCACTTTTCAATCGAAGTTTTTCGATCACACTGTCAGCAGCTCGGAGCCATTCTTCTATAAATCTAAAAAAAAAAAAAAAAAAATTCAATTATGACGAAAAATAATTGGCAGCTGTCAAAATGAACGAAAATCGAGGAAAAACCTTATGAATTTTTCCGCTGGTATTTTTCCTGTCAGTGGATCGATCCATCGTTTCTCTAAATTCATTTCCAATTCGTTTCTCGCTTCGTGTGTCTCCCGGATCCTCAGTTCGATCTCTTCGATTTGCGCGCGTAAATTGGCTCGACGTTTGATCGTGAATTGCTCCAATTCAGCGAGGCTTCTCTTCATCTCGTCAATCTCTTTGCTCGCCATTTCGATTCGATGAGAAACGGTTATTCTAGAAAAATGCAGGTCCAACCAAAAAGTGCATAATTTCATTAATAAATCAATCAATTATTTGTCAATTTTTATTGCAATTTTTTCGATCAAAATTTTTTTTTCATCAAATTTTTTTTTTTTATTTAACATTTTTTTTTTTTTTTTTTTCATTCAAATTTTTTTTTTTCGAACCTGTACGTCCTCGCAGCCGATGGCAAATGGCTCGAGGTGAATCGACGACTACTGAAGGTGATACTGCTCGTCATACTCGGTGAATAAATTTGTCTATCGCGAAAGGCACTCATGGCTGTGCTGGCACTTCCGGTGAGGCTTATCACCGAAGATATTGGTACGATTTGTGAAGCCACTTTATGTGCGTGTCTCGCAGTCTCCAGAACCTGATTCATAGCTGCGATTCACGTCACTCATTTATTTTCTCATTATTCATTAAAAAAAAATAAATAAAAAAATTTTTTAAATGAAGAAATTAGCTTTCTACGATTTTTGCAGCTTTTCGGGATTCGATAATCGTTCGCACGAATCGATCGAAAAATCCCAAAAAATTTTGACTCGTCGTAAGTTGAAACAAATTTTTTCGTGCATTTTTTTTTTTCATCTTTATACAAAAAATTGAAAATTATCTACATAAATAAATAAATTACCTATAATCAAACAGCATTGCAAATTTTTGGTTATTCACTCACTGACGAGAGACTGAGGATCGTGTCTGCTCAAATATCTTTCGAAAACGTCGTTCTCCAGTTGTAAAATTTTATTTGTACGAAGGGCAAGTTCGAGGGACTGACGCAGCTCTTCGTCCGACATTTCTAAAAAAAATATTCAAATAAAAAATTATTTTTTAAAAATTTTCATGTTTTTTTTTTTAATTTTATTTTTTTTTAAATCGAATTTACCCTCGTAACGTGGTTCCTCTTCGGGGGCGAACGTCCCTCGAGACCCGAGGCTCACGATGCTTCCTTTTCGAAAAGACATTTTCGAAATGGATTAAAAAAATTTTGAGGTTAAAAAAACGTCACTTTTGAACGAAACTTTGGGCAGACTCGAGGGAGCTGCAAAAATCTACGTGGCTGAACAAAAGTGAATTTGTTTGATCGATACTTGACGACGAACTGCTCAGCAATTTTGTTTTTCTTCGAAAAAATGAGTTTAAAAATGGCGTTTGCTTTTTTTCGATTTACGAGGAATTTTGGAAATTCAATATCTTGACGATTTCGATTTTTTTGACATTTATGTTTTTTTTTTATTGAAAATTTGTTACAGATTTTCGATTTTTCAGGCACTGACGAATTTTTATTTTTTTTGGGCTACAAAATAGAGTGCAAAATTTTTAAACGACCATTTTTGCTTTTCATTTTTATTTACAACAATCCTTTTTCTGTTATTTCGATCTCGTCGATGAATAAAAAATATTTTATTCCGTCGCCTTTCTGTTCCGAGCTGCAGGACCTTATGACCCCTGGCTTGCCTCCTATCATGAAGAGCATTTCAGCCCCACCGTCCACGAATTCATTCTGAAAATGAAATTTTTGAAAAAAAAAACTTTTTTTCGATTTATTTCAAAGTCAAATTTTTTTTTTCTTCCCTCACCTCGACGTCCATTTGTTCACCATTTATCCAAACCGCCTGAGTCGTTTTGTCTAGTGGAAAAAAAAAGAAAATCGAATTATTCAATAATTATTATTTAATCATTTTTTTTAATCGATCAGCTGATCGATTTTAAAATCTTACCCAACACAATTCTGTATTCCTGTTCATCAATTTTTGTCATCCAAGTGTCCAGCATCTTCGACTGTGCCTGGACAAAGTTTTTGAAACTTTTTCCATTCACCCACAACGTGTACGAGTACCTGAGTCCTGCGATGTATTAAATTTTTTTACTAAAGTCGAAAATTGATTTTTTAAAGGTCTTTCATTGAAAACGAAAAAAAAAGAAAAATGGAAATGTTTTTTTTCAACCTAATTTAATGGAAAAAATAATGGAATCATTTTTTATTGACGAAAATGTTGAGAAACAAAAAGTGATTGTTTTTTTTTTTTTTATTACCCGAAATTGGATCAATTCTAATGACGAATTTCGTGTCCCCAAACATGACGATTTCGTCGCCAACGAGACGAAACATCCAATCACGATGTACGAGAGTTTTTCCATCGATCTTGACAGTTCTCCTTCCGGTTGCTGTTCCATGTTCAAATTCGACGACGTGATTGCCGTCGGTGAGAGGAACATTCCAACGTGCCGTTGGTTCGCTCATCTCGACGGACTGCAAGCCCCTCCAATGGCAAATTGAACGAACCGGTAAAAACATTTTGAAAAAACAATTTTTTTACATTTAAACAATTTTTAATAATTTTTAACATGTAAACAACAAATTGGACGAAAAACTATTCATATTTTATTTATTTATATATATATATATTTTTTTTAACAATTTTTATTATTATTCCAGGTTTTTAGATTTATTTTATTTTTATTCATTTTTTCATCCGAAAGTTTGTTTAGTTTATTTTTTTTTTTAATTTCTATAATTATTAGAGATTTTTAGAATCATTCGCTTTTTTATTTTTTAAAATTTTACAGAATTACATTTTTTATATTTTTAATCACATTTTTACTTGAAAATGATAAAATTTTCGTAAGAGTAACACGTGGAGGTCAGTATTCTCGGTGCCACGATATTTGTAACTCTACCTGAGCAAGTAAATGGCCATACTCACCTGGCGACCAAATCGTCCCCTGAACGTCGCACAGGTTTTCGTATTGATCGTTGGCCTTCGAGGCCTTGGTCGTGGAACAATCGATGAGAGTGAAAAAACATATGCGTCATATAATTATTCTCAGGGAAGAATAAATAATTCAGGAAAATTGATCGGATTTTATTTTTATTTATTTATTTATTGAAAAAATAATTTTTTTGAATTTTCGATTTTTCTCTATTCAGGATGAGCTGGCAGCAACTGGCCTTTGCAGGGTCCGAAGCCAATCCGGAAACCTTCACCTTGACAGAAACCTAAAAAAAAAAAGAAATTTTGAGTTTTTTTTTTCCATTTTGGATTTTTTAGTTTTTTGAAATTTTTGAATTTACCTCGAATCGATACTTCGTCACCATCTTGCAAGAATTTTCTCGTGCTGCCATCCTTCATAGATATCGGCATTGTCCCTTTCCAGCAAAGTTCCAACATCGAGCCGTACGAATCCGAAGTCTTCGAAATCAAAATGTACATTTTTTGATTTTTCGCCATTTTTTGCATTTTTCAAAACATTTAATAACGTGAGAATTCAAGAAAATTCTAACCTCTCCACTTATTGTGCCGGACGCCATTAAATCTCCGGGATTCAAATTGCATCCTGTCACCGTATGATGTGCCAATTGTTGTTGAGCAGTCCAGTACATATATTTATAATTGCTTCGAGAAACAGTTGTCGTGGGTCCAGTTGGTGCTAAAAAGAAAAAAAAAAGAAAAGAATTGACAAGAATCCGTTCAGAAGAGACGATCGGTCAAAAATCACGTGGTTCCTGTCACTCACGTTTGATGTCAACTTCCAACTTGATGTCAAAGTTGCAGGAGCTGTCGTGTTGTAAATAAGGGAATGGTTTCGGATCTTGAAGCATATTCGGAACTTTGAAAGGCTCGAGAGCTTCCATGGTAACGATCCAGGGCGAGATCGTCGTGCCAAAGTTTTTGGCGCCAAACGGACCGAGTGGAACGTATTCCCATTTTTGTATGTCACGAGCTAAACAAAATTGAAAAGAAAACGATAAAACAGGATTTTTTTTTACCGATTTTCAAAGAAACGAAATGGTCCATCGAAATCTGTCGAAAAATCGACAATGAAATCGGTATCAATGAAAAAATTGGCAATGGAATCGTTGTCCGTGAAGAAATTGGCAGGAAAATCGGTATTGAGTACAAAAAAATCGGTAATCCTCACTAACCGCTCCAATCGTTCATGGTGACCATTCCAAAAATACGATCGTAAGCTTTGCTGGCGGGTATGGTATCGCCGAGTTTGGTTGGTGGGCCCCCAACGAAGAAGGCGACTTCGAGTTCAAAGTCCATGAGTCTGGAAAGGCCATAAACCGGTGCCGCACCTTCGACCGGAAGAGTCTGACCTCTGGGCCTAACAATGGGAGTGCCAGACACGACAACCGAACTGGCACGACCATGGTAACCGACCGGTAAGTGTTTCCTGAAATAAAATTACCATTCGAGTATTTTTTTTTATTCGACCGATCGGTATTGCCGATTGAGACTGGAGACTATTTTACCAATTTGGCATGAGAGCATTTTCCTTGCCACGGAACATTATTCCGACGTTGGTGGCGTGATGAATCGACGAGTAGAAATCGGTGTAGTCACCGATCTTTGCTGGCAAATGCATCGTTGCCGATGCTTGGGATACGAAAGCCCTGCAGGGATATCCAGCGAATCAATAAAATTTTATTCTGTATTTATTGCCTTTTACTTAATAATAATATCGCTATTTGTTTACGCACGTTGAACGCAACGGAGAATTCTGCAGAGTGTTGTTATCGACCGAGAGTAAATTTTGTATCGTTCTCCGAGCTTCTTTCCAAGCATCTCTACCGAGAGCCATAAAATCGTTAAGAGCTTCTTGGGTGAAGACATTTTGATGGGTCGCCAATGTCGGGCCAGTGAAAAGATGGGCAATGGCAAAGAGATCCAAAATTTCATCGCCAATTGCGACTCCGATTCGTCTTTTTGGCTGGTGGATGAAAAAAAAAGTGATTAGTATCTCAGATTTAATGCGATTTAATCGGGAAATGTTTGCTGATGGTAACTTACCGACCGCGGGTTACCTACTGGCGGTCGGTAATAGGGCCAGATTTTTTTTTTCAAGCTCACCGACGATTCTGGCTGTTTTTTTTGTTTTCATTTGGAATTAGATGGCGACACTGACAAATCTACGCCTCACGACTCAGCAGCAATAACACGACAAATAACGCAGGAAAAAAAATAAGCAATTGTTTCGCACGGGCACGATTTGACGGATTCGAAAAATATGAAAACAGGTTCTCTGTCCGGAAATGAGTGCAGGGTTTTTCTCAATCCTCTCTAATCAGATTTCTCAGACTTTTCGACACACGAGCCACTTCGTTATCAATTACTAAACTCTGCCCAAAACAAATCCGAAGGAAAATAAATAATTCTTTTTTTTTTTCTACTCACGTTTTCGGCCGTTGAAAAGACCCCGTAAGGCAAATTTTCAATGGGGAAATCACTGTTCACTGAATATTCTATGAAAGACTTCATTTTCACGAAATCCACTTCGTTCCCTGCTTTTTCGGAAAAGGTTTGGACACCACGAGATGTCCGTTAGAATTGAGAACTTTCGACCGTCGACTGTGACACGCACGATAAGATTCTCCTTCCCCGGCGCGCCGAGGTCGACTGGCTTTACCGGTAATAAATTTATTTCTTTACCGGGTAAACTGGTTTCCTCATTTTTTTCTTCCATCATTAATACTTTGGTATTTTTCTCCCGCATACTCATGACCCTAGACGATCGTCGTTTTTGATAAAATTCTGCTCCTAGGATAGTTACGATTTCACTGGATTTTGAAAATTCTTCATTTCTTCATTCAAATGAAAATCCAACATTTTTTTTTCCCATGAATCAACTGGAATTTTTTTTAGCATAAAATTAATTTGTTTATCTATAATAATTATAAATAATTATTCATAACAAATATGAATGATCGTAACAATAATAAATTATTTAAATTTTAACAAAATGATAATAAATTTTTTTAATTTCAATAAAATTACAAGAAATTGTTTCAACTTTAATAAATCTATAATAAATTATTTAAATTTAAAAAAAATTGTAATAAATTATTATAAAAAATTAATAATAATTATAAATAATGTTTTTCGAGACCGAGGGTTGAATTTTTTTTTTTTTTCAATTTCTGGGATAACAGCATTTTTATTAGACATTGATATACATAGGATATAATAGTCCGGGCATTTTTGGTGATCAAGTGACAACAAATATAGTACAACGCATTTTTGACAACACAAAATATAAGCATGGTGATTACACTTTTTCTCTCCCACTCAATCGACAGTCTGCTGAACGTTCAGTACGAGCTCATTTATGCATATTTCTCAATTTTTCTGTCAATGTATCATTTTTTGTTTTTTTTTTTTTTTTTTCGGAGAGGATAATTATTTTTTAAATTCTGATGGCTCCTCGAGAATCAATCCGGAGGAAGTCACTATCGTTTTTATCGATTGGAAGACGTGAGACTTTGTTGTCGATCGTTCTGTGCTTCTCTCGTACATATTTATTTATTTATTCATATATTTTGTTCTCTTGCGATCAATATTATTTATAATTTGATTATATAATTGTAACAATTATCGATAACAAATCTATCGACTGGCCTCTCTTCCCTACCAATTTCTTTCGCTCCTACAAGAGCTTTTTCTCAACTAATTGTTTTTTTTTTTGTTTTGTTTTGTTTTTTTTTTTTTATAATTCGAAACGAAATTTCAAGTGCCAAAGAAAAATAGTGCTCGCTAGAATTCAGTGCTCAGACGAAATGAAACTGCTGAAGATGAAGATTGAATTTTTATGTACAGAGTGATTAATTATGCTAAAATTATTAATTAGTCAATTTTTAATGAATCATAATTTTTAATTAATGACAATTTAATTTTGGAGAAAGAAATTGGTAAGACTCGTATATTTTTTTTATAATTAAAATAATTAAGTGCCTGAGAATTATTGTGTAATTAATGCTAAAATTGCTCGATTATTTAACAATAAAGTATTTTATTAATTAACAAGTTTCCATAATTAATATTCCTATTTCTTTCTTTCCTTTCTTTCGCTTTGTCTGCTCTCTCCTTTTCGTTCAGGTCTCGGATTCGTGGTCAGGCTTGCCTCAAAAAATAATGGCTTCCTTCTCCATTTGCCAGAAATTTTCGTTATTCATTTCTGCCAAATGTTTCTTCGTTTCTCTTCGGTGGACTCGACGTTAGAATATTATTTTTCTCCCTGCAAATTATTCGGAACTCATGGTTGCATATTGTTGTTAAAAAAATATTTAACCAATAAATTATTATCTTTTCCATTTGTCGTCTCAAAATATTTTCTCGTCCTTATGTTAAATATTATTTTTTCAGGAAATTTAAATTCTGCTAATTAATCGCGTAAAGAAAATTTTTCTGTACATAAATTTGCAATTGAAAAAAAAAAAAAAAATTAAATTTACACCAAAGGAGGGCAACGAAAGTTGAGAAATTTCGTAAATTTACATAAATACATTGATGTTTGTCGTATATTATATAGAATATATTATTAATATATATTTATATCTTTTTTTTTCTTCGTTACGTCTATGCTTTAATAATTATTAATTATTTTTCTTGTTTAAATATAATTCTCCATGTTATTCAGTATTGGCGAGTGTGTCGAAACCTAGAGTCAACCTCATTTTAAATTCCTCAGTTCAAACAATTATAAGAATCCTCGAATTTGTCTAAAACGATGATTGCTAATTGTACCAATTGGCGAATAATTAATTATTTAAATATTTTCATGAATTACGATAAAGACAAACGAATAATGTACAACAACTTGTTAAATATACGCGAGGGAATGCTAGTGTGAGGAATTAATTGAGATTTCGAATATGCAGCTCGCTAATTAATTCGTAATTATGAACAAAATCATCATTTTTAATTAATACTTCGAAACTAAAGTTCAAATAACGAGATTTTGCACGAATATTCGAAAAAGCATGTACTTTCATGGGTTTGTGTTTGTAATTTTAATTTTCAACGCTATATAAACAAATATATACATGCACATAAATATCCTATTATTTATTTGCATATAAATATGTTTTTTCTTATTTTTTCTGATCTTTGTTACATTTTATTATTTTATTTATATATCGAGTTGAGTTTTTTTTCACATTATATCTCTGCTCGATCAGGCTATGCAACAGCAAATTAAAATTCGTATATATATATATATATGGCACCTGTGCCTAATTATATGTTTTTGCCAACGAGATTTTTCTCCCATTTTTTTTGTATACGTTTTTATATATTTTTGTATATTCACTTTATTTCATCTCTTCGTTTTATATTTCACTTTCAAGCTGAACTGTTGATTCCGGTCCAAAAAATCAATATTTTGGCTCGAATTATTGGCAAAAAAATGGGTTGCGTATTTAAAATTGAAAAATAAATAAAAAATACCGATAAAATTATCGAAATCAAGAAATAAATTGAAAATTGCAAAAAAAAAAAACAAAAAATATTGTAAAAAAAAAATTTCACTCGAATTAATTAAATGTTCGTCGTTGTATTTTTTAAAAATAAATCCTGTGAACCAGAACCAACAAAAATTTCCTCCCAGGACGCCAACTCGTTAAGCCCTTTTTATCGCCATGTCGTTTTTTGTTTTTTTTTTTTTTTTTTTTTTTTTTTTTCAACGACAAACACGAAACTCACGATCCTCCCTTAATTTTCTAATAATAATCTTCTTCGCTCCCACCTTCTACGATGACTATCCGGATTAATGGAGTTTCGATAGTCTTCGCAGTACCTAATTCCCTATAACGGTACTCACGATAAAGTTCTATGTCCTCATTTATAATTTGACGTCGTTATTTTTCATATATATATATATTTTGTTTCAAGCTCCAAATTATTTTCTCTCTCTTTCTCAACATTTTCAACGATCAGACTCGTAATCCTTAAACCCTACTGTCCTGACCCTCGGCGATTGGCAACGAGAGTGTGTAATAATCAACGAAAATCGAATATTTAAATAATTTCAATAATTTTTTAACGTTTTCAAGAAAACTAAATAGAAAAAATGAGTTTATTCAATTTTTTAATAAATTTTCTGCCTTTTATCGAGTTTCCAACGATCGAATAATTTTTTCTTCAGTTAATTAACAACAATAGAAATAATTAACGTTTTTATTAATTATTAAATAGTTTGCAACTAATTAGGAATAAGTCTCGTCGCCATTTTCTTTTTCTGCCTCGTTTCAAGAGTCCATATGTCTTAATTAAATATTCATGGTTGTGAATTGGCCTCGGTATTATTCTTTTTTCTCGTATTTGTACACATTGAAGCATAAATATATTGTTTTTTTGTGTATGATCGAAATTTATCTCCCCTTTTTTTAATTTTTGATTTTTTCCAAATGGTTTTTGATCCTGTCGTCGATGATGGCTGGGCAAGTAATCAGGAGAGGTCAATTTTATGAGCTTTCGGAGATTTACAAATCGTGGCCGAGTCGGTCCATCTCGGCCAGCAAAAAGTCAACGTCAGCTTCTGTCACAGCAGCGCTCGATATTATGTTTCTGAAGAAATTTGGCCTTCGATCGTCCGGTTGATAACCGACCATCAACGTACCAGATTCCATCATTCGTCCTTTCAGGATCGGACAAATCTGCCGGGGGAAGGAGATTTTTTTCCAAAATTGCGTTTTTTGATTTTTGATCATTTTTTGAAAAAAGAATTTCTTATTTTTTTTCTATCTGGAGAAAAATTCAAAAATTTGGGGTAAATCCAGTCGAAAAACGAATTTTTTTAATAATAATTAACGAAATGTCAATTACAAAAATTATCACTAATTAATTAACGTCAAAATACCTCGCCAAGAATCTTTTCCCTCTGTGGTCCATGGGGCATGTTCCTGACGCGAGTTGGCAAATACCAGAAGCAAACATTGACCATTTCCGGTTCAAGAATCAAGTAGAATTTGTCTGGCATTTGTTTGATTCGCTTTGTCATGTATTCGGAAAGTTCCATTAGCCTGTCCATCAGTTTTTCGAAACCGTCGGTTCCCTGATTTCATTAGATTCGAGAAAATTTTTTTTTTTACCATTTTTCTCATTCAAATAATTTTTCTACCGATTGTTTAAATAATTTTCAACGCTACCTTGGCCCGCCATTGCAGCCACAGCTTGAATATGTCATTGTGACGTCCACACTGGATGACCTTGTCACCAGTGTCGTATTTCACGTCGTACAATTTGTCAGTCATGAACAAATACTCGGCAGACATTTGGTTGCAGCTGATTAATAGTCCCTGTGATTGATTACGCCAAAAAAACACACAAATTACAGCAAATCTCAATAAACTTGAACCTGCAGAACGAAAAAAAAAATTGATTCCATTTTTTCGTCGTAAAAAAACGAACGATGAATTTTTGTCTGACAAAGAACGCCCTTTTCTACTTAATTCGCGAAAAATTCGCCATGCACGAAAAATTCTTTTATTGTGCCAACAAAATTCAAGTAATCATGAACGTAGAACTTTTTGACAGTTAAAAATCGAAAGAGGATCGTCCAAAAAAATTTCGAAAGTTCGTGCGACTTTTTTGCTGAAAAAACCAAAAATTAAAATGTGGCCGTTCATAACCGGCTGTATCTACTGAATTCACGAAAAAAATGCAAGAAAATAATGTTTTTCTACGTATCCACGAACGTATCTTGTTCCTATTGTGACTGAGTGAATTTCGCCATGAAATTTTCATGCTTGTATTGAACGTCGAGGCATCATTGATAAGAGATAAAAAAAGGGGTTGGGAAATGAACGTTTTACTGGCGTTTCAACAAAGGCAATTCGAGGGGGTGGTTTTGCGGAAACGTTCCCTCGGAGTTCCGGTCGATACGAGGCGTAGGTGGTTCCTGGGTATATATCACCTCCGGAGGAGAGACATGCGCAGGGGGGTCCCTCTTTCTGCGGGTATAAAGCTTCCAAAATGGCGGACGAAAATTCAGACAAATCCAATAATTCAACCCTTAGAAAAAAAATCACTAAAAACTGTAAATTTCTGATTCAGTGATTCTCTCAATTTTATAGTAATCTCTCAAAGAACATCCCTTAAAATTCCGATAAATATTCATGGAAAACACCCCGAAAACCCCATAGAAAAAATTCCAAAAATATTTCAAACCGTTTTCCCATGAAATTCCCTAAAAAATTTCAGTCCACCGACAAAACCCCTAAAATTCTAAGCGACAAAAAATTAGTCGGGCCAAAAAAATCATGAAAATACAGTAAAAATCAAAAGGGGATGGAAAACACCCCCAAAATCATTTTTTTCGCAGTTGCACCCTCGCGAAACTAAGAAAAACAGCCGGTGTACGGAATTTTAATATCTCCAAGGGGTAGGGGTTGTTAGCAATAACTACAGAATGCTACGTGGTGGGGAGAGCAACCCCTGCTCGTAAGGGATGCTCACCCTTCGTCGGTATTTCGCTGCAGGGGGATAGACGAGGACAAGGAATAACCGACGTGGTATATAAGCATATAATACACACAGATAAATGTGGATATTGGTGTGAGGGTTGTAAGGGGTGAGTTTCTGGCAACATATGTTATCTCTTAGTTTAATTAAATTCCAACACTGTCCACGTAGACATTTCTGTCTCTCTTTCCCTACATAGGAATGTAGTAATTTTCGATTCGTCTCAGTCACGAACCGAGCAGCTTTTTTTTTCTCATCATTTTCCTTATTTTTCACGGGGGTGTTAAAAAGGATAATTAAGGTAGTTCGAGACTTACGTCCTCCTTAAAATGGATGGTGGAGCATTGCAGAAGGGCTCCCATGAGTTTGTGAGGATTCCAAGTCACTGAGTCAGCCCTTGAAGACAAAAATCATTTTTTTAAATTTATTGTTCATCGAAAAAAAGCTCAAAATTATTGTTTATCATTTTCCGACGATAAAAATCGTGTTTTTCTTCCATTTTTTGTTTTCGGCTATTCATAAATTTTTATGGAGACGAGTTAATGGAGAAAATGACGAGATAAGCCCAGGGACCATTTAGGTGTCAATCGTGGCACTCGGGGAAAACCGAACGAGACTCAGCTGGTCCTCGTTCAGCTCTTATCCACTCCCAAGAGAGTCCCACAACCAAGGTGTCGTATAAATATATATTTTCACATTTTCTTGCCCCTCTCGTATGCTCCCAACTGCGGGCTCCATCAATTCGAGAGTCGACTATTAATATCGCTCCAGGAACGGATTTAGACTCCCTTTCATCTGACACTCTTGCACACACACGCATCAACAACCCCCTGTGGTTAAGCCAAACCAACCCTTGCCTCGATCTCACTAAAATAAGCAAACTCTCTCACGAGCCTTTCGCACCATTTGTTTTTTTTTAATAAAAAATCCAAAAATCTACTGAGACATTAAAAATCAAATTACTCCAAATTAAAAAATAAAAATTTATCAAATATGCAATAATTCCTATTTAATCATACTCTCGGCTCTGAAAATATTGCAAAAAAATGTTTTAATAAAATTTTAAATAAACAAAATTTAAAAATATTCGGAAAAATTTATTTGAATTCCTACAAAACTTTTTGCTATTAAAAATTTTCATAATTGCATTAAAAATTGATTAATGACTGCTCCATTTCTTGTTTAAATGTCCTCGATGTTCGAATGGCCCAGAAAATGACAAACGTTATCGATACGTGGCGAGTGACGTGAATATGCTCGAGTGCCTTTGCCCTTTAGTGTCATCCTCTCTCCGTCTCTCTCTCTGCCTCTCGTTTTCCATCCATTCTTTCGCAGCTCTGCGGTTGATATGTCCAAGGGTGCTTCAGACTCAAAGTGCCCTTGCGAGAGCGAGGTTGTGTCATTTGCAGACGCACTCCATTCGTTACATTTCCATGTTTTCTTACTTTTTCATTCCATTTTTTAAACTCATTTTTGAAATTTTTGAAAAAGTGTTTTTTTAGTGATTTACTCGTTGGATTATTGTGGACAAAAATTTTAATGGCTTTTTGGTGTTGTTGTTTTTTTTTTTAACCCATGAAATTAGTGCACTAGAACGATCGCTAGAGCATGAGTGATTAATGCGAGTCTCGCAGCTGGCAATGGCGGTATGCAATAATCCCCAACCTGGTCACCCACACCAGACCATTCCTAGAATGCCAGCCCCGAAATCTCCATCCCTTAAATGTATAGATATACGTTTTCATCCCTTATAACTATATATATATATATATGAGGGTTAATGCTAATTACCTCTGTACACAATAGGACTCCCCTCTGAACTAGCTCGACCCAAAATCGATGTGACCCACGACACTGATTTTCAATTTGCAGTAAAAACTCGCAAGGGTGTAAAATTAAACTTCGAAAAGTGAGCTAATAAAAAATGGAGGTACATTTTTTGGAAGATTTTGACGATTTTTCTACGAGGGATGATTTTTCAAAGGGTTTTTGAGGCAAAAAAAATTTTAGGGGTTGAAAAAGTTCTCTTGGTGGAAGCTCCATACAGTATTCTCCAGGCAGTGGTCTCCGTTTCAGTTGAAACGAACGTTTATGAATGGAACTACAAAAAAATTAACGAGAGGATAGAAGAGAATGAAAAAAAAGCAGGGGGTTGGAAAATGGATGAAATCAGGGAGTTAAAACTTGGAGGGTGTGAAATTAAATGGTGGATTTGGAAAAGTGAGCTAACAAAAAATGGTGATACATTTTTTGGAATATTTTGATGATTTTTCTACGAGGGATGATTTTTCAAACGTTTTTTGAGCACAAAAAAAATGTTTAGGTGTTGAAAAAGTTCACTTGCTGAAAGACTCCGTTTTAGTTGGAACGAACGTTTTTGAATGAAACTAGAAAAAAATAAAAAAGAGAGAATAGCAGAAGAGAATGAAAAAAAAGCAGGGGGTTGGAAAATGGACGAAATAAGGGAGGGAACAGATAAAGAGGAAAAATCTGGAAATGTCAACGAAACAGTGTGGCAGGAGGAGAGAGGGATGAAGAGGAAGAGGATGACTCGCAAAATGGACGAAATAAGGGATGAAAAGGAAAAGGGGGTTGGTGGAATGGTTGGCTGGTGGAAAAGAGAGAGAAACAGGGAGAAACGTCGTGTCTGTCGTGTCAATAAGAGCACAATTCTGTTCCTGTAAATGTGCTCGAGGGAAACGATCCAGCTGTTGCTCTTTTCATCCCTTATCCATCCACCAGCACATCACACGCTTCAAGACTTTTTTTTATCTCCTTTTATTTCCCTCTTTCCTTTCTTTTCTTTCAGCATTTCTTTTTTCACGTTTGCCATTTTAATCAAGGCTACAATTCAGCCCCTACCTTCTTTTTCCACGAACCAGGAAGGAAGTCCTGTGAACCGTACAGTCCAAAGGCAAAATTAAAAACTACACTCCGAGACACTCCGTCCTTTTTATTTCATTTTTCGTCAACTTTCCTATTTCCCCAGGCACTACTCTAGGGGTTGATTTCTTTCAACCAACATTTTTCAATATTACTTGAAAAAAAAAAAAAAAAAAATTGTAAAAAACGAAAAACCACCCCCAAAAATGAAAAATCGATAATTAAACGCCCCCCCCCCCCGTTAATTTAATTCCAAAAATTCACCCCATCGTTTCTTAATTTCGGAAAAATGAATACATGCACAAAAATTCAGATAAAAGGTGTCGAAAGAAGTCTATTAGAATTTCTTTAGTTTAGCCACGAAATAGCTCTCGTGGGATTTATAGATTGGGCACTTTTGCGCTTATTCAACCTACGTACGAGTCTGTACGCTTACAACTAGGGGGAGCAGATGCGTCCGGATGCAAATCGTGGATTAATCTTCCCCAAACCACCCCTTGTATTGAAGCAACAGCGGCCAAGCACAATCCACCCCTATTCGATATATATATATATATATTTCCACCCCCATAAATATATCTATATACAAAGGGATGATTTAGTTTTGAAGCAAGGGATGCGAAAGTTGGCATGTGCCGAAGACAGGAGTCACTCCTTTCAGCCCCGTCAATGTCAGAGATTACGACACTCTCATCCACCCCCTATTGTCTATCTATTTTTTTTTTCCCTCAGTCACGAGAAAATTAAACTTCCGCAATCGTGAAAAAATTTTAAAAAATTTTTAAACTGTATGCAAAATAACGAGATTTAATAAAATCCACAGTTTTTTGTTCCATCGTCGAAATAATTTATTTATAAAACAAAAAAATTCAAAATTTGATTCGAAAAATTGGAAAATGAGTGAAAAAAATATTTCTGACATTTTTTTTTCAGATATTGATCAATTTTTTAAAAGCCAAATCCTCTCAAGACTGTTAAGCTTCGAAAGAATAAGGAAATTGAAAGAAATCACTTTTCTGAGCTCGCACGTCCTCTAATCGCTGTTTATGCGAGCGATCCATTAGCTTCAAACTGCCGAGAGCTTAGGCATTCACGCCCTCAAGCTCATTCTCATGTAAAGTAATTTTTTTAAGCACTTTATATAGCTATGTTTTTTTTCTCCAGTTTCGTATCGATTTTGACTTCGATGTGCTACGAATCGTTTTTTTTTTTCTTTCAAGCCTCCATTTTTCTCGGGACAAGTATGTGTGTGTGTGTGTGTGTTTTTTTCGTCTCAAGACTCCATCAAACTAAGCCCCAATAAACTATAAAAGTAAGGGATTAAGCCCAAGCCCCAATGGCACAAGGGGATCCTCGAAAAATCGTGAGGGTCTCTTTCTCTTCCATAACACTGAATTACCTCGATCACAATCCATTCACATTTATATACATCTTCCCTTCGATCTTCGAGACGAATCGATTCGGCCAATTTGACACACATACGGGGGTCACATAGACCCAGAGTGTCAAAATGGAGTGAATAATTTTTTTTTAACTGTAAAAAGTTTTTCCTCAAAATAAATTTTTGTTAATTCACGAAAAATCGTTTTTTTTTCAATTTATTTTCGATCAATTAATCGAATCGATAGTCAGCGTTAATTAATAATTAATTAGGTCACGATTAAAATAATAGTCGATCGAAAATTTTCTTACCTTTCGACGCCGGTTAGTCTGGGATGCCTGTATTTTCGTGACAGCAAAAGGCCACCACCCCATGCGGCCTGAAAAAAAATAAAAAAATAAAATCGACTAATTAGAGGAAATTATTAATTTTCTTTCGAACGAGTGACTCGAGATTTTTTTTCTCGTTCTCGCGTTTCACGAGCCAAATTAAAAAAAAAAAAACCGTTTTTCGAAATTCCTGGAGCCTCCAACGAATCGTGGAAGCTTTCACACATTTATTATTTAAGGTAAGACTCTTAAGCATTTGGCGTTTACCCACTTGGGATGGGAGCCAGCTTTACGTGGTTCCCCCTTAAAGGATGAGCCTAGGATTTGAATAATTACACTCGCCAATTGCACCGAGTGCTCCACGAATATTTAACACATTCCACATCAAAATCTCCCAACAGCAAATTATTTTTCTTCTCAACCTTAAGGTAGTCCCTTCGCACTAGTCCGAGCCAGTGATCATACTTGAGACTTGCATAATTAACATTTTTAACATATGTTAAAAAAAAAAAATTCAATAACTAAGATTTTCCACGTGTAAATAATTTAATAAACGTTACAAAAAAAAAAAAAAAAAAAACTAGCGACAGTTTTGCCTTAAAATTCGTGAAAAAAAATGAAATTTTTTTTTTTACTCACATCGATGTGAAGCCAGAGTTTGTACTTTTCACAGATGTCAGCGATTTGTGAGATTGGATCGAAAGCTCCAATGACGGTGGTGCCGGCAGTGGCGTTGACGAAAAATGGAATGTGTCCACGTGATTTTCTTTCGATAATTAATTCTTCCAATTTCGAGGGAATCATTCGTCCATTTTCATCGCTAGGCACCATCACGCAATTGTCAGTTCCGAGTCCGCAAACCGAAGCGCAAGATTTGACAGAATAATGACATTGGTCGGAGGTGAACATGACGAGTTGACCGCCAACAGCTGCCAAGCCTCTTTCTTTGTACTGAGGAAACATTTTGTGTCTCGCCGCCAAAAATGCATACAAATTACTGATCGAACCCCCGGGAGCCAAAATCGAGTCTCCGCTCGACCACCCAATCAATTCTCGCATTTTTTCCAACACCACGTGCTCCATCAATATAAACACGGGCGCAATCTCGTACGTGAACATGTTCGTGTTCGCCGTCGCTGTCAACCATTCTCCGGCCATGGATACCAGGTCCAGACCGCACGAAAGTTGATTGAAAAAGCGAGGATGACCTTGAAACCAAAAAATCATTTTTTCCCTATTTTTATCTTCGTTTTCTTTGCTAAATATTTTTTTTCTTCTAGAGAAACTAATATTTTCGACGAAATCGAATCGACAAAATTGGAATCTTCGTTTTTTCACGCGATATCGAATTTTCGAAATTTAATATCAATTTCGTTTTTTTTTTTTGTGCTTTTTTAAAACGAATTCTCTGGGACCAATTTTTTTTTGCACCAAATGTGTATTTTTCTGTTTCATACTCGTCCGAAATTTCTTTTTCCCTCAATCTTATTTTTTTCAAACTAAAAACTTTTACTTCAAAAGATTTTCGATTCGATACTCGAAAGGCTTGCTTTTTTTCTCTGTATTTTGAAGAAGAAAGCTCGACAATTAATCACTAAACCCCATTAACCACCATGGGGTTAAAAAGTTAACCCCATTTTGGGCAGAAGTGTACTCGGCCCGGATAATTAACGACGTGCCAATTCGTTCGAAACAATCAGCCACGCGAGTCGAGAATTTCAGTTTCTAAAAGTTGAACGATAAAAAAAAATTAAAATTTAAAGAAAAAACAATGAAAATTAATTTTTTTGTTGGTTTTTTTTTCTTATAATTAAAAAAAAAAAAATACCCCATCGAAATGGAGTAGAAACGATGTTTGGGCGTAATGGGTCAGAGGGCAAATCCAGGCAACGAATTAAAAGGGAAATGGCATAGAATTGTAAGGCTTGGTGGCGCAGTGAGTGAGCTTTAAGCTCTTCTACTGGCAGCTACGAGTATGTTGTCATCCGGTTGGATGAACATCGCGCCAGGATCAAGCCTAATGCTTCTGTTTGATGGGACACCCTTCGTCTGTTTCCTCTTACCCTTGGACTGCACCCCAGAAGAAAATCATCCCTCATTCCTGCCTCGTCCGATTTTTACAATGACAAATTTATTTATTTAATTTTTTTTTCAATTTATCGATGGGAAATAAATAATTAATTTTCAGTTGGGATAACGATCGAAATTATTGAAGTAATTAATAGGGACTGGCAAAAATGGATGTTCGAAAAATTATAGGGGTGGGTTTTAAGCCTCGAGGTATTAAGGGCTGATTGACGTATCGAGCAAGTCCATCACTCACTCGCTTCACCTCAAGAGTCTTTAAGTCTTCATCCCTTGAGAACTTTTGCTCGAGTAACGATCTGACGTTAAGGGATTTATTCGTACGAAGGTTCTTGAGTAATTTCTGCAGAAAAAACGTCATTTTTGTATGCCAAGTTCTTTAAAAACTGTGCATTTTTTTAGATCGTCCAAAAAGGGATTTTTGGGGGTTGAAATCTTATGGAAAAAGTGTTTTCTCCATGAAAATGTTGTTTTTGATTTTTGTAGATTTGCTGAATTGAATTTAGATTGATAGATCGAAGGATTTGTTTTTTCGTGGATTTTTATAGACGTTTGGGGGATGAAATTCGTTCGGGACCGGAAATCATCCCGAAAAGATCTCGGTTGGTGGGTCTCGATATCGTGGCCGTTTGTCGCACGTTATATCCGCAATTATCGTGCTCGAATGGACGTCTTTTGGTCCAGAGAAGCTCTGGGAAGAGTGGAGCAAAAAGAGGGGGAGGGTGAGCGAGAAAAAATGTCGAGAACGTATTTCTGACTCGAGAGGATCGTGCACGTGAACATTGCAAATCCACGATGTCTAGGAATGCTTTTTCTCGCTCTGTTTGACGTCCCTCGACTGAAGAATGGACCGAGAGAGCGAGAGCACGAGAGCAAGAGAAGGACGAGGAGAAGGGCTCGTCTCTCGACGGTCGATGATCCGGAGCGCCCGCATTTTGCGCGTCTCACGCGTCGTTGCCCCACTAGATTGTTTGCAGAGGCTCTCAAACCAGCTCACAAACATCTCTTGTCCACATGTTCGAGCTCAAAAGAAATAAAAAATTCTCATGACAAAAACTAAAATTCCAGGGGGTGCTGACGAAAGTTTCAACTTTAAAAAATCGCCAAAAATCAGCCAAGAGTCGTAGAGCAATTTACCAGCGGCCATTTTGAAGGCTGAACAATTCCGAAGCGAATGAGCGAAGGTTCAGGTAGTTAGTTCAAAAGGAAAAAAAAATACATCGATTTTAGTGAAGCTGTGCACTCCAGCAAAAAAGAAAACATCCCCCAAGTCTTGAAATCTAGAAAATATTTATTTTCGCCTACTTCCAAGCTTTGTGGCTATTGTCTCGAAGTCATTATGACGAGGCACACTCCAAGGAGTGGTAAAAAAAATTAGAGAACATATATACAGCTCGATGTTGTCGTATCACGTTATTAGGAGAACAATATTGAGAGGAAAAACGACTGTTGCGAGAATCGGACATTCGTACAGTAATATAAACGGGGAGAACCTGTCGCAAGCAGGCCTCGCACACTCGGTGATAAATTAGAGAAAGAGGGGAAGAAAAACTCGGGATTTGTATGAAGAGAAGTGTGTAACCCAGGCTCAGCTTTAATACCACGTCATCAATCATAACACGATCACTGCCAAAGCAGAGTGAGTGTAATGAGCGAGAGAGAAACATGTCCGTTGCATTTATACCAAGAAATATCATGTTGCAATAAAAAAAAACGCATTTTTCCACCCTTAACGAGGGTGAAATGGTCTTTTCACTAATTATCAACATTTAAATGACAATTAAGGGTCGAAAATAACGATTTTATTAATTTCCTTCGTGAAAAAATAAAATCTGAGACTTTTACAACCCCCGGAAGCCTCCCCAACCTCCGTAAGGTTCCCAAATAAATTTAGGAAACATTTAATGAAATATTTACGTAAAAAAAATTCCCAGGGATGATTGTTTGAAAAAAATAACAGCGTGACAAGGATTTTCGAGAATCACCCCCTCAGAATTTGCAGTTAGTCATTCCCAAAAGAATTTTCCAAAGAATTTTCAACTTTCGGGGGATGAAATATTTTCCAGCAAGGGAAGCACGATGGCAATTTAAATTCCGAGCTAACTTGTAGTTCCAAAGAATCTGCTACGCGATTTTTTTCCGTCTATCCATCCCTTCATCCCCTAAAAACCACCCCTAGGACGCTCCGCACAACGCAGACGAAACTCACCCCCTGTTTAGTGTATCGTTCACGTACCACGAGAGCCAAATCGCAGTGTTCCTAAAATGGCCCTTAATTACACCAATTCCCATTGAATGTGACACCCCCTTGGGTCACGTGTCCACACGAGTGGCCAAAGTGTTTTATTTCTTCAAAACTACCCCCTCGACTCTCTAACATGAGAAAAAAAATCATTTTCACGAAATGTATAGAGGCTACATTTTTCTTATCAGTAAGTTGCTGTCATTATCACCCAGCCACACAATCCCCGCTCATCTCCAGGGAATCGAGACTGTCAAAAAAAAATCTGCCAAACGTATCGCTCATTTTTTTTTTCTTTCATCATATTTTCCGGAATAAGGGATGCTCGAGGGTGCAAAAGTTGGCGATACCTATCGAGAGATCGATCGATAGATGACAGAGGGAGGCAAAAAGTGAAGATGCTTTTTTTTTACGTTCGGGGGTGTCGAAAATAAGGGATGGTCACTTTTTTTTATGCGTTTCGAGATTTTACACCCCTTCGGCTTCCAGAATATTCATCCAGGAATTTCAATACCGACGAAAAATTCTTAAGGCTTGCAAATATTTTTTGTAAACCCAAATTTATTTTTTCAGTGTCTATTTTTTTTTTTTTTTTAGTTCCCACCAGTGGAGACGATAACTAAACATTTGTTTTTATTAACGCTTTAGTCTGATGGACCAACTCGAAAAATTCAGCGACGGGGAGACTCGAATTCTTGGGGGACGTAATCCAATAACAAGTTTTTCGTGGGGCACGTTGCGTCCACGTGACTATCAATGGAATAAAAGGGCGTGTACGAAAAGTCTTCACCTATCGATATAAAGGCACTTCCATCTCAAAACAACCCTTAAAAATTTTAAGGCTCGTTTTATCGATTCAATTCGAAAATTAATAGCATTGAGGGTCCAAGCGATTGCCCAAAGTTTCATAAATATTTTTCACCAACTTTCATTTGTTTTTGACATTTTTGGGATTATCATTTTTCAAGGAAAATCTGTTTGAAAAATTTCACATCGATAAACCTCTATACGTTCGAGCCCTGTGTTTGCCCTTCGCGATACAGTCTCGTGGCAGGTTTCGGTTAACGCTATTGTGCATTAGCATCTATTCAAGTCGCCGGTAATCGAATCCCCGAGACCGAGATACCGGGACGACGCCCGTCGGGGGATTTGTGGTCGACTTCCGGTTAACTCGAGCTCCGCTATCTCGCGTTTATGAAACCGCGCCAATCGACCAGCCAGCTTGACTTTGTACGAATGGAAAATTAAAAAGAAAACAAAAAATTTCAACCCCTAATTTCCATCAGGGATGAAATGATGCTGTTAAAAATTATTGCTTAAGAAAATTATTTTCAAAAACGTTCGTCTATGGATTTGTGAGTATTTTTATTACAAAAAAATAAATTTCATCCCTTAAATTCCACCCCTGATGGCAAAATTCAGTTTTTAGTATTCTTAGAAACGTAGACGAATGTTTGTTCAGGAAAATAATGTTTTTTTTGTTCCAAACATATTTTCTTAGCCCTTATGATTTATCACGAGCATAAGGGGGTGTATATGACACTCAGGGGCTCATAATGTGTATATACAGTGAGGATCTCACGAGGTCGAGTTTTATCTACCAAAAGCCTCGGGCGTATGCTAAATTGAATATGAAATTATGTGGCTTATCGCCTCGACGACTCTTTGCGTGTGCCGCAGCATCCCCTACAAATTCTGCATCCCTCAAGAGATAACGATTTTTACGTTGCGATGCATTTTTTTCCTTTAAATTGTGTTTTTTCTTCCTCATTTTATTTTTTTTTTCCAGAACGATGCAATATTTCCCAGCAATTTAATTGCTGAATTAAATATTGTCAAAATATTGCGGAAGTAGCAAAAATTCCATTTTTATTCGTCAATAAATTTATTTAACATTTTCGAATTTCAATTGTTGAAAAAATTCATTTCCATTCTTACCTGTTTTCACTTGATATTTCAAAGTCGTTGAACAATCGAGCAAAAGCTGTTGTAACGTAACACCAGTCTCAGGAATCTCGAGATCGAGAAGCTGCAGCATCTCGGAAGGATGATGAAAATCAAGAATTTTGGCATTTCGATCATTGGTCGATTTAATAAAGTCCAACAAAATATCGACCACTTTCATCAGAAACTCCTTCGACGCCGGATAGCCCTCGGCATTGAGAGGCAAAATATCTGACAACAAAAACGTCATTGTTGAATAAATTTAAAAATTTTTAAAAAGCAAAAGATTTATTATTTATTTTTACTGGTTTTTATAAATTTTTTTTATACAAAACATTTGCTTACCCTTTGATGTGAATTTTTTTATTTTTTATAGACGAGAGTACAGTTGGAATGATTTCACCTCATCAAACAATTGAAAGTATAGACCTATCCTGACACACTCTCACTTGTTTGGTGGGATGACACCATCCTCTATCCTTTTTTCCATTTTTCCAAGTCCCTCGAAGTTCCAACGTAGAACGGATTTTTTATGAACAATTATTGAGGCATGCAACGTGCATTTTCTTCAGGGGGAATCGACAAAAGCAAGAAACAGGCAAAGAGTGATAAAATGGAGTCGAAATTTTTTTTTTCTCAATTATAATAATTAATTAGTGAAAAAATTGATTAAAAAAATTAAAACAAGGTTATTCCGGTATTGTTGAAGAAATTTGATCGAGGGATGATGGAGGATTTTGTGGAAACTCTTAATAACCATTAACAAGGGTGGAAAAAATTTCTCTCTCTCTTTCATCCCTCGTATTTTTGGAGCACCTCAACCAAAAGAAATCCAAAAATCCTCGTCGAGATTAAGCTGTCTCTTTTTCGCGGGTAAACTATAAAATATCCGGTAAGTAAAAACCCCCCTTGACTCTACTTTCCATTACCACGATCCTACGGATAAGCGGACAGCCAACTGCTGCCCCAAGTCGTACGTACAAAAAGGGGATGTTTTCCCTTCCCCTACACTGTCTTCCGCGTCCTATCTTGCCTGAATTTTCTAGGCACTCAATCTCCTCGCAAGATCCCGATACACTGCCTGTCATTCTCCATCGTTCAAATACTTTCCACCCGCAAAAAATTGTCGATCAAACAGTTTTTGATTTTTTAGAAAAATTTAAAAAATCCTTTTCATCAATTTTTTTTTTATTGCTTGATTTACAATCGTTTTTTAAATGCAACAATTTTTCTTTCTCATTCACAAAGTCACAAGGGATGAAGAAAAAATGTATCAAGTGCATCAACGTTCATTTCCGGGATGAAAAAAAATCGCAAAGTCGTCTTTTTCGATGTCTGATCAAAAACGGCCGTTTCTACTTCGAGATCATCCCCGTTATCTTCCGGGGCGAAATTCCCGTAATCCCGAATGATAAATCTAACGAAACCTCGCGATCTATTTCTCTCAATTTCTTCGCACGACGTCCATTTTTTTAGCCCGAGGTCCCGGAGAGACATGGAAAAAACTAGCGCAAGTAGATCATCCCCGTCATGATCAGACACGGCTTTTTCGATCGAGAATTCGGAGCAGCTCATCGTCACGAGTCGCAACGGTAAAAATTCAATAAAAAAATATATATTTCACCAACAAAAATGACTCCGCGATTCATTTTATGCAAAAAAAAAAAATTTCTAGACTCCCCACCAACAAAAATAATTACGCACTTAATTTTAAGCAAAAAAAAAATTCTACGACACCCTGCCCAACTGCAGCTCTGAAAATTAGCTCGATTTTTTTCTACAGTAATAAAATATTAAAAAATTAAATATCATTTAAAAAAAGGCTGAAAAATCGCTGCCCGAAAATCCAAAAATTGTCTGAACAAACATCAGGAGATTGATTCGGTGTTTAAAATTATAATAAATTGGGGAAGATGGTTCTTATCGTTGTTTGACACTTGCAGGGATGTGCATCCCCCCAGAACCCTTTTTACAAGGGCTAAACATTCTGAGAGCGAGAGAGAAAGAGAAAAAACGTCCCCTGTGGCGTGTAATCTGTCCTCAGCCACTCGTCGAGTGGGTTTATAAACAGATATATATACAGACACTGATTCAAGAGGCCAATCTCACGAAATCCTCCATTATTATGCACCCTCGGCTCTCGCGCCGCCGTCGGTAGAAAAAAAAACATTCACCTCGCTCTCCTTTTCACTTCCAAAATCAGCTTCATTTTGTAACCCATTTTCTCCAAATAACTGAGAACCCCGCAAAGGCATAAAAAAACCATGAATGAAAAAAAAAAAAAAAATCTTTTCAACCCCAAAGATCGAGGTATCAATAAAAATTTATTTTCCCTCGATTTTTCACTCGTAAATTAATTAATCGTAATTGACTTAACAGACAAGATAATTATTTGCATGTGAAATTTTTTTCTTCATCGATTAAATAAATAATTCAGGTTCCATGGATACTCACCGTCAATATCGACACTACACACTCAACGTTTGATGACTTAATTATAAAATATCTACAAAATATTAAAAACGATAACTAGAGTTGACAAAATTAATTTTCAAAAAATAAATACTCACCGGTATATTTGAGGTTGCTGTGCTCCCTGCTGAGGGAGTAAGTGTTTTCGGAACTCATGAGTCTCGTTGGTGAGTGCGTCCGGGCAAAGTTCTAAAAATTCAATAAAAATAAATGTTCCGATTAATCTAACAGTTTTTAAAATATATCAAGAAAATTTATTACAACAAATAAAAGATTTTCAGTGTTGTCCATCGTTTTCCGGTCCTGAGTAATTTTTTTTTTTTTTTTTTAAGCTTTATCAACATTTTTAAGCAGCCATTAATTTTTTTCGAGTGCCATTTAGTGTGAGTGATAGGTTTTGAGTGTTTTGAGTGCGTGGAAAACATAAAAAAAACATACTCATTTTTTTTGCATAAAAATAAAAAATGTGAATATTTAGACGAGTGAGTGAAAAGCATTGATATGAGTGACGTGCACAAGTATGACGATTAATGAGGCCCAATTTTATCTTACATATAAGTATTCCTTGATCGCGGTGATTTTAGTGCCGATCATTTGCACATTGTCCATGTCTCTGCCTGTGAGCCTTCTGAGCCTACAACAATCAACAACAAAATATTCCGCATTCAGTCACTCGGGCGGAGATTTGAAAATATTTTTTCGTTCACAGCTAAAAATTGATCTATTTTGTTCTTGTTTTTTTTTTTTTTAATTTAATTTGTATAATTTTGAAAAAGGCAGCTAAACGGCCAAAGAAACATGGACAGCGTATTTCGACCGTAACTCCCTTGATTGAAAAATACTTTTGCCCGAGTTGCTGCGAACGGTTTTTTTTTGAGCCACGAAGAAGATGAGAAAAAAAATCGGCAAAATTTCTTGAAATTCTGATCGAGTTATCGGGATGATTGAATGTTCAGCGAAAACATGAGTGCACGATGTGAAATGAATAATGCACACAGACACACACGAACACACACTGGCAAAAAAAAATTACAATTTTTCGAAATATTTATCAGCGAAATTAAGCTCGACAAGAGGTTGAACAATTTTTCAACGATGGTGAATTTTTTAGGCTCTAAAATCATTGCAATTTGCTTGAAAAAAAATTTGCACAGCAGTGAAAATTTTCTGTCGCAAAGGGGATGAAAAAATTATGAAAAATATTGGCTGCAACTTACCTGACACTTTTTTCGAATTTTCTGGAAAGCTCAGCAGCTGTAGATCGTTTTTGAGGACTCGCGAGACCTGGCGGTTGTTAAGGGTGCTTTTAGAATTGTCGGAGAATTTTATTCTGGCGGAATGGTCAGTTTTATTCGGTGGATCGACGGGGATGGTTTTCACGGGACTGCCGAGGATGCAATCCAACCGCTACGACGAGAGTCTCACGAGTCACACACACAGAGCTGCCCGAAAGGATGCTCGGAAACGCTGTTGACCCAGTTTGCCCGATGTGTATTCCGAAAGCTCGGCCCCCAGGTGGAGGGGTGGTTTTTACCAACCCCGTCGAGAAGGGGTGTGTCCGAAGCTCGTAGAAGTCGATCGAACCACGTGGTACGTAGTGAAAAGGGCGTGGACGATTTTCCACCAATCCGAGCCTCGCATCCCCTCCGAAGCATCCCCTCCGAAGGGTGGAATCATCCCCCTTTCTCGTTCCTCGTAACGCAGCCCTCGATTTTTCTTAGCCACCGAGAATTCGCGGTTTTGTCCGCTGAATTTGCCTAACCGAGAATGCCCGCACAGCTTAAGGGGTTGAAAGGCACCCTAAGAGGCTAAGGCAAAAGGATTATGACGTTGCAACGTCTTTTGCCTTTTCTCTTAAGAATAAATTACTCTCCTCTCTCGATGCCATTCAGATTAACGCTAAATACCGTTACCATAAACTTCAACCCTTTATTGACTTCTCTCGGAGGGTGTTTTTAAGATGCTAAATAAGTCAATGGTCTCTGCAAAAAAAATCCCATTTCAAAAACATTTTTCTCGATTTTTCCAGCCTCCAGGGATTGAAATTAATTCCAGGAATGTCTAGAAAAATATTTAAGGGATGTTTTTCATTTTTACAATTTTTTTCATCGTCTACTTTGGTTCGTTTTTTTTTTTTACTTTTTTTATGATCTGCAGACTTTGAATGATGAGTCGTACGAATTTGAAACAATGTACTCGCGTAGGAGTGGCTTACGAATATACTCCAGCGATCCCTGACAAAAAGTGTCCTTGTTCGTGATATTTTTACGATGGTAGCAGGTCACAAGGATGATCGCCGTTGTCGTTCGAGATAAATCTGGGTCACAGTTCGTGGGTGCTAACCTTTCCGAATCGTCGCTGTTCACACCCTTGTTCGATCATTTGTCACATCGTGGTACAAATTTTCCTGATTTATTTACGAGACGTTTCCTCGGCATTGTTCGAATTTAGCGAAATATTTTGACGATAATTTGATTAATTTTTAATTTCGAAAAATCTTGGGCTGAATAAAACGAGGAAAAAGTGAAAAGTAAGGGGGTGAGAAAGAAAAGAAAATAAGGGATGAAAGGTGACGTAATGGAAGTCGGTGGGCGATATTTACCGAAAGTTTAAAATCCAATTGTGAATTTACGAGAAATTGAGAAGCTTGGAAAATGTCTGAACGCATGCGCCCTTGAGAGGAACCCCTTAAATCCAATTTTGCGAGAGGGATGAGGGTTCTGTGGCGTAGGTGGCAGAGCACCGGATGTGGTCGATGCTCGGAGAAGGGAGGACAAGAATTTTCCTCTTTTTCTTCCTCCCCAGATGGGTTTCAGGCGCGTTGGGAGTGTGAGGACAAAATGGCCGACGTCCAATCGGAATGCTTGACAAAATGGCCGACCGTGGGAGAATTTAATCAATAAGTACTCCCACGCTTGTCAGCGAGGTTGCCGAGACTTTTGGAAGCTCTGAGTGCCGAGGCATACCCTCCAGGAACGTAACTAGTTGCTTCTCAACAATTTACAACCCTTTGTTTTCAACCCTTCTTCCAAGGGGTTGATTTTTTTTTTTTTTTTTTTAACTACGTCGCCAGAAGAGTAGTGTAACTTTTCCGGAAATGAGCAAACGATGTTTGTCTAGGCAAAAAAGAAATTTTTACGACATTTTTGTTTCAGGGGATGGAAATTTGGGAGTGAGAATTTTTTATTTTATTTTTATCGTGGAATCATTTTTTTAATTACAAAAATTTGTTCATTATCATTTTGGCTTTTTGTTTGTTTTTCCTTATTTGCCAGTGGAACCGTGAATTTCTTGGAGCATGAAAAATTCCTGCAACATTTTTTCCGCTTTGTCAACGACAACCGGAAATGGGATTCGTGGCTTGAAATGGGAACAAAACGTCTCGAGCTTACTCGGATCGATCTTACCCCCACGTATTTTTCAAAAGGACCAAAAAACGAGGAATGAAAAGATTCGACGAAGAAAGATACATGAGATTACACGACGAGAAGGAAACATTTTTTCAAACCGTTTTTCACATCCCTTAACGCTCAACCATGTATCCGTGACAATATTCCATCCCCTCGGTCACTTTTTCGAATCAACTCTGTTGAAAAAAAAAAAATGGCGGAGCTGGATGCTTTTTTTTCATTGTCTACGATTGCCTCTGTTTTTTTAAAACTTCTTCTCGGCGACGAAGAGGCCGGGGGTGAGTTATGAAAACTACTCACGATATCTTTCCATCCCCCCAATCAACCCCTTCCCTGTTTTATCTCCAACGCTCTTCTTCAACAACCTGACAAACTTTAACGACGCCATCTTTGTGGCAAACTTTTTCTTACCCCATTTCCTCACCCCTTTGCTGCAGCCACTACTCTGACCTCCGAGAAACGCCTGGAAATTATTGATAATGCCGAGGGCACGTTTCCTCGTAACTTTTCAAACAATATTTATTTTCCACGTGTAATTCCGTGCTCCAAGTACCAACGAAACTTTGCTACACTTTTTTCCGCATCGACGATCGTCACTCGCGCGGACATTCCCCAAAAAAAATCTTTCACGAACCGGTGGGAGCGCGAGCATATTTTTGGGCGGTATCCAAATATCGAACGGGTGTCCTAAATAGAGATGCACATGAATCTCGATGGGAGATATTAGTTTTTATCGAAATGTGAAAAGCAAGCGAAAAAAAAAATTCCAATGGATACTGCAATTGAAAATAAATGCCTGAAGCTTTCCCATCGGAAAACTTCACTTTTCCAGCGAATAAAACAAGGATTTCCGATTTCAGGAAAATCCTCTATTGACCAAAAGAGGTCAAGAATTTTTTTCCCATACCTTTTTGTTTTAGGGGCCAAAACCGTAATATTAAAATTAAATCTCATGGATATCTTCCAACATTGATGCAGGAATTCTTCCGTCAGATCGGGTATACGTCAAGTAGTCCGTCCAGAGTCCAAAGTCTAGGAACTCCGGACGCCGGCCCTTGGAGGCTATTCTGACGGCTTTGACAAGATTAAACGAGATAAACAGCCACTCAACCAATTGAAGTTCTGACAGAAGTGCTCGGAGAATGATGCAGCGAGGTAGCATTTAAATAAAATGATAATATCCATTTAAATCCAGCATCAAGCCAATAAAATCAAATTGGCAGACATCAATATTTTTTTGTTTCTGGATGATGACGTCTTTGTGGATTCTGAACCAGCGGAATTGAAGGTAAATTGCAGCTTCCGGAAAGGCACATATAGCGGAATGGATGAGCCGTTATCCATTTGAGGAGGAGAGTGGTACGAGGTAATTATCGTTTGTCGATAAACTGAGGACTGTCAATCCACAGAAAGAGCACATCTGGCCGAGTCGAGCAGGAAGCCAGGTCTTCTGTTATTGTCATGACAAAAGAGTCCGGACAACAACGGTGAATCTTCCGGCTGGTAAAGCCTGCCCCCATCCTGCTTTTCTGGCTGAAGCATCGTATTGATTTCTCATCGTGCTCAGATGACGTCTTGCGCTTGGAAGAGCAACCAGGGCTGACTGGACTGGGGAACGACACTTAGCCTGCAGACAGCCGGTTGGGCAGCGTCCCAGAGCCCTCCCAACCACTTGCTGAGGTGGGAGGATGTTCCGTAAGCAGTCCGCATGCGCTAGAGAAACTGGGTAGTGAGCTGAAGTCGAAGGGAATTGCCTGGGGTGGCCAGGCTCGAATGTAGGGGAACGCGGATTCCCTTGGATCATGGAAGAGGTAGTACAGTCGCCTGGCAGACCGGTGGATATCATGCGAATCAGTTGGCCGTCGGCCTTCGTGGCCCACGGGTGGTTCCCTTCCCTGGAAATCAAGCCATCCGGCGCCTCCGGGCGTCC
This sequence comes from Hyposoter dolosus, assembly GCA_963921915.1. Classification (NCBI taxonomy): domain Eukaryota; kingdom Metazoa; phylum Arthropoda; class Insecta; order Hymenoptera; family Ichneumonidae; genus Hyposoter; species Hyposoter dolosus. The sequence continues at coordinate 8,431,777 of OY998139.1, forward strand.
GGAATGGCCGGACGGAAGTGCTACAAGCAGAATTCCATAACGGACTGTTGGCTCATCACCATTGTTTTACCATCAAACGGCTTCATCACTGGCAAGCAGTTGAATAGGCCTTTGGGCTAGGATGCAGTTCTTCATGGGGTCACCCAAAGAAGCTACTACTCAAGTTCCAACATCCAGGCTACAGTAGGACCGGAGATCATAGCGGAAGTGTCGTATGATTATCCGCATTTAATCATCAAAAGGCTTGATCACCCGGAAGCAGTTTGGCAGACCCTTGGTACTTGATGCCAAAGGTAAACGGGCTACCAGGAAGAGAAACCGGTGGAATTCCAAGCCCAATGAGGCTTCTGGACCGGAGATCAAAACCAAAGTGTTAATACCTACCTGCTACTCCAGTCACAATCATCATCATCATCATTGGAGTACTGCAAGCAGATTTTGGAACATGAATTGAAGCGGCGGTTCAATGTGGACACATCCGGACTTTCTGCAGCTAAGCTGGACCTGCTGCCATCCCTGAGAGATATTTTGGTGGAATTGCCGTTGCTCGGAGAGATGAATCTTGACATATCCTCTAGACATATAGTAAGCTACGATATTTTTTTTTCTCTGATTCGAAGAGCTTGTCTTCTTGGAATATAATTCGAAGCTTGCTCGTCTTTATTCGCTTCGCTAAGAAATTTTCACTGCATTCTTAAATCTCCAGCCCAAAATCTCTGATAAAGATAGACCAGTGTACCGACGAACCGATTCTAGTTTCTTTCGTATCGGGAAGCTTCTCTTCTGAAGAGAATCGCCCACCGGAGGCTTATTGTCACTTTAAATTTTTTTTCGATTGGCACTTAATGAAGCCTGTGTAACCCTAGACGTAAGGCAATTAAGTCACGAGGTCCCGCTTCACGTGGCTCTTCTTCTCAAAGAAGAAGAATCAAATTCCTATTTTAAATAATCGCCACGTGGACGACTCGTGTACCATCAGTGTATTATGCAATAATTAACATTTATACATGAAAAAACAAAAGTACACTTACTTTCAAGTACTTGGAGCAAAGCAAAGAAAATTTTCAAACATTCGAACTTAAAAAAATGCTGAAAGCTTTTTCCATATCGAATAAATTCGTGTATACTCATTAATATTAATATTCATTATTAATAATTGATTATTTCAAAGCTTTTTACACGGGATCCATAACGATGTAAAAGCCTAACGAACAAAATCAACGTCTTCCAATTTTTGCATCGATGATTTTAGCTCATAAAATCAGCTGCAAATTAAATTAAGCTTAAATTAATAATCAACGAGCTTCCGTTCGTTAAATTTTTTTGTAATGCCAATAAATATATCTACGTAAATAGTATCTAAGAATAATTTAAGGAATGTGAGCGAGGGCTGGTTCATAGTGTGCAATATGCAATATAATTGGCTCATAACACAAAACGTTTACAACAGTTGTGACGCGACAATAAAAAAGTAGTTTATAGTGCACAATACGCCCAGTGTCGTACACGACTCTGATTAATAATTGCACTTGCTTATAATAGACGCAAGATATAAATAATGAGATAATTATAAAACAATGAAAATCGTCTGTAACAAATATTATTCTGTCTCTGTAAATAAATTATCGTAAGCATTGTGTTCTATTTAGAAAACATAAAATCTCGTTTATATTGATCCATCTAATTCTACGAAAATAAAATTTCAATGTCCAAATTTCTGGCTAATGATTGAATCCTTCCCCAATTGATGTTCCAACATCCAAACACAATTTGCTCCAACATTTTTGTTGCTGAACTGAATATCGGCTGAAAAAAAACGATTTTCTGACTTACTGACCGTTGGTAGCGCCATTAGCTCGAGTAATCGGTCAGTTATTCTTACTCCCGGTCGGTATGGCAGAAATTGTTTTCTCTGCAGTCAGTTAGTTACCAACAATCAGTATTTCTGAAAGAGTTTTCCGCAAAGATTTTGTATGGACCATTTGGTCGTAGAGATTTTCTGTAAAAGTTATTGTGTCAATAATCAATTGTTTATGGAGACATTGCTGTAAAAATCCATGCGGGTGTGGATTTTATTTCTCTGGCCAAATCAGGACCATAATTTAGATTGTTTTGCGGTTCGGGTCAGTCTTATTATTTCCCTTGAGTACAAAGACTATCAAAGCCGGTAATTTCGTTATTTTTCTGATTACTTCGTGTTGCCTTTGGAAAATCCAGGACCTTTCCGCCTATAAAAGGGATAGGTTTGAGCTTAGATCTCATAGTACACTTTGTGCACAGTCCAGCATCACATCGAAGAACAACGCACCTCAGCAGGTATTAAAATATAATAATTTTGTTTTCTGCTTTATATATTCATATTTTTCGTTTTGTCGTCATTTTGGCTCTGCAGGGAATTCCCCAAAGAGGAAGTTTTCATGTTATCTTCAAATTAGATTAAAAAAAAAAGATTTTTTTTTCTCCAATGATTTCTGTCCTGGCGCCTCGAGGCTGAGCAATTCATTTTCTATCTTTGATGTCAAGCCCAGAGAATTTGGAAAACAAATATTATTCATTACCAACCGAGACTTGCGAATAATATTCCGTCGATTGTGCCTGACAACGTAATTTATCAACGGCCCTTGAAAGACAGTATATAAGCTGCAATTTTTCGTCTACTCTTCACACAGTTTTCGTCGACTCTCCAACAAACAACAATCCAAGAAATCTTCTTCGACCTTGGAAAAAATAACCCACGGAACGAGCATTAAGATGGCATTCGCAAAAGTTATCATCGCACTCGTCGTCGTCGTTGCTGTGGCCAGTCTCCTGGTCGAAGGAACCTACAGGAAGCCCCCATTCAATGGAAGCATCTTCGGGAAACGCGCCAGTACCGTTACCGGTAAGAAAAAATCTACTTTATCGACCGCTGGCTTAAAATTGTCGTTTTCTTAACTTTTTCTCACGTTTTATCAAACTTTCGATTACTTTTCTCCTCTATACGTTACTCCATTGATTTTCGTCTCTTCCTCATGATGGATTTTCCTCATTAGTATCAACTGCATTGGAAAAACTTGAAAAATTCTCATTGTTTTTCGGCAGATTACGAAGTTATCAGCCGAGCTCTTACCACCATGTGCGAAGTTGCCAGCGAGACTTGCAGCGCTTGGCTGGTACATCAGGAAACCAACTAAACCTCAAAAGGATTTCACTGCATTTTTGCCTCGGCCAGCTGCGGAAACTTCAACTCTACTCTCAGGATCTAAATCACATGGAACTTCATTTTAATTTGAATCGTTCGATGTTAACGTTAAATTTTACTGCACCGATCAATGTTAACGTAAAAAAAGTTTTCCCGATCAATGTTTGAATGAACTTGGCCAATTTGCTTACCTCCGCAGATTGTATGTGATAAATGGTAATAAAAAATAATAATTGTATAATTATTGCAAAAATTCGTTATTTGACAAATCATTCTCCTTCATCTTCTGGGGCATTCGAATTGAAATTCCAGAGTACAAATAAATTAAAAATCGTTCAAATATCTCGTTTTTTTTTATTTCTTATTTAAATTTTGTTTGCGAATTATAAATAAAGTGAATGGTGGGAACTTTTGAGAATTCAATCACGTAAATCTTGGTCTTTTGAGATCGTTTAATTCGTCGATATGGTGGACACGTATTTCTCACCTGCTGTCAACGATCATAAGGGCTCTGACCTCGATCTCATAAAATCGAGAAGCATTTTATTGACATCTGAGTGCAAGTGAGACAGGAAGACAAAGCTTTTAATTCGCCCACATGGATGTTGCGTTTTACGCTCCAAAAAACCATGTTTCTGAATTAAATAATCATTAATTATGATTGCATGATCCAAATGCTTAATTGAAAATCAAATGAGGTATAAAAGTGACGAAATGGAAAAATTTCACACCAGTACATTTCTCCTCGTCGTCAGGTTAGTTTTATCATTTATTCTATTTAAACAATTTGTTTAACTTTTTAATCAGTAGCCAAGGGAAAAGAGTATTTTTGGCTCAAAATATTCTCCAAAATCCTTAATCGTTGATTTTCTGATTAATCAATTCGTTAAAAATTTCATCGAAGCTTACTCGATGGTAAATTAATAAAAAAATATTTCCAAACCGTTTTTTGTTTAAATAAGAATTTATTTATTTATTAAACAAATAAAAAGGTCATGCATATCGATTTATTTGTATTGACCATGTACTCTGGCTCGCGTGGGTACAAAACGTCGTACGTGATCTCTAGAAAACCTCTCAGCAGAAAAATCAGACATTTAGAAAAAATATCACATTTTTCTCGAGTAGATTTTCCATGTGCAAGGGGACAACTTTCTTCTCGAATATAAAGTTCAGTCCAGTGTGAACGTTTAAGCCGAAACCATCTTCGAATAAATCATTCGTGCACTGTTAAATAATCAAAGATTAATAAACAAAGTACAGAAAATAAACAAATAATTCGGCTATAATTATAAATAATCGAGCTAAATTTATTAACAAATCAAAAAAGTTGGAAATTTTTGTTTTTTCATCCAAAAAATCCGAAAAAAAATTGATTTTTATTGAAACATTCAGTGATGACGAAAAAGTGCATTTACTCGATCGATTTATATTTGACAGGATAAAAAACGTCGATGGACATGATGAAGAATATTCGTTTACGTCAATCTTTCACGTTCGTGGGTGAGTTAATTTTATTTTTCAACCAAAAACTTGAGTTTTACAAGAAAAATTTGTTTTGCTAATTGTTAACAAAAAAAATCCATAAACAATTTTTTTTTTTAATTAAAAAATTTCAAAATGCACGATTCGGAAAAGATTTCCTCCAAAGTTTGAATTTATCGCTTCCAGTGTTTTGTTTCGCCGTGACTTTGTTGTCGACGAGCTCGCAGCCTGCGGAGGCTGACGACGTGCCAGCATTTTTTCTAAAAATTGCTAAAAATATACCGAGGGTTGGACGAAGTGGCAGGTTCGAGGATTATTTTCTCAAGGCTGCGAAAAATATTCCAAGGATTGGAAAACGTCCCGATAGTCAGGAGGTAATTGAATTTTCTTTTTTTTTTTTTATCAAAAACGAGTCAAGTCAATAATTTTTGAGTAATCGATTGGTATAAATTTATCATTCCAGGCGGAAAGGAGATTTTTCGTGCAATTGCAGAAATTTTTTCCAACCACGCCGAGAATGGTTCAGGCTCCGACGAAGCCCACTCGGGAGGAGTTTATCAAAACACAAAACGTCCCAAGAGTGGGGAAACGTGATACTTACGAAACGGTAATTAATTATTAACATTTTTTAAATTAAATTAAAAATCATCATGACTTATTTTATTATTAATTGTCAAACGGAAATTTAATTTGTTAGAGAATTGCCTTCAAATCATTTTTGTTAAGCAATAATCAGTTGAAATTAATTTTTTTAAAGGAAAACCGAAGATTGTCTGTCGAAAATGAAAATGAAAATCGTGACGAGCCAACCAAGAGAATGTTGAGCATCCCAAATGTTGGAACGGACGATCCAAGTTGGTCCCATTTCCCTCTGGCAATCGAAGGACCACCAGAACTCTGGCGAACTTTGGCTGCCTATGCGAACGAAAGAATGGGTTACGGTCCCGATGAGTTAGTATTAATTGAGAAAAAATCTGATTCTAAATCATTCTATAGATTCTAGATTAAAAGAATTATTTTTTTTTTCACTAAAACAATTTTTTTTCACTAAAACAATTTTTTTTTCAACAAAACAATAATTATTCCCAACAAAATAATATTTTTTTTCACCAAAATCTAATTTCCCTAAATTTCTCGAAATGCTAAAAAAATATTTTTGGATATTTCAGCATCGACAACGAGATTTGGCACAGGGACAAACGTTCTGAAAATCATCAAGAATCTGGAGCTTAAATCACTATGAGTTGTGAAACCGAAAACCTGCAAAAAAGGATCGAAAAACGTATTGGAATTTTCTGTACTCTCAAGTCCAGCTTAATCAGGTCGAGGGTTATGGGAAAACGAATAATTAATAAAAATTGACAAGACAAATTTATTTATAGAGAAAGGAGAACGAGTAATTATGTTTAAGGAACTGGATTTATTTATTTAAACAATAGTTACGATCGATTTATGAGTTTATGTGTATTGACAAATAAATGCATTATCATTGTATTTTTATATTTTGTTTATTTATTTATTTTTTTTTTTTTAATCTACGAAATCATCGATTCCATGATCGGCAAGAGAAATTGTCTTGCAAGGAATTTCATAATTCCTGAGAATCTTTCATCGAGAGGTCTCCAGGGGTGAGAAAAAAATATTATTGCATTTCTAACCTCAGCCCGAGGTGAATAAGATCGCGGTTCAGACTTTATCATCATATATGAAAATTCGCAGATCACGTGGAACTATTTTTCCATTATTTTACTATTTTTTTTTTTTTTGCCTTGGTTCGAGGTGTGAAAACGACTAGTTGGAGTGTGAAACATTTGCACGAAATGTTTATTCCAGAAATGCATCCAATAGCGTCTACAGGAAGTTTCAGAAAAAGTTAAGAGCAAAATAATTTTTTCAGTATCCGAAAAACTCACAAACCATTGGTTTCAATTTTTTTTACGATTCTCTAGACTCTTTAATGTAACCAAAAAAATTGGTATCCAGTAAAAACAAAATTTGATCCGTCTGCGATTTTTTGAAAATGAAAAATTCGCATTTTGGGCATAAAATCAATTTTCAACATTTTTTTTCTCAACAAATACAAGTCACAAAAATTTGAAAAAATTTGCCAAGTCTCAGGGGTTCATTGGGAGTGCTGAAAAAAATCACAAGCAAAATCTTTCCATATGGGCACAAGTTGTCGCCCGGTAAACACGAAACGTCCCATAGCATCGCGGAAGGCCGCGGGGTCGTCACGATTCTTCTCTCTCTCTCGCTCTCCTCGATCTTCGCAGCATCCTCTGGACCCGTACGTGTGTTACGGAGCGGTTATGGTAATGAGGGGGCTGTACCACACGCGAGGAGGATCCCCCCTGCCCCCACTGCCATCGCTCCTTCTCCGCAAACTTTTTTCAACCTCCCGTAAGATTTTATAGCATTGAGCGTGTGACGGACCAACAAACGGTGTGGGTGGATTCCTACACTCGAGGAGGAGTCTCCTTTAATGCTTTGCCATCGACACTTTCTCGCTTGGCCATAGTCACGGCCAGCAAATTCGTTAAAAACAATTAAAAAAATCATTCATTATTTTTTTATTATTAATTAACTAATCAAAATTAATATTAACTTCATTAAGAATCGTTTGATTATTTTAATTCTCAATTCTAAAGTGAAATTTTTATTAATTAATTTAAATTACTTGACCAAATGCTTTTTTTAATTATTTTAAATATTTTTTAATCAAGAATTCATGTCTTGGGACTTCTCGATATTTTTTTTATTTTTTCTATCGTTATGAACGTCACGAAATTTCGTGAATAATGGCCTGGAATTTTTTTCCTATTCTTACCCGCAGCAATCGATATTTTATAACTTGATTACCAAATAAAAAATGTTAATAATTTTTGGACACGAATTGGTGCGAAAAAATATGTTCAATTATGTCAATTGGTGTCTTATCGATCGAGGGTGTAGCAGAGGGTTCCGAGAATACCTTACAGATGGAGCCAGTGATTCTTTCACGATTTTCGACCTGAAAACCCAGCTGGGAGATGGCGACACGAATTGCCAATTGTCACAATGATCGAGAACTGATGAATTAAGAATTTTGAAATATTAAATTTACAAAAAAGAGTTCGAAAAGTTTTTTTTTCAAATATACGAGAATGTGAATGAAAAGTTTTCAGGAAAAACACAGAAAAAAATCAGATTTTCAAAATTTTCAGTTTTCGAGAAAAAAAATCAAAAAAAAAAAAATAGCAGCGCGGTTGAGACTGGATTTTTACACTGACTCGAGTTCACAGTAGCCATTCCCGACGTTTGATAAACTCTTTCGAATCTTTTTATTGCTCGATGGTGAAAGAGAAAAAAAAAACAAGATTTTTTTTTTTTTTTTCTTAATTTTTCTCGAGTGGCGCGTAGTCGAAGTACAAGGGGCGTCCCCGGCGCCTTGTGGCGCACGCGTCATTACTACGAATGACTGTGCGATATCTTGCACGCGCGCTACTTTTGACTTGTTCCTCATCGGCACATCGCAGCATCTTTTCTCCTCCATTCTTCTCGCTCCTTCATTTTTTCTTCTTTCACTCATCCCAACGATCCATTCACACGCTCTCTACGAGATTTTACGGGAGTTAGGGTCGCGCATCCTTCGACACGAAAAAAAAAATTAAAAATAAAATTATTACTACAAAAAAAAAAATAAAAAGGAAAAAAAAATTCAATGTGTCTTGAGAAACTTTTGAAAGTCGAGGCAGAACATCTCTCAATAGAGTCCACGATCTGCGAGCGGAGTTTTAGTCAATGAACCGCGTCCGCGATCGATAAACAAAAAAAATTTCGTTTTTTTCAATTTTTTCAAAATATTAATCAATTTTTCGAAAAATAAAAAAAAAATGCAGAAATTTTCAACATTTTTTCATAAACTTAATTGAAATCTCAAAATTTTATCAGGGAAATGAATAATTACGAGTAAAATATCGTAATTAATGAAAAAAAAATAAAAATTCCATCGAGAAAAAATTGAAAAAATTGCACGAGTGTGAAAAACTTTTTTTTAAATGCAAGTGCACCATCGCATGTGACAAATTGCTTCAAACATTTACGCAATTGACATGATAACGACATAACGTGATTATATACGCTCGTTGCTCGCACACGATTCCAGGATTCGTCTCTCAACAGTTGCTCGACGAAAGTGCATCGTATTTATGCACTTGAACATTTAACTGCACATTAAACAACAAAAATAAACCAATTTTCTTTGGAAATTGAAAAAAAAACTTGACAAACGAGAATTTTTCAGAATTTATTTATCTCAATGATTGAATTATTTATTTACCGAAAAATCAAACGAGTCAGAATCAGAAAAAAAAGTATCCAACGTCAGGTTTCGAGGATCATAAATAGATCGCGATTATTTACGAATTTATAGAGCCCGAATCGATAAAAGACGACGTTAACGACGCCATAGAATTATCCTCGGCTCTAAAGTGCGTGGCCAAGAACGATAAAGTGAAGAAATATAAAAATCAAAATAAATATTAAAAATGATGATTCGAGTGAGAATAAAAATAAAAATGATTTTAAACGACACGTGCAGTCACTATTTCGTCGGTAATATTTACGAAATTGAGGCTTCTGTAGTCACGCCCAAAATACGATAAAAAGCCCCAACTCACGAAACCTTAATTTTTCCACAATCGACAAATTTGTGTGAAAAAATTACTGTAGAAAAAAAAAACGAAAATTGTTAAATAAATAAATTATTGCAATCGAGGAAAAATTAAGAAAAATGAAAAATAACAGAAAAATAAATGATTTATTGGAAAATTTGTTGCAGAACGAGAGTGCAACAGGTACAGAGTGAAATCTTTAAAATTGACAGGTCTCGGTTTCTCGAGCGTGGAAATATAAAAATAAAGGGTTGAGGGCACGAGAATCGTTTTAAAAAGGGCCACGAACGTTTATGCTCGCTCCTCAAACCCCTGGGACATTAAATAAACAACCCCCCACCGTCACAGTGATCGATATATCTTTGTATATATATATATATATATAGCATGCATATTGTATTATATGTATATATACATAGGCTTGTGAATGGTGAGAAGAGTCGAGAATAGGCGCTAAATGAAATTAGCGCGGCGTTTAGTCAATTTGTACGGGGCCCCGTTTGAACCGATCCCTTCTCGACCATCTACGCGGTAATAAATTATTCGAGAATGACTTGCACGAAGATGCGACGTTTAAATACTTGTACCAACACTTTTTCGTGAGAAGAAACAAAAGTCAGTAGCACCGAGAGTGTCGAAAATAAAACCGGAAGTCGACGAAACGAAAAAAAAACTGACATTTTATTTTCCGAATTATTTAATAAATCGTGAACAAAGATTTTACAAATCGGTTGGAAAAAACAAAATTATTTCATGAATTTTAATGAATTGAGAGAAAATAAATTAATAAACAATTTTTTACAACGAGCAATTGTCAGTTTATATTTAGAAAATGCTGCATTGGAAATTGAAGAATTGAAAATAAAACCTGGATGCCGATGAACCCGAAAGGATTCGAGGAAAAAATCTTAATCAAGGAGTAAAACGAAGAATCAGGAAAAGATCTGAGAGACCGCTTGTCAATTAAAATTACGATAATGTTCTATAAAATTCACACCTTTTTATTGAGGCCCAGGTGTGCCTTCGGAAGAAAGTGATACGTTTCGAATATCGGGGCAACGAAAAATTTATCGTTTCGAGGGGTTTTTCAAAATTGGTTACTTCGGTAAGGGGAAACCAAGATTTTTAATATTTTAAGACAATTCTGGAGCTTCATTATTATGAGTGGGAGTGGCATCTTCCGAATCCAAGGTTCCTGAGCCCTTTTTTACATCGCCTGTAGGCTCGGAGATATGTATATACAGAGTGTCCCAAAAATTCAATCTAAAATGTATGGAGGAGATGCGTCGTTGAATTCTGAAGAGAAAACTGCCCGGAAACTTTTTTCTACGAGCTACCGTTCATGAGATATCGAAATTTTAGCGAATTGACCAATCGGTGGCGACCGGGTGGGCGTGGCGCTCCCCCACTCCACGCACTCTCCGCGAGGCGCCTGATAGGCTGCGACTAATCGATTCATATCTCGCGAACGGTGCATCGGACCAAAAAATTTCTGTAGACTTTTCGTTTCAGAATCTCACGATCTATCGATCCTGAAAATCTTGCACCTCATTCCCAGACGACCTTGTATATCGATAGACAAACTTGAGTTCATGCAGGAATATAGATGTATATATTGTGATAAATAAAAAATATATATATGAGAAAGAGAAGATGAGGAAGAAGAGTATGAGAAGACGGGCTGAATTCTCTGTAGCGGCGGTCAAGAAGGCGTGAAAGACCGTGGCGCCTGGCGCCCAGGTTAAAGGATGAAAAAGGGTCTCCTGGGTCTCTCGTCCCCTCCTTCATCCAATATCCTTTCACCGCTCAAGCCTCACGAGTACCGGAACATTTTGGGAAAAGGAAACGTCGAGTTTCAACGGATTAGACGAGTTTGGGGGTAATATGGATCAGTCTTATATTTCAAAAATTATTATTTCTATTAAATTATTTAAAAAATAGGTAATAAAAATTGGAAAAAATTATGTCATGCAGCCATTAATTGAATAATTAATTAATAAAATCGTAAATAATAATAAATGGAGTTAAAATCGATTTTAAACCATTTCAAAGGACTATTTGACAATTTGTTTATTCACGATAATACACGGTGGCCCCAGAAGACAAGCCCACCGTGAAAATTAGTCGCAGAAAAAAAATTTTTACATATACGCGTGTGTAAATCGACTCGCGCGTCAATAACATCGTTCGAGGGATGAACCGAGAAATTTCTCATTTCTCTCAGGTTAATCCCTCGGAGCGTGAACGTTCAAGTTGTTTCTCGCTGCTGCGACGAGACGAGACCAAGATTTACCTGTTCCGGACCGGTAAATCATTAACAGGCACCCAAAATCTCTTTCTCTTTCAAAATATCCGCTACATTATGTTACAACACGTTGAAACAACCAAATGGAAGGTCAAAAAACCACACTCTTCATTCAACCAATATGGATACCATTTTTTTTCCTGCGAGCCAACTCATTCACTAAAAAAAGGGAAGAAAAAAGGCTGAGTCGGGATTTCGTGTGAATAAACATTGACACGAATTTTCCAATGTTTCAAAATTTATTCACATTACGTAAATTTTTATATTTTTATAATTCTCCGCGATCATTACGACAAAAATAAATGTTTTTTAAAGTTTAACAACTTTTCAAAAATCCTTAAACAATTTCGATTTTTTTTTTCTCATTTCGTACTTCTTAAGGCGATCCTTCCAGACTACAAATTTTTTTTGTCAAAAAATTACAAAAATTTTCTCTTCAACGATATAAAAATGAGGAAAAAAATTAAACGAGTGAAAATATCGATTTGGCTCGAATGGTTTCACATGTGTATATACATATGTAAGGCATATATAACCTGTCGGCTTGTTTCACAAACGAGGTTACAAGTCGGTAACTACAAAGGTCCATCTATCGTGTTCTCGCCTTTCTCTTTCCCGTTCTATCTTTCACTGACTTTGTTCTTTGTTCTTTATTTTCAAACGACTCCCATGGACCAGAGCTGCAGGATTTTATCTCTTTCCAGTCCAATTTACAGCTTCACAGGATTTCTTCAACGAATAATAAAATAAAAAATAAAAAAATCAAAACATAACATTTTCTTAGCAATTACTATTCAAATTCCATCATTATTTTGATGCAATATTTCATTTCCTGATTCGACGTTTTCGAACCTCGATCCTCCAACAGGAAAATTGATTTTTTTTCTCTCAATATTTACACTTTTTTATTGGGTGCTAAAACTAATTTTTTTACAGGCGTTTAGCATCACCTCGATATATATATATATACGTGTATGTGTCTGTGTGGATATATACTGGGCGCCTCTGAAGAGCTGTTTGCGGGACGCCTCGTTAGCCGAACGAAAGAGACCCTTTTCTGCTGCTGGCTGCTGTAATGCGATGCTCTTTTACTCCCGACACGAAACAATAATACACGTGCGCTCGATTCGCTTCTCTTCACGTTTTATTTCGTAACGGGGCGTCTCAATACTTCACGCTCAGTTTCACGTACTTGAAAACGTCCCTTAATACAAAGGAAGCAATTTTTCTCCTGATTTTCAACCAACATCGAATCTCCGAACGATTTTTCTGCTTCTTATTAAGGATCTTGAGTACCTATGAAACTTGTTAATGTTAATTGTTCAATAAATAGTTACTTAATCGTCGCGAAATGGTTGAAATTAAAAATGATAAGAAAATTCGGAAAATTTAGTATGTTTTTTTACGAAATATTAAAGAGGTCGTGTCAAAATTTCACGACGATTAGAAAGCTCGTTATCAAAAAATTAACATTTTGTTAGAAACCATTTTTTAAATAAATACAAAACAATATTTAGCAATAAACTTTGCTACGTTTTCATTGCTTTCAGTATATTGTAGATATTTTAAAATTGAGAGGTCAAAAAAAAAACTTGTCGCAAAGTTATACCAGTTTCCATGAGACTACGTTTGACTACATTTAATTTATTAATATTTATTGTTCAATAACGAGCTTCCTAATGGTTGTGAAATTTTTAAACCATCTCTTAAATATTTTATACGAAAAGATACAAAATTTTCTGAATTTTCTCATCATTTGCGATTTGGGACTCGACATCCTTAATGAATCGAGTATAATTTTTCGAATTATTAACAAAAATTCTTGGCTCTGCCCTGCAAAAATATTTGAGCAACTATTCAATAAATAAAAAATTTGGGGTCCCCAATAATTATTAAAAAAAAAATAGAAAAGATGCGCAGAAAAAAAATCGAGGCTGATAATGTATTCAGTTTTCGAAGGGAGCGTTTGGATTTTCGTGCCCCGCTCGTACGCGAATTCCTGTGCGCGGTTGTCGTGCATGGTTTGGCTCGCGTGATCCACGCGAGGAGGGAACACACTTCGGAGGATTCTCTAAGTTGGCGAAGAGACGCTATGGTCAATGCGAATGATACGAAGAAAAAAAAGAGAGAAGAAAAAATTGGAGAGGGCGAGAGAGGGAGCTGAGAGGGAAGAAAGAGGAAAAGAAAGGAGAGTAGGAAAAAAAAGGAGAGAAAAAACGAAGCGGGCGAACGCCTGAGGTGAGGCAAGGCCCATCGAAATCCGGGACACGCGAGCCTCGCGAGAAATTCTTAGCTGGGTGAAGGAAAGCGGAGGGAGAGGGAGCGAGAGGATCTTCTTCTCGGTAAAGCGAGAAAGAGCCTCGGGGCTTTTGTGGAACGAAGCTGCATCGCAGCTTCTGTCGTCTTGCTGCTTGCGATAATGTTTTTTCGCTGTGAATCCGTCCACTGCTTGCGGAGATCTGGACCATGGATGGCAGGGGTTCGCGGAAGGCCCGATGAAATTTGGTTCAACGAGCTTAAGAACGTTGTGTATGGCGACGTTCAAATCTATACATTTTTATTTTCAATTTTTCAAATTTTTTTGATTAAAAACGTTGTTACAAATTGACGAAAGAACAACGCACTCTAAATCCAAGATTTTCCGAGGTAATCTGTATTTTTTATATAATAAACAAAATTTCGAAAAAATTTTACGACCGATTTTTTTGAAAAACTGAATAAAGCTTCTTCGATGTTACATAAAAGTGTATGCCAAGATTTAAGAGGCTTCACCATTTAGAAATCGAAATATTTAATGCTGAAAATTGCAACTTGAAACACACGCTCTTGTATGAGAAACTACTGAAAATATTGATTTTTATGAATAAATATCTCGACGTCTACATGATGAAACCCCTTAAAATTGTTCGAACTATTGGATGTCACTATTCTCTTTGTGTGGTGCAAATTTAAAGGAATTCTATCGATAGAAAATTTTGCATACAACGTCCTTAAAGAAAGGTTAGAATGATTGCGACAAGTTTTAATGGTACGCCCTTAAATAAAGCAGTTCCACTAAAAAATCATTAAGTCTTCATGGAAAATGATGAAAGATGAAATATTCTTTGCTCTGAGGTCTTGAAACAGAAAAACACTCCAGCAGCATGATTTGGTCCAGAGAGGGTAAGCTCTCGATACTGAAAGTTGCTCTCCTCGTAGTCGTAGGTGCCTGAGGCGAGTTGCGGGTTGAAAGAGGGCTCATGGCGATTCTCGTGGATAGTTATAGCAGTGTGTAGAAAGAAAAGGACGAGGAGGAAGCGCGGATGACGAAGAAGTAGTCGAAAGAGAAGAGAGGAAGAGAGGAGAGTAGGAGAAAAAAGAGAAAGAGAGAGAGAGAGAGAGAGAGAGGTTGAGGGACTGGCGCCGCACGCGGCGGCCTCAAAGGGACCCTCTGCACGCCCATCTGTCTCCGCCCCGCCCCCATGCCCGCACACCGTATACATCATGTAGGGCCCAAGCTTCATAGGCCCCCGGTTATTTCTACCGGAGGCTCGAGCTCCGAGAGAGAGAGAGAGCGAGAGAGCAGGAAAAGAGAGGAATAATAGAGAGGGAATTGCTCTCCGTACGTACGTACGTATGGGTAACGAGAGAGGGAGAATCAACGACGAGAGCGACCACCAGAGAACCCAGAGGGAAAGAGAAGCATTGACCAGCTCGAAGACCGCGTCATCCTGCGTCACGTCACACCAGAACCCATTTTCCTTCTTCTTTTCCTCACCTGGGACCGAGTTTTGGAGATATAGCATAGTCGTAATAGTCGTAATAGTCGTTGCAAGCAGCTGAAAACAATTTTGATCAAATTTGACCTTGAAACTCGATACTGATGACCTTGATCATCAGCCATTCCAGGGGGTCGATCTTAATAGTTCGGGTGCTTGCTAGAACCACTCGGAACCAGTTCCACGTGGATTGGGACTGATAAGAACTTAGTTGGTGATTCCTAATGGGATCCGAGTCAAGGAAGTGCCAATACAGGCAGAAATAGTGAATGTCTGAACTCGGTTCTTGTCTGGTTTTGTAATAAATCGATTTTTAAGCGGTCGATTGCCGCCGAGTTGCCTTTTTTCTTCATGTCCTGTCAAATGGATTAGTGAAAATTCTGCGAGATCATGCTCTCGCTTCTGGTATGACTCAGCTGTATAGGCATGATGGAAACGCGTTCCCAGCGTTTCGTGGAGTTTTTTTTTACCGGGGTTTGGGTCAAGTGTGTTGCACCTTGCGGGGGCTGATGGGACAAGGTTAAAGGATGAGGTGGTGGAGGAGGAAGAGCAGGAAGAGGAGGGGGGGGGGGGGATGAAGGAGGATATCACGGCTCACTCAGGCGCAGCGACGGGTGTTTAGGCGCTTGACTAATGAACCGGAGTCTGGATCAGTGCACAAGCCGCATCGAGACTCCAGTCCCACTTTTTCGGGGCCCGGAGAGCCGGGGGAATTTTTTTCTCCGGAAGATCGATGCACCAAAATTGCGCAACGAATCGTATCGGTCGAATTGTTTGTTCGGGCTCCTTGAGTCAAAGGAATACAACGTGTTGTTTTTTTCTTTTTATTTTTATGCTTTACGCCCTCCTCCGTTATCTTCTTGGGTCTCCGCGGGGCCTGATTGATTGGGCCCTAACTAATGAACCACCAACCGGTCTAATTGCCCACCAAGAGTGTAATATTCGAACAGGTCCGGCTCGAAAAAAGACCCGTAACAGGTAAAATACACGTATAGGCAGGAAAGACGTCTGGGCCTAAGGCCCGATCTTCCTCTCTCTCCCTCCATCCTCTACCGGCCTCGTCAATGACTTCCTAAAGATCAGAGGGATCCGCGAGAGCGTTTCCTGCCCCGCGACCTTTCCATCCGACCTTCCTCATCCTCCCCCTTAATTTGACGCTCTTCTCTTGTCTTTTCCTAACTCACGAAGGCGGTTTTGGGACCCATGCCACCTTTTTTGCTCCTTTCCAATGAAACGAAGAATTTCTCGTTCTAAACAACTTGCGAGATATGTTTCTAGAACCTTATCAACGGCATTAGGCCCAAAAAAGTATATAGGACGCATGGGGCCCAAAACATTGCACGTAAGGCCCATATCGTCTTCGAAAATTTTTAAATTATGAAAAGTATTCCTCAAGAGGCGACAAACTGTTCACTTTTTCAACTAATTGGATTGTTATTACATTTACAAAGTAACGGCGAAATATGTTAAAACGAGAGTTCTGTAGTATCTTTGGTTCACTTCCCGATCGCGTGTTTCCAATTAATTATAAAATTCCCTCGTGAAGCTGAGTTTCGAAAAAAAGCCACCCATTTCTTTCGTGCGAAGGAGTAGTTTTTTATTTTATTTTCTTTTTTTTGGTTCCTTTTGTCTCCGGGGTCTAAGCTCGGGAGATTCGGTTGGGATCTGCTCTCGATTTTACAACGTCCGAGAAACGCATCGCAAAAGTTTTATTGTCGAATATCTGAGAGTGAGGAAAGAGAGAGGGAGAGAGAGAAGGAGAAAGTCAGAAAGAACAGCGAGCGCGCGAGCGAGAGCAGAACTGGCACACATCACACGCTGTAAAAGTCCATTTCCCCTGAGGGGTATTTTAGGCTTTTCGTGGCAAAATACGAGCAGAAACCGAGAATAAAAAAACGTATAAAAAAGATATATATATATACAGCAAGCGAGAAAGAAAAAATCTAGCCTGCAGCAAATCCAAAACTGGATCTGGCGTTCCGAAAAAATTTTTGCCAGAGACTCGAGATCCTAGAAATGCCTACTGGGCAAAAGAAAAGGACTGTAGTGAAGTATTTTTATTATATTTATTATTATTATTTTTTTCAGACGCGGACCATACATCTATAAACATAGTAGAGATCGCCAATTATGCGAAAGCCGAAGCAGAGTTCGGCGGAAGAAAACAAAACAACGATAAATATAGATGACGCTGGAGGGATGTCTCCTCCGGCTAAAGAAGGACAGATACGCCTTTTCAACCCTGGAAGAATGTTGAAAATCGTTAGGATTCATAAATGTATATTACGGGAATATCACAACAATATTTCGTACGTTTTACAGCAACTATGCGGCTCGAACGTGCAACTATGTCCCTAGGCAGAGCAACTATGCCCCAGATAAACACAAATCCGCATAAACATTCATTATTATTCGTTGAGAATATCGTTAAATACGAACAATATTGTGTTCAATATGTAAAAAAAAATATTTCTCACATACGGTAGCCGCACATTTATCGTCGGTGGGCACAACGCGCTCAGTACAGATACGTACGAATTTATGGAATAGTAATGATGGACAGAGATACGAGGCGGGTCTAGAACCCCGAAGGGAAATATATACATCTATACATACATGGATATCTATATATACATATAAAATACATAAGGTACGCGATGCGTCGTCACGCGAGAACGCGACCAGCTGACGTTCTCCGGACGCCCAGCTATAACTCCCAACTTCACCACCCACCGTTGTTGCTGCTTTTTCTCTTTTTTTCCCGACTACGAGCCTCTGACAATTCGATTTGCCGAAAACTTTGGAAAGTCAGACTTGAGCAACTATTTGTTTTCTTTGTCAAAGCCCATAATTCAAGAGATAAGTTCACCTTCCGAAATTATTCGAACGATTGCATTGTCTCGGCTTTTCGAGACTCGATGAAGTGCGGAAAAAATGACATTTAATGACTTTTTAAGCACTTGAGACTCAACTTTGATTGTCAAATGTTAAAAATTTGACCGAGGCAATCGAAATAATTTTTTTATAACCCTCAGAAATATTTTTTAGTTTTAAGCATCTTTCTAGTTTGTTGGAACGTGGCGGAGGGTTCGAGGGAGGGTGCTGGGCAACTAGTTCTACGCAATTACGTCACCCTCTCACGACGCTCGCTTTTTTTTTTTTATTCTTACACCCCCAGACCTCGATTTCTCCCATGAATAAAAAAGGCTCGAGAAATGAGGGTGGAGTGTCTAGAGTTGATACACATATCTGCATGTATATAGATGTGAATACATTCATACATACCGCGAATCCACGAGAGAACAAGAGACAGAAAAATATGTCTCTCCCCTATTTTATTGGCAAACTGTCTGTTAGTGTTTAAAAAAATGATCAACAGTGTCAAAATAATTGGAAAAATTTGCAAAAAAAACTATGCCGACCAATTTTCCATTTTTCTTTTGTCCAAATTTATTTTCTCGTTGTTCAGAACCTTTGCAATCATTATTCCTCTGGAAAATACTAATGAAAATATTTCCTATCATGAAAAATTTATTTCGAAATTTTGTTTGGCTCGAATTTTTCAGTCTGCAGGCACAACGGAAAGGGGGACGAGTTTACACACATGTATAGACACATATTGACGAACGCCTGGAGCAGTGACAAGACAAGCTCTCGCGTCCGGGTTGCTGATCATAATTTTCGTACTTTACTGCCATGGCAGTTAAACTCGAGGGCGAATATGGGTGGGCGTAGCCCGCAAACAATCTGTTTGACCGCGTGTTCTCTCTTCTGAGACTATTTACCGCTTTTGCACCCCCTCCCCCGAAATTTTTCCACCATCCAAAATTTGGCAAAATTCTATTTTTGGCAAAGAACCCTTGAGAGTTAAAATCAATGGAGAAAATTTATTTCTCCGACGAGGAGCGAATTGACAATTATTTATAAAATAAAATATTGAGTTTCCAACGAGGCGAAAAAAATTAATTGTCCTTCGGGATGAAAGAAAGCATTCCATCGATATTTTCTCTCTTTTCCATTGAATATTTTCGAGCAGTCCAATTGTCTGTCAAACAATATCCATCCTGGAGTATTCCAATATCAGTTGCACTTCATGGCCGGTTGATATTATTCCCTCGGGAATTCTGAAGAGTGGAAGTTTCGGGTTCAAGACTTCCGTCGTCGAGGTAAAAGAATAAGAAAGAAAAAAGAAAGAATAAGGTAAAAAAACGTAAAAAAAAAAACGTCTTTTGTCTCGACTGTCCGTCTCGAGAGACCGTCGATTATGAAAGAGAACGAGAGAGCACATAGTTGTTTCTCGGTTTGGCTCAGGGAGGCGCAGGAAACGCGATTAACTCGAGCGTGTCTACCCTGAGAAAAATGTGTATTAGATGGAAAAAAAGAGAATTTAATTTTCAAATTATTCATGAAAATTTTTGGATTTTAAGTAAAAAACCATTTTTTAATTTTTTTTGTAAAATAAATGGAAAAAGTCAAAGTTTTTGTTGCATCGAAAAAGAATTCCTATCGCGACAAAAGATCCTGTCGTAAATGAGAGTCGAAAGAGTGCGAGAACTTTTGGACATCCGCCGGTCTTTCGCGTTCTTTAATCCAAAAAGCGGCTTTTTAAAACCGCCACTTTTGCTGCGTTTCCCTCTGTTTCGACCCTTCGAACCAGAGACCAGAGTCGCATCCTTCCGCCCCTTGGAGGACATCACTTTTGACGTGTACCGGCGTCTCTTTTGTTTCGCTCACCAGGTTCCCCTTAATCCTATATATATATATATATATATGTGTGTGTGTGTGTGTGCAAGCTACATACATGTAGCACAAGGAATTCACAGTGGGTTCGCAGCTCACCGACCCGCAACAATCACCTTAAAGTAGTCGACTTTTCTCGACTCGTTACGGGGGCTTTATTATCCTCACTCAAAATCAGACACTCGAATAATCAGCAGGATACGTGTGGATTTTCGAACGTACCGGGCTCTCAACTTTTACGCCCCACTTTCGAAATTATGCAAAAATCTATATTTTTCCCAAACTTCCCAAAGGTTTACCAACCAGCTCAGAATCACTAAAAAAAAAAAACAAGCTGATAGTTGTTTTATCAATTTTTTTCATTAAATTCCAAAGTGGCAACTATGCCGATGTCTAAGGGCAAAAGAAAAAAATTTTTTGACTCGGCAATTGAAAGACGAGAAAAAATTGATGGAAAATGGAACAAATTGATGTTTGATGAATTTTGAGACAACTCGAGGGGTGTTTATAGAGCAGCCTTTATTCAAGAATGATTCTGGCATATATATCCAGCGCTTTGGCTAATTGAATAGCATTTTATTTAGCACAGTTCCCTGCACTCTGGATAGCCAGCATTTACCTCAATTACGTAATTTACCGTACACCAAGCCGACCACGCAGAGCTATTCTGCTCGCAGGAGGAACGTGGGGGCACCGCGTGACGACCAACGACGACGCGCGGTATAAAACTATAGAGCGCCCGGGCGCTTTGGCTCGGGCGTCGACAGCGCCTCATGGTGGTACTTGATTGCAAATATCTATATATACGCGTATATATAAATATATATATTGGATGGAAGCTATGTATACATAGTTATGGTGGTGGTTGGTTGATGACACGTGTTTGCGCTCAAGCCGCCGTGCAATTAGCCATCCTCGTAATTTCGCGCTGGTAAAAGAGAACGAGAGGGAAAAAGAGAGCGAGAGAGCAAGAGTCACCCTTTTAGTCTGGTGAAGGATGCCAAATGAAACGGAGAACTTGGTGGCCTAGTGTCTGTATTAATTCCAAGGGTATAATGTCCCCGTGCGCAACGACTGCTGCCAACCTCGTATTTGCTTAATCCATAGATTAGTCCGGATTCTGGTATATTGCGACGGGCTTAAATCAATGAAAGAAGCTCTAAAGTTTGATACATGGAAACAAATTAACGAGCCACCCAACTCCCAGGAGCTAAGTTTACCAGCAGGCAAACAACTTACTCAAGATTTAATGGGAAGAAGATTCATTGATGACGTCTGGCCATCACCAATCAATCCCTAGAAAGTCCACTTCATATGTTTACAAGCAGAGACATTGGTTGGCAGAAGAAAAAAAGGTCCTTGGCGAGCAATTACCGGATAATGGGGACTCGGTATTTACAGCTATGTTCCACGGTTTCTTGTCTCCGGCTCTCAATCTCCGCTCCCGTCCATATTGCCTACGTACAGCATACATCAAAGTGGAAGTCATCAAGAGTTGCGGTCTGGGTTACTCGTGAAAGCTGTGGGGGCTTGGCTAATGTATCGCCAAAAACGGTAACTTTCGTTTCCTGGTGTCATTCCGTGGCAGCAGCAACAGCAGCAGCACCGGAGCATCTGGGACGCGCAGTGAGATTAGCCTGTCGTATAGGAATCGTTGGTGGAGACCCGCATAAGCAATGAGTCGCGGATAGTCTCCTACTATGCCTCCTGCCTTTTTCACCATCTAATGACAACTTGTTGGCCGCTACGTAAGTTGGCTCTTCATACATGGTAGCCTATGTGTGCAGGAGGATAGGATCGTGAGTGGCTTGAGGCTGCAACGTTGTAAAGAGGTTGGAAAAATGGCTTCTTTCACTTCCGGTTCCCACGAGGAAGACTCGGACGCTTAGCGCCACATCTTCATCGAGTATAAACGCTACCGTGATGCGAAATTGACTCCTGAGGTCATCAGCCATCGCTCATGGAGCTCTGACAGGATCCTTACAGATTACAAAGTGGTGGACGTGCCGACGGTGATAAATCTTCGCTTCGATACAAAGACAATCAGCCATGTTGGCATCCAAAGACCTGCAAAGTGTAAATTACAACCATCGAGCAAGTAGTACATGAAAAAGGCTTCCAGGCTCCACTCGAAGGACTGCCCATCGAGATAAGATCGTGTCTGGTAGAGTCAACAAGTTGTCTTTGGCCTGATACCTGCAGGATTTTCACATTCCTTCAGCTAATTGGGTCCGTTAAAATACCACCACTAATTCCAGACCGAGCGGCGACGTCCGAGCTGATTTTGTCTGAAAGTGGAACTTCCCCATGAAGCTCATCCCCGAGAGCATTAACGCCGGGATAATCGCGTAATCCTTTTGGATGCTGAGTGCCGCGACAGGTCCGGTGCTCTCGTTTTCGCTAAATTCGGTCAAGGTGCCAAGGACATGGACGCACTTGCGCCAATTTCGATGAGGCCAATTGGGACAAATTGCACGGGGAATGCTAACCGGGTGTTTGGGCTTGAATGAGGGTGATTTGGATGGTGAATGATAGTACTGGACATGGTTTCGTTGTCGCGAATTAACGCGCGCGGAGATAACGAGTACCCTTTGCTGTACATACGGGCCTGCAGGATTCCAACACACTACCAAAGTCCGCTCATCCACTCATCCCGTTCTACTCGATGGATGCTGCTCCTTTGCGCGGACCTGATTCGAGAATCCTGCCGAGGCATAGCTCGATAACTGCCGCCACCATCGAGAGGTCCAGCTAGGGGGAACAGCAAGGAGCAGAGGGAACAGAAAGAGCGGAAAGAATCTTCGTGGTAGGCGTGGCTGCGCTGTATCCTGCACTGATCACGTTATGTATGCCATCCAGGTTATCAAAAGGAGAAGTACACGCTTCTGCATGCCAAATTTCAAGTGCCTGTATGAATCAACTTGATCTCAATCATTAATGAAATATTTACTCAACGTTTTTTCCAAAGTATAACACTCTTCGGAAATTTTCAATTGCAGGACTCATCTTTTGGCATCGATCCCAACACGTTGGATATGTCCGGCTCGTGGTGAATTAGTCTGGAAAACTCAGCGGGATCCCGAAAAGGCTAGCAGGACGCGAGAAAGCCTTTGAGATGATGCGTGCCAGCGCGTGTGACCCTCGGGCTCCAGGTAAGCCGAACCGTCGTCTCTCAGGTGGTCCCCCCAGGTGACCGCAAGCATAGGCGTGTTGAAGCTGGATTACTCCTCCCCGTGGACACCATAATGGCCTCCGGCGGCCCAACCGTAGCGTCCTAGCCTGCCGCGCCTAAGTGGGGAGCGGATTCTCCCACCAATCACCGCATCGTCCACACTGGGTCTCGGGCGGAGCTTCCAGTGGCGCCACAGCTCGGGACTCTCGGGAAACGAGGCAACGGGCTCGGGGAGAGGTCTCGGGCTTCATTATGTATCATTATACCGGTCCGCGCCGCACGGTGTGCACTGCAGTTACAAGACCAAGACGCGCGTGTGTGCTACTCCGCGACGGTACCCTCTCTATAAACGTAACGCGTTTCGCGACCCTAAACGCTACGACGTGATCCTCTCTTATCCGTGCCAACCCCAAACCCCGATTTTTTCGCTTCTTCGTCTCTTTTTCTCTGTGGAACACGTCCGTTATTTTTCTCGACATCGAGAATAATAACAAAATAAAATATCAAATAAGCGCAAAGAAGATAAACGAAGCGAGGGATATAAGTGGTTCGTCGTTAGTTAACAAATACGATCGTTCATTGGTGACCGTGTTTTCTTCATCCAGTTGCTCTTACATCCGGATCTTGACCACCGGAATAAATAAATCATCGAGATTACGTGATCAGTGACGAAATTAACAACTGCGCGTGTGTTTTATATTCATATATTTATTTACGGTCCAGATAGGTGGATTACTCAAAGTGTTATTTACCAATGAAGAGACATCGTCAATGAGACCAGAAGTTACCTAGTTATTGGTGCACAAATCCAAAAACTTGATTAAACAGGATTACGGTTGATCTTGATCGCACTAAAGGCACTCGGTCACATCCAATTACCGCAAACATCGTTTTCTTCGTCTCTTCAAATAGTGACCTCCACAGAGGTCATTGTGATTCCACGTTATTTTGCTGAAACAAGGATTATCGACGATTAAACGGTGGTGGTTTGGGCTGACGTTGAGATCAATTCGACGCTTACAATGCCGACGGGTGAACGCGCCACCTGGTGCACCTATCCGACCGGTACCAGCTCCGTAGCGAGCTGACCTACGGGGTCCGGACATTAGATACCCTTTTGAAAACGAGCCCTTCCCCGTGTTTATCCTCGATAAGGATATACAAATATTAACTCCTTAGTTACTTTCATTGCGATTTCCCCTCCCGCCCATCTGGGGCGCAATCGGGTACAGTGATCTCGCGAGTGTCAACGCACAAGTGTAAGTGGACGCGCCCAGTGTTTTAATGAGTTACTCCTATTGAAGGAGCTAGAAGAATAATTAAAATTAAGCCCACGTCTGGACCAGGTTGGAATCCCTATTTTAAGGACCCGACGGGTGCAGTCACATGTCCCGGTTCACTCAGTGATTCGCGAGTGTCTTTCATCAACGACATCCTCCCAAGTCCAACGGATTAACGGCAATCTTCGCTGACCAGGCTCAAAGAAACTCAAGTTCATAATCAAATGTTCAGCTGCAGGACAAGTCGTTAATTCATCGATCAATCCTCATCGTCATCCCCTGCTCACCCGTCGTTGATCAAAGTTTGTCATCCAACTAATAACCGGCGTGGGTAGTTTTTACCCAAAAGACTCCGAGTGCGGAATCAGCAGCAAGATTAGGGCTCCGTGCGGTGTCCGCACGGCGGCGACGTCGGCAAGGGCCGGAGGCTGCGGCGTCGACGTCGCGACTAAGTTGGAGCGTACGGGCAGCACGACGACGCTCAACTTCACGGACCTGGGGAGCCCATTCGGGGCGGGCGACCCCTGTCCGTCGAGTACCCCGACACCGAACAGCATGTCCGGCGGTGGTGGACCATCCACAGGGGGTAGTGGTAATTCCGCCGGCGGTGGTAACGGTGGCGGCAACAATGGTGGCGGCAATAACGGCGGTGGTAGTTCCGACATGGAGCAACATCTTCATCACGGTGGCTTAGGCTCCGTAACCCCTGGACCACAAGCGGGCAACGGCGGTGATAGTGCATCAAGTACCCCAGTTTCACAATCAGGCAAAAGCGCCTTCATCGAATTACAACACAACAATCTTTACAATCCTTCGAGTTTACGAGGTGGCTATCCTGGTGGACATAACGTCCCGGGTGGTGGCCATCAATTCCCACACCAGGTCGGTAGCCTCGGCCATCAAGGCTCCGGCCCTGGTAGCGGCAATCAACAACACAACGACGCTGGCTTTCCCAGCCCAAGATCCGCCCTTACCGGTTATCCCTTTGCCCCAATGCATCAACACAATACATATGGATATCATCTTGGATCTTATCCACCACAGTGTCCGTCGCCACCCAAGGATGGTGAATACCCAAACTGTATGTACCGACTATTTTTTTATTTCTTTCTATTTAATACCAACCCCTCACTTTTGTATTCAAGTTCCTCGAGTCCCAAACGACGGGCTCAAGCGCAAAAAATAATAAAACTTGCAAAAGTTTTTAGCATTTTTTAAACTTCTTCCTTATGTCCGTCTTCATACGTAAGGATAGGATCAAGATTTATTGACACGTCTCAACGACGACACTGTCGAGTCTTTTTTCCACGACTTCAAAGACCCGATCGACGAGCATGTAAAATTTGTATCAAAGTGCATTTTCAATTAGAAATCGTAAAGACTTCAATCTTCCGAGCTCCCGACTAAATTCTGTCGAATCTTCTAGTGGATGTAATTTTTTTATCACTCCCCCGGCATTGTGATCCGGGAGTCGTCCGTCGGGGCAGGCAGTGTTGGCAAATGCCAAGCACTCGAAAATTTGCATTCTACATTTTCCTCGCGATTAAGGGGGTTTTCTTCTTTCGTCAGGAAATGTCGTCAGGGTTGAACAAACAGAATTTTTTTTTTTCCATTTTTCCAACAATCAATAGAGTGCAATCACATGATAGTTATTTCGCTATAGACGCGACTTTGAAAGCATAGCTGGGAGAGTTGTTGTCGAACGCGTGTGTAATTTTGAGTGTTCTCCAAGGGCGATTATACGCGTAGGGAGCCGGTGGATACCTCAAGGGAATTCTACAATTTTATACACTGATAAATAAGAGAAATGCACGAGGAGGGGTGGGGGTTGGATTTCCAAGGGATGAAACCGCGAGGGTTGTTTTTTTTCTGATATTTCGCGGGGAGTTTAAAGTTTGCTTGGAAGGGAGGTTAGTCTTCTAGGCGCCGGTCCGTCTAATGCATTTTATAAACCGCACAATATCGCGACTAGGCTCAACTCTGTGTATATTAACGTTCATCCCCATCTCGAAGGGGTGAGTTTTTGCTCCTGCCTTGTTTCTCTCCTAGACCTCGTCCTTATGCACTCGCCAGAGTTTTCTACCCCACTCGACTTAAACGCATAATTCCGCGTCAAACAAACCCCCCCATCTTCTCATATCTCAATCAAAATCTCATTAAAAAGTGATGACGTATCGGGTCGTGGTTTTTCATCCTCCCTTTCCCTTTTGCTCCGGCTATCAAAGTTCACCCTGCCAATTTGTTGCAAACTTTACACGGATCTCTCGAGGGTTGTGAAAATAATCGGTTCGCTCTCAAGCACAAACTTGTAAATAAATAAATAAATTAGCAGTTTATGAATAAACTTTTTTTTTTATAATAAAAAAGAAAAAAATGTTTTTCAATTGAAAAAAAAAAGAAAATTATGTGAATATTTCCGAAGAGACGATCCACGTGTCTCTTCAGAGAAAAAAAAAACACCAGAAGCTGTGTGACGACGAGAACAAGTGTTCCGAGGGGTTGTAAAACTTTTCTTTTTTTCTATCGCTGTTCACTCGCTCCAATGAGCTTCGGGACACGTTTCCATATACCTGAGTGTATGTGTTTGGTTTAGGCAAATAGAGAATAAAGAAATAAAGGAGAAGCAGGGCAGGGGGGCAGGGGGGGGGAGAAAAAAGGAAGAGAGAATCTGGAGTAGCAGGTACCGTCAGAGATCGTCGTCGCTTCTCGTCGGTCAGTGGCCACCGTACAAAATAGAACAAGAGCGCGATATATATGACCCAGGTCGTGCGCGAGTCGCGTTAAGCCCTCGAAAATCCTCCGGATGTGGCTCCTTAAAATTTCCGCTTAAACATCCCCAAACTCTCGATACAAAGGAAACGAAAAAAAGATCAAACATTTTTATTCTTTGATGGGAAAGGCCAGGGGAGGGGGAAAAGTGAAAAACTCGAATAAAAGAAAACACAGTAGCGTTTTAAAATCCTTGACGTCGTAATTTATGCTCAAACCGTCACTGTCCAAATTTATTCAAACAAAAAAATCTTCACCCCGTCGCACTGAGCGACGCTGGGGACTGGAAAAATCACTCAAAAGTATTTTTGGGCCCCCACAAAAATTTCTCTCACCCTATTTCATTTTATCACGTCGAAATTAATTAATTACGATCCCGGCAACTCGAAAATCGTAGCAAACACGCTTGAAAAAATTTTGACCAACATTCCGACGCGAAAATCTCGCGACAAATTAGTCAAACGCTAATTACATTGTAATTAAGGGCTCTCGCGTGATTTACGTACAAAAATTACAAATTATCGTCAACTCGAGCCTCCCCTAACAGGACCGTGTGAAAAAATGAGTTTTATTTTTTTATTTTTTTATTCCTCTCTTTTACACCTGACCACTCAGCACTTGACGGAACTTGCGACCATCAAAGGGAGCCTCTCGAGCAGGCTCCCCGTTGAGTTTTCTCTCTCCGCTCATATAATGCTTCGTCCGCGTATATATATGTATATTGATCCCTGAACAACCCTGATTCGCTGATACTCAAAACTACCCCCAACTCGATGGCGTTGGAAAAAAGAATAAAAAAAAAAAAAAAAAAAAAAAAAAAAAAAAAAAAACATCCTCCCCGTTAAAAAGTTGTTGCTCCCTTTCGCAATGACAGAACTTTGTCTTTTTCCTAACAAACCCCTTCGTGACCTTCGACCCTCGCGAGCACCTATCGCGCAGCAAATTCATTCTCTGGTTGAGGAAAAAGCTTGACGCAGTTCTTTGTGCCAAGGGAGAGGAAGGGAAAAGTGTGCAGCAGGGTGAAATATAATCCCTCGATAAATGTGCATTTCCACCCTCACCACTTTCCACCTTATTCCCTCGGAAAAGGGTTGCCACTTTTTCTTTCCTGCATTTAACGAGACATTGACAATTATTATCGTCTCCACGTTTTTTTCTTTTTCTTTTTCTTCCTTTTTCTAAACAAGCTGCGAGCTTGCTCGACATCTTTAGCCTAACGATTTATCATTCCCACTCGATGTCACATTTTTCCTAGGCAGCAAATTATCGAACACATTGACACGCTGCAATTCTCTTCCAAGTCGTTGACAAGCATAATTAATTGAAAAAAAAAAAAAAAAAAAGACTACACCGGCCAGCAGTAAGGGTTGCTCAACCCTTCGTCCATTGTTCCGTTAACTCGACGCAATTATTTCGTCTCGTAATAACTAGTTAATTCACCCCTGTTTTTATAAACCATTTTTTTTTTCTAACCTGCTACCAAATCCAAAAATCAATGACATCGACACAAACTTTTCACCACTTTTTTAAATTTTTTATAAGTTTCCATTATTTTCTTTCGTAACCTCTTTTTTTTTTCTTCCTTTCTTCAACTACCATTAGAAGAAAAATTCGTTTTCGGAACATTTCTTTAAGGACGTTGTATTGCGACGGTCGAGTGTGAATTTTTTTTTTTTCAGTTTT
The DNA here is from genome assembly GCA_963921915.1 of Hyposoter dolosus. NCBI lineage: Eukaryota > Metazoa > Arthropoda > Insecta > Hymenoptera > Ichneumonidae > Hyposoter > Hyposoter dolosus. The sequence continues at coordinate 8,460,802 of OY998139.1, forward strand.
TCTTACATACAAAATGGCTCGCGAGCCCAAGTTGATTAAAAAAAATTGTTACAAATTGACTAAAGGACACAGTACTCTAAATCCAAGATTTTCCGAGCTAATCTGTATTTTTTATATAATAAACAAAATTTTGAAAAAATTTTACGACCGTTTTTTTTGGAAAAACTAAATAAAGCTTCTTCGATGTTACATAAAAGTGTGTGCAAAGTTTTGAGAGGCTTCACCTCTTAGAAATCGAAATATTTAATGTTGAAAATTGCAACTTTTAACACACGCTCTTATGAGAAACTACTGAAAATTGTGATTTTTATAAATAATTATCTCGACATCTACATGGCGAAAGCTCTTAAAATTGCGCGAGCCATTAGACATCGCTATTCTCTTTTTGTGGTGAAAATTTAAAGGAATTCTATCGATAAAAAATTTTGCATTCAACGTCCTTAATCGCACGAATTTAATAAATTTTTAAATATTTTTTTTTTTCGCCTCGAAAAAACTTAATTCATACACTCTTTGAAAAACCCCATAAAAAATCAGTCCCATAATCAAGAGTGGTAAATATATTACGAAACAAAATTGCTCAAAGTTGCCACAGCGACGATTCCATGCAAATTTATTCTTCTCGTAACGTCCAGCCATGAATAAATAAATGGTGGAAAAAAGCGTCGAATCTGACAAATAACTTGAGATACAGTGGTGAAAATAATAAATTAAGGAAACATGAGAATCACGCTGTGTTATTGCGGCGTTGACACAGAACGACGAGAGATATATTGTTCCGTCGTTTATTACATAGACATTTTTTTATTTATTTTTTATATTGTCCCTACCACGAGGTGGACGAGCTCGCCGGAAAAAATTACTCACCGATACAAAATCGTTTTTCTCTCTGTTTTTTTTTTTTTTCCTTCGCACGGGTCTCACTCTCGGTCTCGATGTTCCTCGAGCCCTGGGCACGTGTGATAGAAACGCGCTTTAATTAATTAAATAATAAATATCACGTAGCAATCGCGATTGGCTTAATTGCGAGGGAACACGCCAGGCGCACGTTTTCCGTCGATTTTTCCGTCATTCCTGTCGCTCTCAAGTTTCGCAGACTCGATTTTATTGATTTTTTTTTTTTTTTTTTTTTTTCAATTCCACTATTTTCCCATTTTACATTCAATTTCCCATGGGGAATGTGCTTCGGGTAAGATTTATAGTCCGACGAGTTTTTTAATCGGACCGTGGTTCATATTTCGTTTTTTTATTCATTGAACTTTCGATTCAACGATTTTTATGATTTTTATTATCATTTCGATGATTCTTGAAAAAACGTGAGAATTTATATTTTTAGACACTTTTAGTTTTTCCTCAATTTTCACTCGTATTTAGTAACTCTTCTATTTTAAAAAATCACTCTCCTCTTATCACGTGAATCTACACAGGTATAAATAATTAATGAAGTCTCAGTCACGCCTACCGAAACGATTTTTCCGGAGCAAGGAGCAGGATAAATGATTACTACGTGTTTTTTTTTATTTTCTCCTTTTTTTCTTCCTCGCTCCCACTCCTCGTGTGACTTAACAGCGATGAAAAGAATAATTAGACTCGGCTCTCATAAAGTTGTAACTCGTCTAATGAGACTCGACAGCCACTTGAATAAATTCTACATATGGCCATTCATTTTAATTGCCAGATTTGGTGCACACGCGTGCACTAGATGCTTCAGCATCCAAGGACATTAAATTCAGTTGCAAACTCCGAATTTTTTTTTAAATCTCAATTTTTATCATTTTCTAAAAATAATTTAAGTGCCAACATTTTTTTTACGCCCTAGGAACATTTTTTAGAATCTTAGTGACATTCGTATTTGAATAAATACGAATTTATTTACTAATAAATTCAAAAAGTAAAATTTTTTAACGTCCTGGGGAAATTTTTTATAATCTAGTGACATTTTTTCTAGTAAAAAAATGTTGACAGCCGAATAGGGAGTTGAGAAAGGCTCGTGGAAAACGTGTTGCTGGAATTGAATTCCTTCATATTTTCAACTGGCTAGCGCGAGATCGGTAGTTGCGATAATAAAGTTGGAACATATCTCTGGGAGGAAAACGACTGTTGTACGCGGTAGTCCGTGGAAGATACACTCGCAAAAGGGTGTGAGAAGATATCGTGTGCCTACAAAGTTGGATCTGACATTGAGATGGCGTGATACGCGTTACACGCTCACCCACACGAAAATCCCCTAGACGATTATGTTAAAGAAGATGGGAGTGTGTACGAGGAATAATATTTGTCGAGTGACCGATGCTAATCAGGGAGGGAGGCTAACGAGCAAGTTACGGAGACTTAAAACCGAAGAAATCACCAAAGAAAACGAATTTGACCTTGTAATGACCTTGAAATGACATTGAGCTTGAGCTTTGCTTAAAAATCGTTGTAAAACAGTGAAAAATATTTGCTAATGCTGCGGAAACTAGTGATTTTTATTTCGAGCTTCCTGGACCAGGAGCAGAGTCCACCATTTTTTTTTTTTCATCCCCCAAACTCAGCCTCCGAGGAGCGAGTCCTTAAAAAGGTTCCTGCAGCATCGTGACCCGTTAAGATCCTTAAGATCCGGACGAGACTCGAGAATCCAATTAACAAGGACGAGAAGAACGTTTAGTGACCGCGATGCGCGGCAAGAGCAGGAGCAAAACGGGGGAGCAAAAATTAATCCGGAACGAAGAAGAGGAAGAGAGGAAGAAAATGGCTTCCTTTTTTCTTCCTCTTCTCGCTCTCTCGCTCTCTCTCTCTCTCTCTCTCTTGCTCTCCTGGGAGAGTCCTTTTTGCCGAGTGATGGATCAGGTATATTAAACGCTTGTTTTCACAAGGATTAAGGTCCTCTTCAGGGTCCTTAACCTTCGAGGATTCTCTCGTTAAATCCTCGGGGATTTTTACCATTAGTTAGGTCGAGTACGAACCACTTTTATTTTAAACAGACCGATATAGATATAATTGTGTAGTTGGTGGAAAAATCGCGTGAATGGATCCTGCAGGTTCTTCAAGGATTTCATCTGATCTGATTAAATCCTGAAGATTCAATCCTCAAAGTCGTGTTTCCTTTTTTTTTCATTTTTTCCCCAGATCCTTCGAGATAAAGCATAAATTCTTTCCAGACATTCGTTGTTGACTCTTTTTTCTAGCCCAATTGTCAGCGTAATGATGTTGAAAGAGAAAAAGCAATTATTATCATAAGAGTAAGAGGAACAAACGTGGCACGAGGGTTACGAGAGTGTCAAGGGTGACGAGCAAAAGATCGATTCACTTGATGCTCTTTAATTCACGTCGAGGTAATTCCGGCAATTTAAATTAACAGCTCTAATTTTACGTGATGAGAGGCAATTAATTAGCCGTTCTGGATGTACGAGAGAGACGAGGATGGACGACGATTAAATCGTTTTGTTGCTTTTTTTTTTTTATCGCCGAGGGTGGCCGAGTGGAAATATTTTCGTATTTTTGGGGGTTGAGGGCGAAGCAATTCATAATTATTATTATTTTTTTAACTGTTTGAAATATTTTTTGTTTTTTTTTTACTTACCATTTGATTTTTATGGATGGAAAAAAGTTTTTCGAAATAATTAAACAGGTTTCTGTTGATTATTTTCTTTAGTTTGGCTCGATTAGTAAAGTTCTGAATTCTGAAAGTTGATGTCAGGGTGGTGCATGTTCACAGACCTCTCGCCGTTGGGTGACAAGGGCGGAAGTCTCGTTGACGAGCTCGGCGGTGGTGGAGGCGGTTCCTTGAGAAATGGCAAAGGAAAAAAGATGAGAAAGCCAAGAACGATCTACAGCAGTCTACAGCTACAACAGTTGAACAGGCGATTCCAGAGGACGCAGTACCTCGCGTTACCGGAGAGGGCCGAGCTCGCGGCGAGTCTGGGCCTCACGCAAACACAGGTCAGTCAACTTCTCGACTTGTTATACCTTTTTTTTTAACAGCAATATTTACCTAGACAAGTTAGTTTCAAGTCAAGTTATTAAAAAATGAAACATCAAGTTAAATAATCGTGAAAGAACACTTTGTAGGCGTTTGTATGTCTGCTCATGTGTGGGAGTGTCTGGGAGTGTTAGGAAACAGCTCGGAGAATCGACTTGGGATGGGGAGGAGAGAGTCTGAGTCTGAGCATCACTGGGAGTGCTTGGGAGTGGGAGGAGAGACTTTTAGCATACGTAAGAGTCCTTGAAATTGGGAGGAGAGAGCCTAAACGGTACCGGAATTGCCGGAAACTGGGAGAAGAGAGTCTGAATGCAAAAAAAAAAAAAAAAAAATACTCGGGAGTGCAAGGAGAGAATGTCAGTATCGGGAGTGTTTGAGAATGGAAAATGATGTGTGAATGTTTGGGAATGTATCCAAAAGTGGAGGAGAGAGGCTGAGCTGTGTCTGAGAATCTGAAAACGGGAGAGAAGTGGCTGAACTGGAAGGAGAGAAGGTGAATTCAAATGTTGGCGCATATCGACGTCGTACCGGTGGTTCGTATTTATATAGTAACAGGATAGTTCTCGATGAACGGCATCTGTCAGCGTTATCGGCACAAATGACTTTACTAAATCATCGATTCGCCACGCCCTGGACATTGGGTATAGGGTTGCAGAAGTGTCCGGTTTACTAGCTTCGTACAGTCGACTCTCGGAGAAGGAGAGAGGGAGGGAGAAAGAGAACGAGATCTGACAACGAGTTAAGCTAGTGCACAGCTAACGAGGCAGCTATAAATTTTCTCTCCTGCTTTGCTAGCAAAATGTTGGCGCGAAAAGCAAGTCGCGCGCGTAGCTTTACTCCCAGAAGAAGTTGATCGTGACTGAGCGAGTTTGATAGAACCCTAAGGGGATTCAACTAGAGAGAGAAAGGTAGCAAATAATCTCGGACCCTTGGTAACGTTCGATGGACTTTCCGGTCAGATCTTCCAGTACCCTCCAATTATAATTACAATTATCCTTTCGCAAATCGTCACCCTTAACGGTTAAATCCAGATATAATGGTCAACCCCCCTCCCCATCCCCTTACCATGCGATTTTTGAATTAATGGTGTCTCGATGCTCCTCCACGGAAATTAAATCTTCCGCGGTCACTTTCATCCATACGATTTATTATTGAGCTTACAAATCAACAAAAATAATTGATAAAAAATTAAAATTCACGTCATGAGGGGTAATGCGGGTCAGACCACGAAAAATCGTTCCTCCTGAATATTTCAATGGTTCTCGGCCCAATATGGGGGTGAATTCGATCGTTAAACGAGCCCTCCATCTTTTTTCCCCCGTCCCTCACTCTCGCTCTCGTTCTGCTTCCACCGACGGATGGGCCACGCTTTTTCATAAATTTATTCATACGCATCGGAGACTCTAACGATTATATCCGACTGTCCATATGGTCCGACAACCACGTGTGTCCCCTCCGATCGACAAGGACGTGAACCAGCCATTTCTTACCTCAAATAAGAAACTTACGCCCTTTTACTTGTTTATTTCCACTTTTTTTTTTCGTATATATCGACGCTTTTACACAAATATAGAAATAATTTTTTTTTCTCCTGACTCTCGTCATTTTCTCGAAACGCTGACGCATATATCGCGTGTTCAACCGTCTCGCCTACGTACCCGCACGCATTCACGTATATATACCCTTGAAAATGGGAAATACGAAATAGAAGGTCAGAAAAGCCGATTTTTTCGATCTGTCCTAAAACAACAAAAAAAATGAAAAAAAATTAGCATTGAGCAGATTTCTATTCACAGAAAAAAATGGCATTCATTAATTAATCCATCAATTTTGAATAACAAAAAATGTCGAAAAATCGTAATAGCACTAAAAAATATTTCTTCGAGTCCCCGTAACGGTGACGAGGTGAGAAAAAAGCAAACTCGTTATTTATCGTCGTATCCCGGCGCTCTCAACTTTTCTCTACCCGCAACATAAAGCAAAATAATAATAAAAAAAACTAAAAAAAATGAAAAATACCACAGCTCTGTATAAATTGAAACGCCACCGATACTGCATCACTCCTGGGCGTATATAAACCTGGTAGTTACGTGGTCTCGGTACCACATCAGCTTCTCGACTACCGTAGAGCAAGACCAGCTCCCAGAGCGAAAAAAAAATTAGGAATAAAAAACAATGAACAAAACAAGTATAAGAAAAAATGATGGAAAAAAATGTGTGCACCACGCCCCAGAGATACGTCGCCATTGAATACGGTCAAGCCAGTCTTTCATGGCGACTATATACATCAACATATGCATACCAGCACGATTCCACTTTTGCATTAATATACTAAAATCATTATAACGAAATTTCGAACTTTATTAATACGAAATACATTCCAAAATAAATATCAATAAAATAATGCATTACTTATAAACAAAATAAATTCTATACCCTCATACATATACCCATAATGTTTTTTTTTAACACAAGCATATATTTTTATGCTAATTTATGTTCCTATATATATATATATATATTTCACGTTACGTCCTCCAACATACATACGTGTGCATAACCAAAGGCACACATACTTTTGCATTATTTCAATGTTGGCAGTAATGCCTGTTATTAAGCGATGATAATGATTGGTATTATCGCCGGGTTGGGAGCAGGACTGGTAGCAACGGATATAAATCATCCGTTACTTCCTTCTTCGCCTGGGACTCTTCTTCGAATATATAGTCAACTATACATCTATATATAAAGGCATATTTATCTATATAAAGATACATACAGGTCCTGTATACATATTGTTCATTTCGCGGCGATAACCGCGTCTTTTCTCGTCGATTACGTTTCACCCAAGTAGCTCAACTTGTCGGAAAGTTAAAAAAAAAATTAAAACAAAAAAATTCACCTCTCTTTTCGCAACGAATCACTCAACATTCAAACTAACGGCATATCGACGAAATTAATCATTTTTTGGACCAAGATCAAGAGTCACGATTGCTTCGACCATTCCTAGAACGGATCCTCCCTTTGGTTGAAACATAAAAATTCTTCAGAGAGCTCCAAATATTCGTGATTTTTTTTTTTTTTTTTTTATTTTTATTTTTTTTCCTACAGTTCCGTTTCATCCACCGGATCTCACCTGCTTTTATACACTCTCTCGTGATCTATATACGTATATATATAGATTTTTTTATATACATACGCGTCCAGGGAGAAAAGGGCTTTGGATTTACCGGCGAAATGTTGAATTTATTAGATCGAGATACGCGTGGGCGTTTCTTGCAGAGGCTACCCTCACTCTTTACTACCATCAATATATATATATATACATATACACACCTTTATATTCGTATATATAGGATTAGTTACGTATGCAGCAATATTCCTCCACCCACTGCAATATCCAGCCCTCTTAGTTTTCACATACATAATATATATCGAGATATATACACGTGTACGTACATTTATAGAAAAATATTATATTTTTTCCATTTTTTTATTATGGATAATTAAGCCACTCGTAATATTTATACACGGAGATAAAATTTTATCAAAAATTACTATGCCACCATAGTTCCATGCTACCATATCGTTCCTCTGATAAATTTGAGCAAATACATAGTAATTTTTCATTTGAAAATGGACGAAAAATTTGGAAAAAAATTTCAAAATTTCTGATATAATATTAATGAAAAATTACTATGGCTTTGCTTACATTTCTCAGAGGGACGATATCCTATCAGGCAACTATGGTGGCATAGTTATTTTTTTATATCATTTTCTCTACGCGTAATTATCATTTATCAAGATTTTGAATTTGGTTTTTTCATTTTCATCTTTTGACTGATGAAAATGGAACTTAAAAATTGGAAAAATTCATGGGAATTCAAGGTTCCGAAGGAGAGAGGAAGCCAGGGAAGGGAAAAGGAAAAGGAGAAAAGCATCGCGGGTTCGTTTGAAGTGCACCAAGGCATTCGCGGGTTCTTTTTCTTTCTTTCTTTCTCTCTCTCTCTCTCTTTCTCTTTTTCTCGTTCTCTCTGACTTGGGATTTTTCTTTCTTATTCTCTTCTTCCCTCCTCGGCATTTCGTTTGTTTCATGCCCGGCTATTCCAGTTCAACTTTTCTATATATATATATATATATATACACATGTTGTTGGATTTTCTTTCTTTCTCTCTTTCTCTCTTGGATCAGAGTCCTGAGAGAATGTACCGCATAGTTATGCCCGCGGAATTGCGCTCCCAGCCTTCTCTCTCTCCCTCTCCCTTCCTCTCTTTCTTTGACACACACACACACGCACACAAAAGTGCACTGGCCAACTATATATTATCCTCGAGTTTTAGCATCGGTAGAATTTCTAAAATCTCCATAAAATTCCAATCGCAATACGAGAAACGTGTTTTTATGTCTTTTTCTTTATCCCTCTCCCTCACTCTCTCCTTTTTTATCTCCGCATTTCTTTGTCTTGCTGTCTTATCGCGTACGCGAGTACCAGACCAAGGAACATTGTTTCCACAACACTCGTCGTCCCTGAAAATGGAAAAACAGCGAAAAACCGAAAAAAAATGAAATTCGATAAAAAAAAACAAATTTTTTTTTTTTGCATTTTCATTTTTCGTAGCTTGGAGTATCCTCGAGGTCCTCAAACCAGAGTTCGAAGTTCCAACGCTCTCGAGGCACTCGCAGAGCCCTCGGTATCGAGGGAAAAATCTTGAAAATTCGAACCATCCATTTTTTTTCATCGAGAGCAACTTTCTTCGATGCTACACTCGATGGAATAACGAGCCAAAAGAAAAACGAATGCGAAATAGACACATAAACACTTACACATATATATTTTGGTCTCTCGGTTCATTGGGTATTCAGGGAGCGCTTGCGCCAGTTGTCACCGCTGACACATCGTTCGTCAAGCCTTTCTGCGCACAAAACTCGCGAGAAGAGAGAATGAAATAGTTGGAAAAAGAGATAAATAAAAAATAAAAAAATGGTCGGCTGCTGCGGAGGTGAAGAAACAAAAAAATGGAGAAAGGTGTGTATAAAATTGTCCTCGATCGCTTCCGAAGCCCCCAACAAATGTATATTCTCGTGTATGTGTTGGGAGAGAACACGAGAGTAAGAGAGAAACCAAAGTGGACATCTCAATCGTGAATCGATCGGAGCATCCAACCAGTGTCTTTTTCCACTTGACCATTTTGCCTTCATCTTGATCGTCTCGCCCCTCACACGGATTATTTCTCGTCCCCCTCATCCTGCATTCGCAATACGATCCAAGAATCGCAATGAGATTCACCACCATTTTTCTATACCTCTCAATCGAGCGACAACATATTTATTTATGAGATGAAAAAAAAAAAACAAAAACGAGGGACCGTTTTCTTCGTTTCTCGGTCACTGACCCATTTTTTCAGGCCATTTTGAATATTTTTACGATTTTTTAACAATTCACATTTATTTTTACCATTTTCGAACTACGAACTTGAGGATTTTCGTTGAAATTATTGTTTAAACAAATGGGGAGAGCTGAAATGATTTTTTTTATTAATTAAAAAAAAACGAGGGACCGTTTCTTCGTTTCTCGGTCACTGACCCATTTTTTCAGGCCATTTTGAATATTTTTACGATTTTTTAAAAATTCACATTTATTTTTACCATTTTCGAACTGCGAACTTGAGGATTTTCGTTGAAATTATTGTTTAAACAAATGGGGAGAGCTGAAATGATTTTTTTTATTAATTAACATACATATTTATTTATGGAGGGTCGGGACCCAAGCTCGTTTGCAATTTCGTTGAAAGATGTAACGTTTTTTCGATGCTTAACAATTTCTATACATATAGCTACACGAGAAAATAAAATAACTAAAAAAATGCATGTGGATATATTTATATATGGTAAGAAGACGAAGAGAAAAAGGTGCTGAGGAAATATGGTGTATATATACGGGGTAAGGTTTCGAGTGGATCGCCTTGGAGCCCCAAAGGCCCGTCCCGCCCACCGTCTCGTCGCCCAACTCGCCAACAAGTCCGAGAGAGACAAAACACCAGAGATGAGGCCCTTTTGCAAACGTGCCTTATTTCCTCGCTGTGCGTAATCCTCCTGAGCCTAAAATCTTCACTTCATTCTCATTGCATTCGACTTTATTTTCATTCCAACGTGAATAAATCAAAATTACGAGAATTTTTTATCCAAAGGTCCCAAAAAGGTGCAATTTTTTGGGCCCTACCGTTGGGAGGATGTGAAAATTTTTTTTGCATTGATTCAGGCAGGAAAAGAATCTCGATGTATTTTTTTTTTCTGGCCAAAAATCCTGTCGAGACGTGGAGCAAAAAAAAATGGGCCCAAAATGGCACTTTTTGGTGGAAAAAAATGGCAGTGCGTTTTTTTTTTTTTTCATTATTTTGAATCCTAATATTTTTGAAGGATCAATTGAAGTATTTTGCAAAATGGGCAGCATTCAAAAAAATGGTCCCAAAACGTGACATTCTTTTTTGTTGAATTTTTATTCGGGCAGCTTTGGAAAAACGTTTGTGTGGTTTTTCGTCGACCACGAGGCGAGGATTCCCTTTCAGGCCCTTGGAGGTATATAGGGCTTATCAGATGGCCTTTATGTCGATCCCTTCCCCTTGATTTTTTTCGTCCTTTTTTTTCGCCCTTCATTCATTTGGTATTTCGGTGCTTTTTTTTCTTCTTCTGTATTTTTTTTTTTTTTTTATTCTTTTTGCTCGTCTTTTTTATTATTTTCGAATTGGTTAGGGCGGGGCTATCGTATTACCTATCGTTTCTCGGTTCTATATATCCGCGGTATACCGTGTAGAAAACTTGAAACACCGAGCCAACGCAGTGAGGTTTGAGCCTGAGGTACGATAATCCTGTGCCCGCGAATCCGATCGGGCTTTTTGTCTCCTGCTCGAGAATACGCTTGCCAGCATCCGAATACCCCCAATTTTCTCAATTATCGCCTCACTTCTGACCAAATATTAAATTAGCGCGTTGGCTGCCATAAACATACGCTTAAAAATGTCAAAACGCCAAAATGGCACTTTTGGGCCCCAATTAATCGGCTTCCTGGAAAGAATAAATAAAAATTAAACAATGGAAGAGTCTCTTTCAAAATAAACGCCACGCCACATATTCTAAGTCCATAAAAATTTTCTGAAGAGTTAACACTAAATGAAAATAGAGCTACCTTTTTAGATTTTTTTTCTCCAAATAAAAAAATCCACATTTTTTCGTATGGAATCGAAATATCAACGCGTAAGATGAAAATATCGGGCGTTCTTGAATGGGAAAGCCCATAGAACAGGCGGGAAAATTCGGGGCCGTTCAAAAATTGAAAATTCAAATTTCAAGCAGTCTTTGGCGAGAACCGTTGGAAGGTACGTAATTCGCTGCTGATCGCTGCGGTTTTCATGCTTCGTTAATTCATTCCCGTTCGTTACGAAACTCGACAATAGTTGCAAAAATAAAGTACTGGCGTCTGGCATGAGAATGAAAAAAAAAAAGAAACGTTCGTCCTGGTCGCCGTTCAACATTCAAATTGAAATAATCTCGTTTGCTTTCGCGCCCATATATATATATATAAATACATAAATAAAAATATACATAGGTAGAGAAGCAAAGCGTGGTTTGCCGGCGACAAAAGAACGTTGGCGATAGGGCGGAAAAAGGAGTGGCGATAAATCGACGAATCGCTCGAATTATACCTCTAGTTTTTTTTCCCTTTTTTTTACCTTCACGATTTACTCACCATAACTTGCCTTTCGACCAATTTTAACACTTGCCTGCACATTACACATTTATTGGTAAGAACAGGACATAAATTTTGCAACGAAAATCACATTAATCTATACATTTTTTCAAGTAACGACATTGCGACTGGGAACAACAAAATACAATCATATAAAATTCACTGAGAAACTCTCAAAATCAGTGATAAAATTGTATTTCCTCAGCAAATCTAAAAAATACATGTAAAAAAGCTTCTTACGACTTTTCCCATTTCCATACACAACTATAAGCACTTGTTTGTCTATATATATGCATAAATATGTATATGGATTACGAACAAACCAGCAATTTGAATAACAAACTTTTTTGACACCAAAGTGACAGTGACGAGACATTAGAACGTTGCAGACCGATCGATTCGACTCGGTAGCCTCTCGTACCGTTTTTGTAGCATTTTTTGTTGCTGCTTTTTGGTGGAAAAATATCGATACTGCATTGAGAAAGCAGGTGAAAACATTTTTTTCTTTATTTATTATTTATTTTGCAATTAATCGTTCGAGAAACTTCGACTTATCGAATTTTGTCTATTTCGACTGGAATGCCCCATAGTTGTACTTAAATATAAAGTATAGGGCACGAGATATAGATATACAGGGTGTTCACAACATTTCTTACTACCCCTTTAGCCACGCAAATGCGGAACACGAGCTCACAGCTCGTGGATTTATCTTTATTATTATTAACCCGACGGGTGCCTCCTTTTCCCTAGAAAAAAATCGATATTTTATACGCTTCGTATTTCCGCGTGGAATCCGACCTACAATCGTCGTCGTTGACGATGAAACATTCTAATTTTAAAGAATAAACTCAATTTTTCTTCGAATTTATTTGAATTTCCCGCCATTTCTAAGATGGCCGAACAGCCATTTTGTTTTCAACTCTTTTGAGGTTAGCCCGTGACATTTATTTCAAACTCTTCGATCTCTCCTTTGTTTTGATGATTTTTTCCTCGTATTTTTATTCGCGAGAGTTACGAGTCATACACTCGTAAACCTAGGGTTAAAATAGTGGCGAGCAAAGAGCGTAAAATGAAGGCACAACGGATCGTATAAAACTCGTAAGCCAGAGCCGAGGCAGCTTGGGAAAGTATCGTAGAAACGAGAAACGATAGAGTTTAACGACGACGCTCGGGCTCACGTGACTATCTAAACGTTCCCCTGTGCAAGTCCAGACTGTACAGTAGCGGATTCCGACATATACATATATATATATATATATATATATATATATGTATACGACCACGAAAGATCGTGGGAGAGAGACGCGGAAAAAAGTACGCTCGTAATCCGAAAATTACGGGAATTTGTGCTACGAAATCTACGAGTCACTCAAACGTAAGCACGAAATATATTTAAATACTCGTATCAATCTAAAAATAATCAAAAATTGGAATCAAGTTTTTCTCACCTCGAAAAAGCGTTATGCGATTTCTAACAAATGGCAAGTCCGATTGCCATAAAACTTGAACGAGAGAAAGCAGAAAAGTGGCAGAAGATAGCAGACTCGCTGACGCTTAGAAGAAAACTTGAAAATTATGGATAACAGAGGAAAGTGTGATTTTGAGGTTAGATTTTCTCCACTTGAAAAACGCGTTTGACGATTTCTTCTAAACGAAAAGTCCGATCGCGATAAAACTTGAACGAGTGGCTTAAGGTGGATGGCAAGAAGTGTCTGAATGTTGAAATTGATGAGAAAAACTTGAAAGTTTTAAAATAAATAACAAATTGCGTTTGACCTTAATTAAAATATGCAAATGGGGAAGACGTGCAAGTTCTTCTAAGAGAATAAGAAAAAAAAATCGATCCTCGTGTACCAGGTCGTACGCCCGGAGAAACTTGGTGCAGTGAGGAACAAGGGGCGGTCTGAGGAGGGAAGAGACATTCGCGAGTGCGGAAGAGCGAAAGAGAGCAGCGTCTTGTAAGGCGCAGCAATTTCACTCTTTTGTCAAGGCTGACACGCACGCACACGAGGTCCTCGCGAGTTGAGCTCGCGTTCGGAAATGAGGCGGAAAAAGAAAGAGACCGAGAGCGCTCCGGAGTAAGAGAGAAAGAGTTTACTCAGGGAGGGAGAAACGAAAAAAAAAAAGGAAAGAAAGAGAGAAAACGCGCGACAGGTTGTACGCGGCGGCGCACGCCGTGTACAAAAAATAAGGGCTTTCTCTCTCTTTTTCCCGTGGGTATGTGGTGCCATACGGTTGCTCCGAGAACTTGTAACTATGGCACATTTTCCTAAACCTAAATGGAGCCTTTGTTGTCACACTGGGTCAATATGACCCGGCTGTGTAAAAAAATCAATTTAACGAGTAAAAAAAAATCGTACAAACTAGATAAACAATTTTTTTTTTTAACTTTTTTAAAAAATTCTAAATCGTCGAATTATTTGTTTAAAAAATTGCAATTTTTTCTGCAAATCTTATTGTTGGAACAAACGATGAAAAAATTTGTGTTTCGTTGTCCGTTCGGGCTCCCCGTGCCATCTGACGTTTCTAACACCTGTTCGCCCGTACAACGTATGCAAAAACATGTCGAAACGTATATATATATATATATATATAGAAAATAAATAAAATACATATATATTAGAAAGCTCGAGAAATAAAAATGGAGGACGTTGAGCGAGATCGGATGAGTGTGCATTTGGAAACGTATATAAATATATAAATATAGTTAGAAAGACAACGAATTCACTGGGAACCACCTGTGGCTGCACGAGGTGCCCTCCTCTCCTCGGCGCCTCGACGTCACGCAACGTCATCAATAATAACGCGTGGCCCAACCACCGTTCAACCGTTTCTCATACGTTTTTTTCTCTTTTTTATTTGTTGCCTTTATCCAATACAAAAAGAATACGAGAAACGAAAGAAAAAAAAAAAAAAAAAATTCAACGAAGCTGTACCGAACGTTGAAAAAAACGGTTCTATTATTCGTGACTCGATACGTCTCAATTCCGGGATTGGAAAAAAATCCTAGAGCCTCCTGATACCTTGTCACGTTACCTGCACGTTTAATCTTTATTTTTTTTTTCGTTTTCTCAATTTATTTAAATATTAAATCAAACATTTTCACTTCGGAATTGAAATTGCCAATTTTTTTTTTCTTTTTTTTTCAATTTATTGCCATGAATTATTGCGAAACATTATTTTTCATCGTTTCAAAGGATTTTGCGATTACGTATGAAAGTGACACACACACAAACGTACAGACACACAAAGATGGAGTGACGTGCGCCTCGCGTCAATGCCAATACCGCAGAATCCCTCTGTCCCTGTCTCCGCGGCTCTATTGCGTAACTCACATAGTGTCCGCGTGTGTGTGTGTGTGTGGCAACATCGCATAGAGGTCGCGCGAGCGTATATCCGGTCCCGGTCCACGCGCGTTATTCGTAACGCTCGGTTTTCCCGATCGATTCTTCAATTCCGTAAGAAATTTGCGCTCTTTGATCGCTCAATTTAAAGGATCCTTGAAAACTGTATATTTATGCATTTAAGCGAAAACCTGGGTCAATTTGACCCAAAAAATTTATTTCGCTAAAAACCGCCCCACGCGTTGCTCATCACTCTCCGACAATTTCCACTCTGGGTCAAATTGACCCAGTGTGTCAATAGAGCCACCAAATTCAAGTATCTCGATGAAGGCTCAATGAGCCTGATGGAAAAAATATTGAAAATCTTTGTGAAAATGTAAATATTCCCACAATAAACACACTGGGTCATTTTGACCCAAAAAAAAAACATTTCGCTAAAAACCGCCCCACGCATAGGCTGATCACTCGACGACGATTTTCACCCCGGGTCAAATTGACCCAGTGTGTCAATAGAGCCACCAAATCCAAGTATCTCGACAAAGGCCCAACGAGCCTCATGGAAAAAATAATGAAAATCTTTATGAAGATGTAAATATTCCCACGAGAAATATTTCAATAGTAAATTGAATAAATCAACAAATGTAAATAAATCGCTACTGTGCGCGCGCGCGCGGTACTCCAGAAGACAATAATTTACACCGCTGTCTCATAAACGTACATTTAACAAATAAACATCAAAGACACGACTGTTACGAGTGGTACACACGCGCAGTTTACAAGTTTTACGACTCTACAGGTCCCAGGAAAATTTCCAAACAGCAAGAAAGACAAAGATGGAAAAAAAAAAAACTGTCTCTTTATAAATCTTTCAAGTGCGTCGAGGTGACCAAGAAATCCTATTCGTCTTTGTCGCGTTAAATAAAACTTCCGAGGATTTTATTTCGACCATCATTTCTGCAAATAATCACATTTCTGCAAATAATAAAAAATATCGAATTCGATTAATTAAGGACGTTGTATGCAAAATTTTCTATCGATAGAATTCCTTCGAATTTGTTACACACAAAGAAACGAATAGTGATGCCTAATTGCTCGCGCAATTTTAAGAGCTTTCGCCATGCAGAGATATTTATTTATAAAAATCACAATTTTCAGCAGTTTCTCATAAGAGCGTGCGTTAAAGGTTGCAATTTTCAACATTTAATATTTCCATTTCTAAATTTTGAAGCCTCTCTAAACTTTCCACACACTTTTATGCAACATCGAAGAAGCTTTATTCAGTTTTTCCAAAAAAAACGGTCGTAAAATTTTTTCAAAATTTTTTTCACTCTACAACAAATACAGATTTCGGAAAATCTTGGATTTAGAGTACTGTGTTCTTTAGTCAATTTCTAACAATTTTTTTTAATCACCTTGGGCTCGCGAGCCATTTTGTATGTAAGAAAAACCGAAAAGAAAAATTTATAGATTTGAACGTCGCCATACCAAGTCCTTAATCATCAGCTTTGAAAAATAAACTCTCGAGAGGGTGAAAACAACCCTCAAATTCTTGCACACACTCGTTATTCTCTCTCGTTTCGTTCGACGATGAATTTTCCTCGCTACGAGAGCCACTCATTAACTCAACCCCTTAATATTCTCCATCTATACATAGATCATGCTCTTCAAAGTCACGTGATCCCGTCATTAAGATATCACGTAATTCCCCAGCAAGAAAGTGATACAATAATTGTTGGACTCGTTAAAAAATTGGGCATTATTATCCTGCAAGAAAAAACGAGTCCTGATTATCGAGGTGTGAACAATATCGTTGCCAAAATTTTTTATAAAAATTTCTCACTCGTTCAAAAATTCTCATAAAACAAATTAAAGTTTTTCATCGAAAAGATTTTTTCGAAACGCAAGTTTAGTATCATTTTTTAATAAATTTATAAATAACAGAAGAAATTGTGAAAGGAGTTTATTTCGCAAAGCCAACTCGGCCTGGTTTGTGACGAAACGCGAGAGGGGGGGGGGGGGGATGGAGAATAAATAGCGATATTTATCGTCGTCGACGCGGAGCCATAGATCGAGAGATCCGAGCCCGAGGGGTAGCTGCTGATGGCGAGTTGTTGTATAGTAAATATAAAATACACAGGCACCGCTTTTCAACGTCATTGAGCGAGAGCCGACCATTAGATCGCGTTATAAATCAGAAAGAAGCATTTTTTTTTTTTTTTAACGTTTTTTTATCGTTTTTTTTTTTTTTTATAAATAATCATGGAGGAGACACGTGTGTGTGTGTGTGTGTGTGGACAAAGTGTTGGTGGCTGAATGTGGTCGTAGAGTGAAAAGAGCTCCTGGTGATAAATATTCGATCGACGAGCTTGCTACACGTGTTACACGTCGCCGAACACGAAGCGACGAGCATCTCGATGTTTTCGACACGTTTCTACATTTGTATCCGAGGCAAAAAACGTTTCCGTCCCCTTGACGTCGGTCCACTCGAGGAAAACGTGATTCCGACAAAATATTTCATCGAAATCTCGACGTTTTTCAAATTTTTCGGTCGCCATTTTGTTTTTTATGAACAAAATACGAATAAATGATTTTTAAGAAATAACAACGTGAGGAATGCGACCATTTGGAAGGTTTTTATTCGTGGAAACCGTGAAGTTTGCGTATAATTTTTTACCCTATCCGCGGAGAGCGATAAGACGCGAACAAACAACGAAACAAAGAAAACGAGGCCGTGCGACGGGGTTCACACACGCGTGGCCACGGAATTTCGCTTGTTTCTAGTTAAAAAATCGCGTTTAACGAGGGATTAACGATCGAAATGGAAAATAAAAATTCATCACTTTTTCCCCCATCATCGGACCACGTGTCCCCATGGACGAGAGGGTTCCATCAAGTTCCTTAAGGGCTTGATAATCCGCGTTGAGAATAACTTTGTGCGCGGCTCAACGACTCAATACACGGGGCTCCTCGCGGTTCTCCTTCTCGGTCGGTGCTCCAGCATTTGTGGCATCCGTTTTTTGCCACTTTTCAAAGTCTCAAGGTCAAAAGGTCGTAGTCGATGATATTCGGTCCTCCTCTTCGTGGCACTTGCGCCCTTTTCAACATTTTTTTTTTTTTTTTTGTTTCGTCAATTCTTCCGAGTCCCTGTTTGAAGAGACACGATTTATATATCGCTGTATTTTTTTTTTTATCTCCACATCGAACGATCTTTCCGGTGGCTCGTTTCTTCGTCTCTCGCGGGACCGAACGATCCAGCGGCTGCTTTGCAGAAAACCAGTTTCTATGGCGATCACTTTTTTCCTCTCTCTCTCTCTCTCGCTTTTTAAATGCGAGCTCCTCGAGATTTCTGTCTTTGTCTCTCTTCACATTTGCCGCCAACTCCAACATCCACAAGGATACACATGCATATGGACATTTGTTTCCTGGACAGCAAAGATCGATTCCTACACGCGTTATCGAGATCCGAGATAATCCGCGGAGACTAGGGCGAACGAGAGAGCGAAAAACGCGTGCGATTTGGCTGGACGCGTGCCGAGACAACTCGCCCGAATAAAATTACGATAAAATATCATTTCGAGGGCCTGAGTGTCGTTTATATTAATGCAGTTATGAGAGAACGCTGTGCTCTGGTGATTTTTCAAAAAAAAAAAACAAAAATGAAATATCACCGAGAGAATCGAGCCATGTTTTCATTTTCGTGTCTCAATAACGTTCATTGATTTATATTTATCGATAAATAACATTACTTTCTTTTAATTTATTCAAAATTAGCTTCGAGCGTGATTTCTTCATTGTTTAAATAATAGAATGTCGTTTCAACACGTAACCACGCTTTTTTTTATCTCTCAACATTATCGAATGACATTCCTTTTTATCATCGTCATCCGTCTCGGAGATTCCGACGAATCGATCAATTTTTTTTTTTCCCAATACTGCTCCATTATACAGAAGCAACGATTTCCTCGATCTTCAAGAATTCTTTGTTTGTTTTTTTCTTTTTTTCGTTGTTATAACGAACGATTACGTTGCATTGTGTAATGGAAAATAATCGGAATTAATCATCATCAACATTGTTCGGTTTATTATTTTTAATTAATTAACCTCTGATTAATAATTCAATTCTGCACTGTGTTTTTGTTTTTCTCTCGGGTTTCCTGTTTCTTGGCAGACGCTCCTCACTGCTGGTGCCAGCAGAATTTGCATTATTATTTTATGGAAGAAAAAAAAGAGATTTTGCTCGATGCTTTTATGATCGACCCGCGCTGCGGGCTCGCTTTTAAATTTTAATGAAATTCACTCAATGTCCAGAGCCACTGAATTGTCAAAAAAAAAAATTTCCAGCTGGCAGGCGTTTCGATTCATTGGTTCAATCGAGCAAAATGACAAACAGTCAAAAACACATAAATGTCAGATTAATATCGAGGCAATAAAACAAACTAATTAGAAACTGTTTCGACTATTATTTTCATTATTATTTTGAAAGGTTTTTAAAAATTGAAAAAACATGATGAATACATTCGAATTAATAAGACGGAACTGATCTATGACAAGATTATATCTCTGATGATAAAGCACACATGGAATTAATGTAAACATACGTGTATCGCTGTGTTTGGGGATAACCCTTGGCGCGAGCAGCTTACGCTCGTTAAATCTAAATCCTAATTACTAATTAGCATGAACCACTGTCATCGTGCTCTCTCGAGCGCGTTCGAGCGAGCTACTCGAATTATGCTAATGGGTTTTGTTACACCAGCGACGCCGCGCCGTCTGTCCTAGTGTTAAATAAACGGGACACATTAACAGTGCACAACTCGCTACCGAATCGAGAGGCTGGAGAACTTTAAAAAATTTCCAAAAATGGTGAATAATTTTGAGTTGGTAGTTGGTGTCTGGACGAACGTGAATCGCGAAGCAGAATAGTCGATTTTTCATTATTTTTCGCAGGAAAAATCGAATAAAATTGAATTTAATCGAATCAAAAAAAATCATGGTTCGATTAAACAATTCATAACTTTGCTTCCTGCGGAGCTTTCCGAGCTCAATTGGGCTCATTCTTTTCGTAACATACAAAGCTTCAAAACGCCGCTTGGTTTATTCGTTTATAATGATTTTTCAGCCCGCTACGCCTGTTTGCATGAAAAATCGAATGAAATTGAATTTAATCGAATCAAAAAAAATCATGGTTCGATTAAACAATTCATAACTTTGCTTCCTGCGGAGCTTTCTGAGCTCAATTGGGCTCATTCTTTTCGTAACATACAAAGCTTCAAAACGCCGCTTGGTTTATTCGTTTATAATGATTTTTCAGCCCGCTACGCCTGCTCAAAGTTGCGATACCGATTGTCGTTTTTTTCCCTCAGAATCGCATTCTGCGCTGGGTTTGATTCCCATTCCCGAGAGCGTGGAAATGCACATCGTCGCAAAACGAGCTGCACAAAGATTCATAGCCACGAGTTTCTCTTTCAACCTTGAGTTTCCCCCACTCTCTGCCACTCCGCCATGTGCGAAATACTCTCATAATGATTTATCCGCGATTTGATCGTTGCATCGTAATAAAAAAATGAAAAATATAGAATGAGAGAAAAAAAAAACTTCAATACCAGGAACTAGAAAATACTTGTGCGAATAAGTTGCTCGGGGCGATGCAGATAGAGGTCGCACGTATGTGTCCCATAAATCTATGAATAAACAATTTCAAAATAAAAAGCTCCAGTAAAAATAAATAAAATGAACAGTTTATTCGGCCCGAGACAACAAATAATTCAACTAAAAAAAAATGAGACTCATCACTCAGGTGTCGTTGGCAGTTGTCGTTGCATTAGCTCGCCCGAGTTAGGTTCAAAGTGTCTCTGAGTGCTGACTCGATAATTATACGTATTTGTGCCTGAAATAAAAAACAAAAAAGAAGAAAAAAAAAACCACTCGACCCACTTGGACCTGGGAAAAGAATAACAAAAAAAACTGAAACAATAAATACGAAGGATTCTTCGACGGAAGTGTGAATACGTCGTAATTACCAAGTCTTAACATCTGTCACGGAAAAATTGTCATTAGTCATCGTCTCGAGACGAGTCAGGTTCAGGTTTGTCCTCTCCTCCCTCTTTTCCACTCTACAATTTTCTTTGGGAAGCTCATAAAAATTATTCCATTTCCGGTTTGTCCCCATTCAATCATTTCTTCATTCCTTTCGAATTAATAAACCAAATAAATAAATAAATGGATAAATAAATAAATAGCTCGATAAACAAATGGTTAATTGCACTGGAGAAATGTTAATTGGACTAATGAGATTGGCTCGTACTCGTAACAAGATCCATTGATTAGTATCGCTCTTCCAACTCGATCTTTTAAAATACATACCTATGTATTTCTCGGTTTCTAGAGATCGAAGACTGATTTGTTTGGTACGTCCTTAACGATAACGATCATTGATTCCCGTTACGAATGCAACATCAATAATTAGCTTGCTTTCCATTAAACATTCCGAATCGTGCGAAAGACGAGAAAAATAAAAATAAAAGCCGAGATCGTCGATCATTTTCTAGAAACAAAAAAAAAAAAACAAAACTGGAAAAACGATTTTTTGCAGATTTTTCAATTGAAAAATTTCGATAAATAATTTTATTTCAAAATAATTTTTTTTTCATCAAAGTCCTTCGACCTTCGGCTACGAACACGTGGAGTGTGGAATATCGTTGGAAGCTGCAACGATAGTTTCGATTTTACTGCCGAGCTGCCTCTTCGAGAATTTGATTTTTTCTCCTGCATATATTTTTATTGCTCTGACGTCGATCCGAAGCTGCAGTCTCATGGCTTTTCCTTCGTCTCAACAATTTTTGTATATTTTTTGTTCGTGCCCGTTGCTCATTTTTTAAAAAAAATTTCTCAACGTTACGACTACGTTTTACGATCGTAAACTATAGTCGAGAGTCTCCCTCGCTTTGTTCTCGTATTCACCTTTTCGAAACAAGATTTCGTCTTCGCTTTATTTTTTATTTATTATTTTTTTTTTTTTTTTTTCAAAAAAATTAGTCAACGATCGCTGAATTTGTCCGTAGTTTCGCTAATTCGTCACCAGGTGGCGCAAAGCGTCGCACCCTCGCACAAAACGGTCCGCGATCTCATAATTAAAAAATTGCTCATTGACGCCTCGATTTATTGCTGACCCTTCGACTCGCAGCGACTCTTTCGAAGCTCATCTCTTTCTTCTTTCCTTTCGACACTCGTTCCGAGTGTCTTTTTTTCTTTCGGGCTACAGACTCGTCATTTTATTGGCTCCCCACCTTGATTTCTTCGCTTTAAATATGTATATACATGCAGACGGCATGTGCAGTGTCACTTTGAGACTCGGAGGGGAAGGGGGTTCGGTTATGTACGAATAAACTTTCACCGATCGTCCCCCTGGGTAAAAATCGATGGAGCTGTCGACAATGGCTTCACCAAAGGATCCACCCATCAAACTTTTAATATGGCCGCACTCCACGTCTATTTGTTGTTATTTCTAAATTAATTTGTTTGTTAATATTGTTATTATTATTATTATTATTATTTTATTGAATTTTATGGGCAGGATATTTCGCCTAATGAAATATTTCGTGTTTTATTTTTAGGTAAACGTTATTCTTTTCGAAATAGATTAGAAGCGAGTCTGAGGCTCTTATCGTCTTACCTCTTACGGTATAATTATAGGCAATTGGAACGATGCCGGTTTTCCGAGCAATTACAACAGCCCCGCTATCTCACGACGAGTCAATCAACTTTTCACCTCAAAGTACTTTTGTACGTTTTTTTTTTTTTAAACAATTTTACGTCGAGTACATGAATTTCCTATCGTATTATCATTTTATTTAATAACAATCATTTATTACTGTCGCTGAAATAACTCATTTTCCAATCACGTGGTTAGGCGGCTATTTTATATTTATGTTGTTAGTTGGACAAGCTTCTCACGAAATATTCTACCCGTAATGTGAATTTGTGGGCTCGCGGTTAAGAAAGTCCGGATGACAGACGAACAGCGAGAGAAAAGGGCGCAAATATGCATTGAAGCGGACCGAAAAGCGCGAGCGTGTCCGGCCCCCGGGGCCATTAGGGAAATATTCAAATAGCACGATATATCAACTGTGTATATTTACATTCTCTCTTCAATCCTCCGCATTGTTATTCTTGCGTGAAAACGACTGACGTTACCGTTTATTAAACGTAATTCGTTCCATTAACCGTTTCCCAGCAACCTTCCGAACAGTCCTCCAAAAAGGCCCCTTTTCCTCCACGCGCCGGAAAAGTTTATCAATCTTTACAGCGTGCTCCATGGTTTCTCGGGAGATCCGAGTCATTTGCAATTAATAACAATCGTCGAAACGTTGCAAAAGCAGTGAAACGAGCTCATGATCAATTCAAAGGACCCTCGAAGGTCAGATAGTGCGAAAATTCAGATAAAACGTATCGGAATCGCTAGAGGAGATTCCGGAGGTTCAAAAACACTCCTTATCGACCCCAAATAGCCCAACCGTTCCGCAGATATTTGTACTTAAGATCTGGTCTATTTAAATAGCTTAAAAAATAGCTCAACATAAACGATAATTTTTTCCCGCCTTCCAGGGTATCAGGAGATCGGAAATTTTCCGCGCTTCATGAATCCGAAGGCTATTTCAATGAACAATACACACTCTAGAAGCAAATTGAGAAAATCCACAACAAATGCACCGCTTTCTGGTTTTTTGCCTCTGTCGCGATCCTTGCACCGTTTTTTCAAATACTCGCGATCCAGGCCGCGTATTTAAAGTACTTACTGTGACATAGAACTCTCTTGGAGTGGCAAGGTGAGTCTCATGCTGACGAATCGCCGGGAAAACTTGTAAAGAGCTACCTATACATGTATATGTTGTTAAATTCTTGCAAGATGTACGTATACGGGTTCGAGCTCCCGCATTTACAGTGTATTTAGTCGCGATCCCAGCGTCAGATACGGATCTCGTTCTCTTGCTCGCTCCCTCTCACACACTCTCTCTCTCTCTCTCTCTCTCTCTCTCTCTCTCTCACCTTCTTCTTCTTCTTCTTCTTCGCGTTACATAATCTCACCTTGCTGCTAAACACGAAACAATGGACTGACGTGAAAGAGCGAGACGGAATGATTGTTGGTACTCGAGCGAGGAGGTGCCATGCAGGAGCAACCAGACACACAGGCCTATATATACGTGTAAAAAAAAAAAAAAAAACGTAAAAACTTGGCGATCACTCGTCTCGATAGCTCTTGAGAGAATCGCCTATGTAATATAAGACTGAGTAATGTACGAACACACGACCCACTGACGACTCCAAGTGACGTCCATTTTTATTTCAAGCTTCTGTGATCGTAATGTGAAAAAAAAAAAAAAATTAAAATTTTCGGCTATTTTTTCAATTATTGCAAATATATTGAATATTACGGAAAAAAAAATATTCCATTGATAAAAATTTGGATTTCTCAGTAAAATAAATATGATTTCCGTTATTTGCGGGATTGGGGCAAAAAAAATCGTAGAGTGCGGTCGCGAGTGGGCATGCGTGCGTAAATTTATTTAATCCGTTACGAGACGACGCGAGGCGAGAAAAAATTGAGTTCCGCGTTTGCGAAGAAACGTTTGTTTTTTTTTTTTTGCTCTTTCGTGTAAAAGGCAACAATTTCTAACAATTTTCGCGAACAATGGACCTAACGGAAAGTCAAGCTGGGCCATGCAGGACACCAGGTGGCAAAAAGACTTTCAAACGGTGTAATAAAAATGAAGGAGATACAAAATAACAAATAGAAAAAATGGCTCCCTTATCTGGTAGAAAAGTCAAGAGCCACACGAAACAGTCACGGACGACACTTTTTGCTTCCGCTCGGTTACGCTCAGTAAATTCGATTCTATGGCCATATTTTCAACAACCCGAGACAAATTCATCTAAGCGCATCATTGTTATGACTATGCGTCTCGTAATTTTCCCCGTGGAAAAACATCGGTCAAGTGGACGGAACGAGAAAGGCATTCGGAATAATTATCCCCTTAAGAAACTCTTATTTATATTTATTTAATGACAACGAATCAATTTTTATTTGCAATTCACTCCATTTGCTATTCTTTGTCATTATTTTTATCAATTTCCTGATGAAAAATTTCCTTAATTTAAAAAATAGTCCTCCGGGTCTATTTTTTTTATTTTCATTAATTTTCTTTTTTTTTCACTGCAATATTTCGTGCTTCGTATCAGGCAATTTGACTGCAAGGAAAAATGAACTACTCGTGTCATCGGGTGTAAAATAAAAAATAAAATAAAAAATTCGTGCACATGCAATTGTGACACGATGTAGGGGACAAGAGGACGACATTTTCCAGGAGAACGATTCTCGTGTGTTTTCTTTTCTTTCTCTCTCGCTGACTGGTAAAAGCGTGAAATTACTATGGCGTTGAGAGGCATATCCCTGCAACCCGAATTGCTCTCCTCGTCCGTCCCAACAATGACAACTCCAAGAGCTCGTTTAAATTATTATTACAATAAACATAACTATCATCCCAAGAACAATAAAAAAAATTAATTCTCTAAAATTCAAAAACCTCAAAAAAAAATGCAAAAACCACGAAATTTCCGACTGAAAAAAATCGCTGGTCTCCAAAAATGTAAAAAAAAATGAAAATCAACTACGAAAAAATGTTAGAAATCGAAAAAATATATTTTTTTTTTCCTTCTTATAAAAAATAAAGATTCCCGTGTGTAGAAACGTTGAGTTGTCGCGATAACTCGAGTCACTTCCTGGACTGCACCGAACCAAAATCACGTTATCCCACGAGGAGAAAAAAAATAGCGAGCGAGAGAGAGAGAGAGAGAGAGAGAGAGAGCAAATGATCAGAGAAGCATGACGTAAATTCGTCGTTAAGGAGACGAAGGAAACGTCGCGTTCCAGTGACCGAGCCTTCACTCCTCTGCAGGCCCTCTCTGACTTTAATACATACAAAATAAATACACCATACACTATATATATCCACATGTGTGTGTGTGTATAAACGCGTATGAAAAAAACATGTGTATATCGCGATCTTACGTTTCTTCTTTGCTCGATACGTTTTTTTTTTTTTTTTTTTTCATCTTCTCTTCTTCTTCATCGCGACTGTGAGCCACGCTGTATGTGAATTTTTATTCGCGTTCCCGAGTCTCGTACATTAACCGACAGGAACGCGAAGGACGTTGCAAAAAGGTAACGGTGCATCAAGCCCGACGCAGCAAACACCCGTAAAGCAGTCGCGCGGGGCTTTGTGCAATTCGTAAGCAATAAATAAATTGAAATTTTCGTCAATCATTGAGTGCGAGCGAATATTTTGATTGCCGAATTGATTTTTGAGTGCAAACTCTATTTTGAGTGTCGCGGTTCCATCTTTTTAGAAAAAATGTCTAAAATCTAAAAATCCTGTTTCCGAGTGCGGCAAAGCGCTCATTGCGCGACTATCCAATTGTTTTCTTTCATCCAACGAGTTCTCCGGAACTCCCCACTCTTTTGTCATGCAAATTTTTCTTTCTTGGTGTAGCTGGCACCACCAACAGTCTCTCTCACTACGCGACGTTTATGACGAAATCGCGTACAACTCCTTTTTGGCATATACCTTGTCCTCCTATCTGTCGCTCGCTCGCTCCCTCGGCCATTGTTATCCAAAAGTGTGAAAAACACGATGCAGCAACAAAAGACGACGGACACGTGCTCCAAGGCGTTACGTGTTCGGTTTTCTTGTCTCCGCGCAAGCCTGTAACACATTCATATTCCTAGAGAGACTATTTTTTTCCTCCAATTTCATCGCACTCGTACAAAATCGGAGTGCATCGTGAGGAACGAATAAAAAAGGAGAAAAAACGCAAGAAACTCTCCCAGGTTCCCATTTCCCATAAGCGTCTGAACAAGAAAATATCAAGGAACCAAAAAAAAAACAATTGTTTTCAAAAATTTCAAATACCAAAAAAAAAAACATCGAAAATCAAATATTCCCCAGTCGTAAATGTCAATCCTCCTATTTTTTCAATCCCACATATTTATATATGTAATTAATGTTTCAATGAAACTGCGTGGACAGTTTTCCATGGGAACGGACGTCCCCAGGGAGTCACGGTGTCGTTAACCAACCGGATAGTCTATATTCTCTTCTTGCCAGAATGACAGTGTAGAATTTACCGTAATTTTCATAGCTCGTCTTCCTCCTCAACCGCAATCATTATTACAAGCCTTTCCGAGACTTAAAAAAAAAAAAAAAATGACAAATATTTCTGTATCATAATTTACCTTATTCAAACTCGACCCAGAGTAGCTCCACGAATGATTATCATTTTAGAACGTCAACGAGGAGCTGCCAATCATTGGGCAGGACCCAAAATGCTTCGTTCGATGCCCAACACTGTTTGTGAAATTTTTTAGAAAGTTTTAGGAAATTTCTAAAAACTTCTAAAAACGTCTAAAAATTGAATTTTGGTATCAAAATTGTGATGTAGAGTCGGTACGTCGATGCAGGCAGATGGATCTCGTAAGTTGACGATGCAGAGGACAATTTTTGCTCGAGAACACGTATCTAATGATCGCGCGAGGTGAATGAGAGAGAAAGAGAGAGAGAGAGAGACAGAGATCCGTTGGGTTACTATATAAAAGTGATGGTTGACGAGGGACGAGGGAAAGGGGGGGACAAGCAATTTAGCGAACAGGCAAGGAGAACGCGCGACCGTGGCTTAGTGGGACGCTGACCACGGCTCGCAGGAACGGCCATCCACACAGGGGACGAGGAACTACACCTCGATGAGCACGCCACGACATTCTCCTTGCTTCTCTCCTCTCTCTCTCTCTCTCTCTCTCTCTCTCTCGTTCTCTTTTGCTACTTTGCCAGGTTGCAATTTTACCTCGTGTCCTAGCAGCGCCTCCATTACTAAGAAAATGAGAAAAAAAATAAAAGATGAAGAAAAAGAAAAGCCAAAGCCGATGAAGCTCCCGCACCATGACGAGGGTACACACCAACGAAACGGGAATGCTTACATGGTCCGATCGGACGTAACGCTTTTTTTCCTAACATTCATTACAAATATCTCGCAAAATCTCGATAAAGCATTTTTAGAAACACCAAAATCGAACGGGGGGCACGTAACATTCAAACATTTTTTTAGAAATTCTACAAATTTTTTTCAGATTCAGGAAAAATTCTAAATAATCTAGAAAACATTTTGGAGCCGAAAGATTATTCCGGAAATTCTAAAAAAAAACTCTATCGTGAGTAAATGTTTCCTAAAATCAATCTGGTCACCACGGAATGCTGGAATTGTCCCAAAAATAAGAGGAAGAGTTACTAATTTATAAACGGAGCTAGCTCCCGATCGTTTACGGTTTTTGGATCGTAAAGCCGCTCGTAATTAGCGATTAGGGTGTGCCACACGTGACCCTTCTGTCACAGAGGTCACCCTACGATATACTCTTTCAGGAGGGTTAGCATTCGCTTATAAATGTGTACGAGGAGGCTTTCACGCTCGCGTGAATAATAAAATATTTCGAGTCCCATAACCGGAAGCGATTATTTCGTCATTATCAATAAATTTTCTTTCGTCTCCAGGAGAACACCCCCGATGCCTGGGAACCCGTAAAATTCCGTGTAAATCACCCTAATGACGATCCTTTTTCTTTTTCTCTTTGTTTTTTTTCTTCGTTTTTCCAACCGTGTAAATTTTTTTCACGCTGATAAATTTGGCTCTAGGAATAAAAATGGATACATAACTAGAACAATAAATAAAGACAATGAGTGATGAGCGAAGGGAGGACGAAAAAAAACGAACGGACGGACGTTGGAGATCGCGCGGAGAAAGGGAAAAAAAGGGAATTTCGCGCGGGGGAATTTGGTCGTTGTTAAAGGGGCACTGCGCATCACCGATGCCAGACCGGAAACGGGAACCATCGTGGGCATGCGAAAAACCCTCATGTACGTTGGCGCACGTCACTCCACCGGAGAATAACTTTTGTTGAATATTCGCCACTCATGGACGTTCCAGCGGACGTACAAAGAAATAACAAAAACCATATGAGAGGAACGAGAGAAAACAAAATAAACAGTTATGAAATGTTGGTTTTTTACGGTGACCTTTTGACCTCCGGTCTCTTTTGGTCCTTTCAGGGTCACTCAGCGTCATTAAGGCCCAAAAATCATGAACATCGAGTATCGCTTGATTTTGGGGTTAAATCGTTGATTAAAAATTCAAGTTTGATAACATTGAGTGATCGCGACATTGAAACGTTGTAAGGAACTCACGATATTTTGCGTCTAAGTGCAATTTCGTGTAGCCTCGTTGTTTCCTTACGTGTCAACTACGATCGATATAATTATTGCTAAATGGTCAGCAAAACTCGTTATCCACGCCACGTGAACTCGTTACGAAACATTGATGAAAACTTTTTACCCTAGCTCGACGAACACAACAAATTGATAGTAGGAAAAAATTCCTATGATATTGCGAAATTCGGTCGATTCGCTTTTTTCTCCGGCTGTTTTTTTTTTCATCTTTTTACCTTCTTGAAATTCAATTGAGCAATTGCATCGTGACGAAAATTATTCCCGGATGAGAAGCACGACGCTGCTCCTATATGAATATTTAATCGACGCTCGCTCTTTTCTTATCCACCAGTCGACGATAAATATTCGCATTTATTTACCGTTTTTTTTTTTTTTTTTTTAGAAATCCTACCTCATCGATTATTCGGTAAAATCGACGAGAAATGCGGTCGCTTTTTTCAATAATCCCGCGATGCTCGAGCGTTCCGCCACTTTGAGTGATTTTTCCATTTTTCTTTCGGTCGTCTGAGGGCTCTGACCGTCTTTTCACTTTGCTCCCTTTCTATTTGTGGAAAGTTTCCATTTTCGCAATAAATTAAGCCAAAAACGTGACAATTTTAGAGATTTTAGAACATTTTCCGGCGTTTTGAGTGCCACGCTTTACTCCATGAGTTTTTGAGACTGCCACGTGGATTTTCGCGTGTCGTTTGGTACAATCCATCACTACAATATCGCGGAATAATAATTCCACGATTAGCAAACATTCGCATAAACTTTTTCCATTAACTCAATCGATGCGAAACGCGGGTGTTCTAAAACTGCGAAATAACAAATAAATAGTGGAGGAAAGGGTTAGGGTCGGTTAGAGCGGTGTAACTTGGATGAATCGTGCTGCCGTCAACGATTTACTACGCAGTTCTACGTCCATATATAAACCCGAGTATAGACAAACCAATGGGACTCTTTCTCACTCTCTCTTTCTCTCCAGAATAGTCGATAACTTTGAGTCTTCCAGGCGATACCGGAATACGAGACGATATATAGAGACGATAGTAAAGAGCATCGAGCGCAATATAAGCCAGATATAGAATACCACGACACGTGTCACGCGGTTCACGTAAGTTCATTCACTCCGAAACTTTTGCACTCAAAACGAAAAAAATGAACGAAAAATGCGAGAAATAAGAAAAAAATGGTCAAGTATTCGGTTTTATCGGAAATTTCTTTCGCAGGTTACTAAAATATTGAGAAATCAGACATTTTTATTAAACTTTTCAAAAATCGTTAATAATGACAATAGGGATAGTTTGTTTTCTCCCTTTCGCTTCCTATTTATTACGCTATGTTATCCCACGGTAGTAAATATTGATAAAAGCCCTCCCCCCTCTTCAAGGTTCTGGCTTCTGGCAGCAAGGCTTGTTCATCCACACCGTGAAGGAACGACTAAATATATGGGACCTGACTGTATACATATATATCTGTGTTTTATATGAAAGAAGTCGGTCGTCTCTGATGCCGCCTTTGTCGGGCGCCCCCTGTACCTTGAGCAACTTCTCTCGCTTTTTCACGGAGCAATTAGAAAGAGATTTATTCGCGCCGGCACGCTCTGCTCGCTCCCGCGGAGTCGCGTGAGTGCCCGCGCGCGCGCGCGCAAACGCGTTCGCGAGTGCCTCCTCATTTTTGCCTCCCTCGCATACGTTGAATTCATCTTCCAGCTCGAGTTCCAAGTTTTTTTACTTTCTCAACTTTTCTTCGAGTTTCGATTTTGAAATTTTTTCCAATTTCGAGTTCGTGAGTCTGAATTTTCGAAATTTTGAGTGCCAGGTTGCGATTTTCATTTTATTTTTGGATCAAAAGTTCTTTTTGTTGTTTTTTTTTTTTTTTGACAAATTTTAATTTCTAAACTTTTGGACACTGGACCCAATTTGCACCAATCCTATGGTACAGGATCGTATCTTCCTCTCGACCTTTCCCTTAGTACCGGAGGCACACACAAAACACGCATCCTCTCTCGCGGCTTGTTGCTCAAGTCCCCCTTTGCCTTCCCTTCCTTTCCCTCCTCTCTTTCTGATCGTCTCTCCCATCGCCCCGACTTAGTTAATTAAAGTAACCGTACGGTTTTTTGATTGACGCATGCTCGCCCACAGATAGATTCCCGGGATTATAAGAAGGCGGAGAGGAGAGAAAGCTCGCCCCGGGAAACGAAGATAGAGAGAAAAGAAAGAGCCAAGAAGAAAAAGGAAGGAAGAAGAAAAATAAAGGACCAAGTAAAAACGTCCTCCGGGCTATTTTACGCAATTCCCAACCATTTCCCTTTCCTTTAGATTTTTCAGTTTTTTTTTTTCTCTCGGGTAAAAATCTCTCTGTTCAAAATTCACCAAATGCCACGGAATTTTGGAAATAATTTATGTTTAATTACTTTTTTCATGAATTTCTAATGATTGTTAAATTTATTCTACATGAGCTCGGAGAATCTGCAGCCTCGATTACATAATCTCATGTTTACGAATCGAAATTAACGATCCCGTGAAAAAAGCAAAAAAAACGTCACGATGGATGGAGGAAAAAAAACAAAGCATTGCGTATATGCAATCCGCGAGTGCATTCGGAGCCGCACGACGAGACGAGACTATTTCTTCGTTGTTGTGGGAGGTGGTGATCCGCCGAGAGCTCTCGCGCCACGTCTACGTGACCATCTCAACGAAGAGGAGCGACGGGGGAAATAAGAAAAAAAACCTGTTACGAAACTAAATTGTAATCCTCCTTCTCGTCCTGACGCTCGGTGCTATGATCGTCGTGTATATTTTTTTTCTCTTTCTCTCTCTCTCTCTCTCTCTCTTGCCCCTTGCGTCCTTTTCCTCATCAGCGAGAATCGTTCCGTCGCCGCTGACGAAAGAATTCTCACCGAGCACTCCATTCGTGTCTCGAATATCGAAAAAAAAAAAGTCAAATTTTCAACGTGATGTTCGTGATCAGCGGAAAATTTCCTTTCGAATTGAGTTGTTACACGGTGGGAAAGCCGAAAAATAAAATTGGTCTATTTTTTGGATATTTTTTTACTATTTTTTACTATTTTCTATCACTCAGAGCGACTAAATATTAAAAACCTCGTAGAATGGTGAATAATTGTCGTAGAGCGATGCAACGGGGGTCGTTGGAAAGCTTTAGCGATCGCGGAGAGAATGAGCTTAGATTCGCCTCGATAGGACAGTTAGAAACAAAATGACAGCTGTTCTGAAAACAACTCCTAAAAGAAATAATGAACTTTAAAAAGAAGTTATGAAAGTTTATGGTCCGACCTAGAATTAACGGAGATTTCCCTTGCTTACAATGTTGCAGGTGAAAATCTGGTTCCAGAATAGGAGAAGCAAGTACAAGAAGATGATGAAAGCGGCGCAGCAAGGAGGTGGTGGAGGTGGTGGACAACACGGTAGTTTACTAGCTGGTGGAACAGCACTGCCCGGTGGACCATCTCCACAGCCTGGTCAACCCGGTGGTCTGATGCAAGGAGGTCAGTAAAAAAGAAAAACTAAAAACTGCCAATTAATTATTTAAATAGCCACGAATAGCCACGTAAAATTTTGGATATTCTTTGCCGTTTCAGGCGGTGGAAGTTCCGTTTCGGGAAGTCCGACGACGGGTTACCTGGGGGGAATGGGAGGTGGTGGGGGTGGACACACGCCCGGGAGTTCGAGTCCTGGAAGTGAAATGTCGCCACAGCACAACGAAAGCCCACCCGCGCCATCTTGGCCCGGCGAGATGAAGCACCATCCACATTCACACGCACCACCCCACACCCATCATCACCCGCATACGCCCGGTCATCATCCACCCCCGCCCCCACCCCCGCCACATCACGCGGGATATATGCCGCAGTATTCGTGGTACCAGGCCGATCCTAATCCAGGATTACTCACGTTAGTATTTTCCACCATTTTTTCTTTTTTTTTTCAAAAATATTTCTATCAAAAAAAAAAATTCTTTTCAACTTTCAGATAAATGGAGAAAAAAAATAGAAATTTCCCACTTACCGAGCACTCAAGAAAAAAATGTTGTCTCTTTTGTTACAGGGTATGGCCAGCGGTCTAACGAGAAAAACCGGTGAGCCTGACCCAAGATTGGGGCAAACGCAATCATCGTCGTAGTTTCTTCGAGGGGCTGTGCTGAAGGAGACAAAAAATACGGCGTTAAAAATAAAGGATAAAGAAATCAGCACTCAAGAGGCGTCGACGCGGGAAATCACAAAAGGGTATAGAGCTGCGTGGCAACCCCTTAACTGTGAAAATCCCATTCAATCTAAAAGAGAGAAAAAATAGCCCGGAATAAATCGTCGTTCGTAAGAACATTCCGCCATTTTTTTCTTACCGAAGAAACAAAAGTTTCGAATTTTGGAGAAAAAAAAACGTAATAGGTAACAACTGCAAGGAGGGGAGAGGGAAAATCGAGTATAGAACATCCGGGTGTGCGGTCTCGAGAAAAAAGGAACGATTCTCGGACGTTGCGAGCACGACCTACTTCGCGTAGCGATCGTGTCCTCTCGCTCCTTCCATCTCTCTCTCCCTCTCGCTCTCTCTCTCTCTCTCTCTCTCTCTCTCATTCTCTCCTTCTCCCGCGAGCTTCCCCCACCGAAAAGCGCGCGTGAAATTGCGCAGAAGTCGCGCGACGCTTACCCAATGCCCACAGTGCCCCCGCGCGGGGGGACTCCCCCCGCGCGCTCTTTATCGTAACTGCCGTTGCGCGACCTCTATCGCTAGGCTGCGAAACGCCTGCGATCCGTGTCCTGGTAGCAAAAAAACAAATACGACAACACACTGACGACACCAAGTCTATTTGAACTCGGTGGTTTCGAATTCATGAAATTCCGTAATCCCACTTTTTCCTCAGCCTCTTCTAAACCATCCAAGTTCTTTTAATCAGCATTTTATATACACCATGCAATTTCCCTCATTTTAATAAAACTTTCGTTCCTCGCCACCAGTTTTACGAAATTCTCCCCAAACTGACAGAAAAGAACCAAGATTTTGGAATTAAGGCACTCGGACGATTTCCACTCAAGTTTAAACGTGAGTTGATCATTTTACGATTTTCTTAATGTTTTATTTTTTTATTTCAAAGAGCTAAAAAAAACGTTAAAAAACATTTATTGACGATTGAAAAGCGAATGTTCCTGGAAGAGCAAATTATCATAACGAGCACTTTGCTCCTCCTTGTATTTTTTTTCTACAACGTTTTTCCATGAGCGAGTTTGCATAAAATTGCGGCTGCTCGAAATTCGAAATATTGAAATGGAAAAAAAAAAAAAAAAAACATAAAGTTTGCGTGCGCGGAAAATAACAGAGCTGGAAATGCTCCGAAGGGCTGATCGGGGCAGGGGAGTGGAGGGAGAGAGAGGGAGGGAGAAAAAAGGGGACATTCCGAGGGGATGTTCGAGTAGAATTTTTTTCTAGCGTTACTAGTCCTGGGGCAAGAAGAAGAAGAAGAAGAAGAAGAATCGAGTGCTGGACGATCGGGAAAATTCATTAAATTAATTATCCCTCGAGCGAAGAAAAATCAATTTTTGTTTTTCTCACGACATTTTCTCGATTTCTAGCAAACTCGAAAATTTTGTAAATAATTTTAACAAAAATTCAATTACGCCCCGGGACCGTACACAAAATTAAAAAAAAAAAAAAAAAAACACACACACACACACACACAAACACAAAATTTAGGTTTTAAGTCGTAAGTGGATCTGTGTAAAATATAACGTCGTGATCTAAGATTGTAAAGAAGAGACAAAACGAGAAATAATTATAAATCTACGTGTACACGAGAGAAAGAAACATTCGAGTGCGTGAAAAATTTCGAAATCGCAAGAAAAAAACATTTTGTTCGATTTTACTAAATCAAATTTTCGCAAATCTAGAAAAATTCACAAAATTCGAAAATCCTATTAATTCGATCTTGGAAAAAATAATGAAAAATTCATTTCCGTCGGAATATTAATTCATATTTATTTCAACGACGAATAAACTTTATTTTTTTCCTTCGATTTCGAACTTGTGAAACGTGAGGAAATACACAAACAATCTCGAGAAAAAGGCAAGAGCAAAATGTCGTCTATTATGGTATTAATTAGCGAATCCTCCTCCTCCTCCCCCCTTCGCCGCTGCTCCTCGCCAATTCTCCTTAAATCCTCGTCCTTTTCCCAATCCTCCAAGCTCTCCTCGTCCCTGTAAGAATATAGATACTATAAAGAGAAAAAAAACAAATAAAATACCTTAACTATGATTACTATTGTATAAAATATGAATAATAACTAATTAATTCAATTTAAAGAAGAAAAGAAAAAACTCTGGTCTCTGTTCATTAATTAAGCCCCAAAAAATCCTTTTCACAAAGAAAAATCCACGAATTCGAAAATTCATCAACTTCTGCCAAAATGAATAAAAACTGGCAGAAAAACGTGATTCAATCAACAAATAAAATTTGGCACCATAAAATCAGGTCAAAATTCACAAAATCAAAATTTTCGAAAACAAAAAAAAAACATTTCGTTTTAATTTTTTTCGACGATCTCAGTGCAAATTTGTTCATCGAGTCCAATCAACATTGGACATGAACGAAAAGGTAAGTCTGCGTACGATAAAATCGTAGATTTGCTTAGAAAGTTGGAAAGACGATCAGGAGAATCGAGATCTTGGACTTGGGGCACGAGATTATTAAGGAAAGAAAAAAAAACGCGCTCGATCGTTCTCGGACTGCGATGCATCGTGAATGTTTTTTTCTTTCTCCAGCGAATACCACCTGCCGCTCGAGTTTAACAGCACGCGTATGCTCTACTTTTATAGCTAACTGTATTTATATAGAAATTTGTACATATATCTTGATATTCGATTATAAACATGAAAAAATTTAAAATAATAACAACAATTGCAATAATAATAATAATAATGATGATGAGACGTAGAAAAATGTTTATAAGGTTAAAAAACACAAAGTCAGTGATGCATGAGACTAGGTTCGTTGTTTAAAAATCGAAAAAAAAGAATGATTTTATTTTCATCGATTTATTAGCTGCAACAAATTAATTTCTATTGCGTAAGAATTATTTTTCATTGAATGAAACTTCGTGTGGGTCGATTTATTTTTAACGCTTTACTTTGTATTTTGTTTTTTTTTTTTTTTAATGCAAAAGACACTTTTGTGGTCGAGGGGGACGAAAAATATTTATGAAATAAAGGATACAATGCTCAGAGGGAAAAGGACCATGAAAGCAGCGAAGAAAATGGAGAAAAAAAATAGAACCTTTCTCGAAGGGCCCCGTTGACGCCGAGGAGAGAAAAGAGCTTCTCTGCTGATTCATTCGGGCGGGAAACCCTCGAGATTACCTTCGAGTGCATGTTTGTTTGCCTTCACATTTTTCTTCCTCCTCGAATCTCGATTCATTCAACCGGAGCGAAAAAATTGTTGGAAAAAAAATTTCCGAACGGATACAGAAAAATCTAATCCACTCGTTTATTTCGAAATGATTAATTATTAATTAATCCAAATCATAAAAATCGATGAATCTAAGGCCTTTTTTTTAATTTTAATTTTCTTGGCACTCCCGAACAACTTCCACGTCGTTGCCACCTTTTTTCGAAATTTTTTTCTTTTTTTTTTTTATTAATTAATTTTTTTCTCAGCTTGTCACAAAATATTCGGATTTTTTGGCCATTGCATCGAATCACCGTTACTATACGATCTTGCAAGGGTGAGTAGCACCGAGAAAAAAAAATCTTTTTGCCTCACGTCGCAATCTGGACGTCCAGGTGGTTTTTTAAGTCTCTATAGATATATTTACACTCATACAACCTCGTGGGACAAAGGTCTGAGCGTAGAGAACGAAAACGGACGTAAGGACCACGCCTCGAGTATCGTATGGCAAAATGTTAGAAAAGGCGTAAGGGTTGCTTGGCCGTGATTTCACGTTTAAAAAAACGTGCACAGTTTGACGTTTCGTATTTTTATTTCTCGATAAAAAAAAATAATAATAATTTCGACAGTCCTGAATTTTTTCTAAATTTCCATTTTTTACAAAAAAATAATATTTTTCATTACTAAAGAAAAATTTCAACCAAATTTAGAGTAAAAGCGATATTTTTTCCGAACTACAGAAGAAAAAAACGATTCTGAAATAAACCGATACGAGAAAATCGATGTTAATGGTGAGATATGAATTTCGCGAACAATTTGTCAAATTTCGTCGTTTCTTTTTTTCATTAAATATTTACATCGGTGTGTGCATAAGTAGGAAATGGAGAAAATTACAAAAATGAGGATGACAGTCGCGGTAAGTGAGGTGGAGGAGGGGGGAGAACGAAAATTGGTGGCTATCGATATCGAAAGTTCGGAAACTTTGGTCGTTTGGTAGTCTCGATAAATCTGTTATTCTTTTTCGCTGCTTTTCTGGTAGATTAAGAGAAAAAAATAGTCGAGAGTTGCTGAAGCGTTTGACAATATCCTTGTGTGTTTATATTAAGCCGAAAAACCCATAGAGGGATGGGGGGGGGGGGGGGGCTGCACGCGATATTTTATTCGAAAGTACAATAATAAGCAATAAAATATTTACGATCTTCGATATCGTGTGCCCTAGACTCGGAAGATTTTTTTCGTCCGTGTATCGTGGCATTCGACAAGGAAAATAAAAATTGTCCAAAAAATAATGACGAGGTTGATACGAAAAAAAAATTGTAGACGAAGACAAAACGAATTTAGAAATAAATTTCGAAAATACTGAATAAAAGTTGCAGATATTATTCGAGGGTGGTGTTTGGGGGCGAGAAAAAAATTCCACGTCGATTTGACGAAGCCTTAGGGCGAGGGTGACAATGCCCAAGAAATGTCCTACGAGAAAACGGTCTGCAATAAAAACTTTCCTATTTTATTATATTCACTTTTTTCATTCGCTTTTTTTTTCATTTTAATTCAATGTCGTTTTTATCGGTGACTCTTTCTGCCGAGAGCCACGCGTGCCCCGGTATTGTTGTGAATT
This sequence comes from Hyposoter dolosus, assembly GCA_963921915.1. Lineage (NCBI taxonomy): Eukaryota > Metazoa > Arthropoda > Insecta > Hymenoptera > Ichneumonidae > Hyposoter > Hyposoter dolosus. The sequence goes on from OY998139.1 coordinate 8,499,173, forward strand.
TCCGGTAACCGGATATCACCAGAAGCCAGCGGACGAAAGAGCGCCACGGAGCAGGGAAAGGGGGCAAACACATTGACATTAATTTATAAAATATTCGCGACTGCACGCCCCTCGAGAGAGCTGCATGACGGTTCGTAACCCTCCGAGGTAACACGCCCACGTAGACGACATTGAATTCACTCGCGATTCGGTAATTTCACTTTTTTCAAAATTTTATTTAAAAACAATATTTCCCATCGATAAATAATCGTCAACTTGATTGAATTTTTATTTTATTAATATGATAATTTATGCTGCACTCAATATTTTTCAATAACATGTCAACCCTTGTCTTTGTCTCATTTATTGAAAAATTGTAAGGATCAAAGTCCGTTGGACTCTAATGAAACACAATGTTGCAAGGGAGGGTGGGAAAGCTGAGGGGTAAAAAGTCCCGTTGGGGCTACTCCGATAACGAAACATATTTTTTAACTCCACGCCCAGGATCAAGATTTCACCCTATCATCGCCTCTTATTTCACGAGCCCAGAATACGTAGTCGTACAACATATATCGCTTGAGTGCCACGTGCCACCGGAGTCTTTTTACGAGACGTCATATAAAGAGGCTTTTGTTCGTGGTGTGCATTGCCACACACCGAGTTCTCTTGTATAGAAATCAGCCGATCACGTCGAGTCGTAAAGATTCCTGTGATCACCAAAGAATTGCCAATGTAGATGCTTCCTTAATACGCATTTATGCGTTTAACTGACCTCACATATATTTATATCCATTTATACAAATGGATATTTAGTGGCAGGTTGTTATTGGCAGCTATATTCAACGTTTCAAAGAGCTCATCAAGTTGTCCAGCTCTTTCTCAATCGTTTGAGCAGTCACATGAATTTTTGAGTGCAGTGAGTGCAGATTTTGAGTGCTAGATAGTGGCAGGTTGCTATTGACAACTATATTCAAGGAATCAAAGTGCTTATGAAGTTTACCAGCTCTTTCTCAATCGTTTGAGCACTTGGTTGAATTTTTGAGTGCAGTGAGTGCAGATGAGTGATTTTGAGTGCCAAGTATCTATGAACAGTGCTTGGTAGCGAATTTTCCAACGTTTTGAGTAAAGATTCGTTGTTTGCAATCATTTGGGAATGAAATTTTGCTAACACTATTGACGTCTTGAGATTGGCACGAAAGGAGGTCATGATCGATCGTACTTCCGGACGAATGCAGGCCTATGCAAATATTGAAATATCACAAATAAAACGTTGTTCGTTTACTGTGATCGGTTGCACTTGGACGTCGATGAAATTCCAAACGGATCACACGTCCATCACATTTTCTAACTGGCCATGAGCTTCATCACGCCCTCGATGTCCCTGTCAAGAGTTGCTAGGATTGTCCCAGAAGTGGCGCCCCGTTGAGAGGAGCGAGATTTTTCTCTCTGTGTCGGCGAGAACGCCGGGGCTCCCAGGCCATCGAGAAACACCGGGTTAAATCCCTTTCACGGGACCCGTAAACAAGGACCATTGTGATGGTCCTGCGCCGAGAAAGAAGGGCGCAGTGGCTCCGACAGTGGCAAATCTGCCGGACGCGTTTAACGCGATCATTTCGAAAATCGGATTTGGAGGCCCATTGTGCGGTATGAAAGGGGATGACACCGTCGTGGCGTCTCTTCATGGTCTAAGCTACTTTGTAATGCATACCCACGCCCGTGAAAACAACCGCCAATGCATACTCCGCGGCCAGGCTTTATGATACATGTTGTTCCGACTACCATATGTCACCTGATTGAGTTCTGAAGTGGATGCTCGACGGATTCCACATTTTTAAGGTACTTGGATCTTTCGCTGCCTGCTCAAGCACTTTCCAACAAATTATATCCTTCCACAATAATAAAAGTAGATAAAGTTGGAAGCTGTTACTGGTTGGTGGCCAGTTATCCATGCACCCGAGCCGAAGCAGCATGAGAAGAGTACGAGTGCTTCCATTCTTTCTCTCCATGAAGATGCAGCCAAGGGGAAGAGGGAGGGGAAAAGAGTGATGGAGGTAGAGAGGAAGAATGTGCCGGAGAAGAAAAAAGGGAATAGCCCCCGCTTGACGACATCCGACGTGCACTGTGGCGCAAAGAGAGTGCATGAAAAGAGAGAGAGAGAAAGAAAATCGCGCAGGGTGAGGAAAGAGCCTCAAGGGTGAGCCGGAGCGTGGCCATTTTGTCTGCTTATTTCCACCCGGAGACACCCGATGTATGGGTGCCGCGGGGCGTGTAATCGCTAATACCCAAAGCCCCCTTAATACACTCTGCAGCACAACTATAAGACCCGCGTACCACTACGCCCGAGGACACAGGCCACACACACAGTAGCAACAGAAACACCACTGAACATCAACTAGACTTGATGCACTCACGCTAATCCACTTTCGACGATCCACTCCATTTTTTTTTCTTTGCCATTCAAACCTTCCACTTCCAGGACCATGATAGATCGCTACCATTAAGACCCATAAAAGGTAAGCATGTTTCGCAACATTCTGTAGTATCTTGTGTGTATTCCTAATTAGGAACTTTTGATTTTTGCACTCTGGACCAAGATGGAGATGAAAACATCGAGGAGTAAATCAAATGTTGTGAATCTTATTGGTGACGATCCAATACGAGATCCTTTCCACCTATGTCACCGGTTTTCTGCTCGACTGGATCAAGGCTGGCAACTCTCGCGCAAGGTCGAACCCGAAGAATGCCAGCAGGGCGCAAATTGGTTCTCTTCAATGCTGTTTTATTTCTTCTTTTTTTTTCCAGTAGCTCCAGAATGTCATCTGCTCCGAGGATGCTCCGATGGGCAAGGACCAGAAAGTCGTGAGCAACGGCGTGGGTTGCTCTTTCCTGGTTGTACGGTTAATCCGGCAGATTGTTCCGGGTCATGGGTGGACCAATCTTCATATTAGTCTCGAAAATGTCGTGGGAAACCAAAATGGTAGCAAGGAAGAGCCATTCGCGATCAATGAAGTATCATATATGCCTCTTGAGTCCCTGTCGAGAAAGGCTGAAAGCTTGGAAAACATCGGAGCGATAATTTGGCATACAGAATGGTGAGTGAAAAGACACTTACGTAGAAAAATAAACAGCGAGTCACTCGGGCAAGGCATAGATCGGCCGATGCCCATTGAGCAACCAGAGGAATAGAGGTACTCTCGTCTCTGCTCGCCGTCGGCCTCTGATTGTCCTTTATTGAGTTAAATTGAACTTCCTTCTCGTGATACGCGGCTCGCATCAACTCACTCTCCGGCTACGAGTGTACCCAGTTGCTTGCCTCTTAAAACATCTGGGTTGTGGTACGGGGTGTCCCCAAAGTAGTCGTCCAACCACTTCAAAGTCTAACTCTTTCTCTCTGTCTCGGCCATTGTCATCGGACTGAGACAGGATAGTGATGTCATCCAGGCAGAACACGACGGGAGTGTCAGCATCAAGATTCATCTCGTAGCATTCGAAGACAACCAAGATTCATCGAGCTCCTGTGGCAGGCCCTTCTTTTGATGAGGTATCCCTTTAAGATGATGAGCAAATTACCTCAGTGTCTTACATGCTGATGCTTCGCAATGAACACCCCGTAAGTCCAGGCGTCATACGACATCTGGAACACTCGGAAACTTTTGAGCCAGCTCGTGCGATGAGCAACATTTCGCGAGGGGGCGACAACGAGTGTGGAATTCAGATCGGGTAAATACCGTGGGCGTCTTGAGAGCTCAGCCGCAACAGGAGGGGATTCATTCTCATAACGAATCATACAGGCAACTGATGACGACGCGTCTTCCAGCAATTGCTAAGTTTCCAGAAAACATTCAAACGAATCGTCATCGGATGGACCAATCCAATTGAGGCTGGTAGTCGAGTTATTGATACCGGATTTATGATTGATCGTGTGGATTAAGAATGACACGGTGGGTAAGATAAAAGACTAATTGACAGTTTATTCCTCCAGGGCTACCTTTTGGTTAATTAATTCTTCGCTAGCTGCTCGAGTAGTTTGGCCACCAAAAGTTCCTAGGTCTGCCAGAGGCTTCAATGCCAAGATCCATTTGGTGATTCCTTCGTGGTATACCTCTTTGGACAATTGGATCCAGCAGCAAATAGTCCGGATGGGCATCAGCCAGGAAAACAAGCAGATGGAACTTGGACATGATCCAGACATTAGGGTTGAGGATCCCTGTCGTGGAATCGCACTGATAAGAATGAATTATGCAGATGAATGTTGCGCGGCGATGTCGCCGATGTATCAAACCGCCTCAACTAGCTCATTCTCCTTCGTTATGCGCTCATTGACGAGACCCGACGTGAGCTACGTGACGCTCGACCAGAAATCCGGGCTGTTCCCATGTCCCACTTAATACCAGACGCAAGAGTACAATCCGTTTGCGATTGTAACGGGTACCCGGATCGAACGGCTAGGCCCTAGTCATACGAGAAGCGATTGACGCATTATTGTGCATGATTTACTTCCTGAAGCTTTTATGGAATAAGTAATCGGACATTTCTGGCTAGTCACCAGCACGGAAGAAGCCTGAAACCCTGAGGAGGTGACGACGGGTCATCATAATCACTTTGCAGCTTCAATCATTGATTTCCCTTGAAATGGCAGATCTCTGACATATCCTACAAACATTCAACGGAGATGCGTTTGGAAATTAAAAGCAGGATCAAGCTTCCAGTTCCGGGAGAGGCTCGTTGAAAGTTCTGGCAACTTTCTCCGGACCCATCAGGAACGGTGAATTGAAAAACAAAAAAGACGATTGCCCGGGTGTCATCTATCACCGGGTATTTCGACACCTGTCACCGGAATAACGGACTCCATGATGTTTCACGGCAACTCTGTGTAAAAGTACAGCTTGGATAACGAAGCCGCGTGTAAACCATGCCAAGGTGCCGATAGATCGTTAACCGTCCGGGTGAGCGACCATCAAGCCCAGGCGAGAGACTTCAGTCGCAGCAAACATATTGGAGCTTGGCAGCAGTAGGACCGGTGAAGTGCAGGTCCGGTAATTAACCCCAGTGAGTTAATAACCCGAGCAGGCAGGATGATGCGAGCTGAAGAAAGGTGGAACGGAAGGTAGAGCAAGTGTTCGAAGAGGAAGGGTTCTTCCGAGCTCCCAAACATTCGGCTGGTCTTCTGGAGTCCAATGCAGCAAGAAATAAGCCAACCAGGGACAATCAAAGAAATCTTGGCAGAGGGACTACCAAGTGGTTTTGAGCGGTTGCAGGCTTAATGACATCGCGTCTTGTCACCGCGACACCGTCTGCGGACTCTTGCGGCAAAAAAGAGCAGTGCCAATGTCCTTTTTTCCCAGTGAGGTTCGGTAAAGTCATCGGCGATGGGTCTTCGTAAAGTTTGTACAGTTTCAACAGATCTGCTTCTTGGTCCAACCGGGTCTTCCCACCGAAACCAAGTTTTGAAACGCGGCACGGGAATGCCTCAAAGTGAACACCGATGAATTGATGGTCTGCCATATGACCCGGTGGATCATGAACACAATCGGATAGCTGCGGAATGATTTTTATTGATGAATCCAAGTGGCCCCGGCCAGAGAGAGCGAGAAGCGAACCAAAACAGTAGTAGTGGTTCTCACCATGGACCTTTTCAATAGAGGATTCTGGATCGCTGGAAAAGAGGGGGGCACGCGGTCTCCCGCAGCGTAGTTCGAATCCCGCTCGCTTCGTTTCTCTATTCACTTTGGTAATACAATGTCTGTTTTGTCTCCGGTGCAAATCAGCTCTGGATGAAGCATCTCGATACAAAGAGATGCTGCTGTTGGCTTGATCAAAAGCGGGAGGAGAGAATGGAGAGGAAAAAATTTCATAACGATGAAAGAACCCAGAGAATAATACAAAGTGTGAATTGAGGAGGATGCTGAAGAAGAAGAAGAAGAAGAAGAAGAAGAAGGAGCGGGAGGAGGAGGCAAGGGACAAGAGAGCATCTCGAAACAATCACGGATGCAGCATCAGAACGATGTGGGATATATGTACGTTCTACACCAAGAGAACTCGAAAGGGGCTCTCGGGGCTGACCGACCTAATAAAGCAATTTGTCACGCTTGTCGTCCGAATGCCAGCCATACATTAACACACAATCTCGCGCGCTTCCACAGACCATTTTCAGCTTCTCTTTCTCTCTCTTCTTTCTTTACTATTTTCACTTCATCTTTTCTCTCTCTCTCTGTCTCTCTCTCGCTCTCGCTTCAAGATCTCTCCTTGTACGTCAGCTCGGCTTGGATATCTCGCAAGGTCTTCTCGATTGCTGGACCATCTAGCAGGCTCCATACAGCCTCGCCTTTATTGGCAAACACCCGGAAGAAAAGTCACTCTTGGCTACCGTTTCGCTCGCAATCCAATCAAACGTGACGTTTCTCCTCCCGGAATTCTTCGTGTGACAATCTCGTCGTCTTCCTCGGACCTCATTGCCAATTATCAAGCCACCCCTCGAGCCTCTTTTGGCTTATCCGAGCAGGACCAATAGCTCAAAAAGTATTCATCCGATCATCCTGATCCTAAAGCGTTCATCTTCGAGTCAAGAAATGCAACTTTATTTCAACAGGAAGAAAAAGTCTTCTCCGGGTTTGCTGCCCAAAGTGCGTTAACGTATCTTTTTTTTTTTTTTTTCTTTCACGTTTTTCATAGTTTTTTACCGAAGCTTGATTCGAGAGTGGTACAGCGCTCGGAGGATTATTATAGGTTTTTGCGAGAGGACCCCGAAGGCGAGAAAGAGAAGTTTGTCCATGTCGATGTAAAGGTGAAAAGGAGAAGCAAGGAGTTTCTCTGCGACGCCGCGTCCGAGGGCCCTGCCGGGCGCGAGTTTCTTACGAGGCCGCTACCGTCAAAAGAGAGAGACCGAGTGAACGAGAGCGAGAGGTGGACATTAGTGATTGATGGATACTCGCTCCGAGTGGTCCACGAGTCTCGAACCAGATGGGATACTTGGCCCTTATTCGCCTCCTCGTACTTGCTTTCTTTTTATCATTTTTTTATTCCGCATTACCGCCGCACCATTCTGTGTCTTTTTGTCCTTACATCGTCGCCTTTCTCAAGACGCAACACCGACATCACAAGACCCGATAGATCGAAAATTAAGCCGAGATTTCTAATCAAGAATTATTGGTCACACTTCTCATATTATCACAATGGGATATTTTCGAGCTTCACACACGAGACCCATCCAAATTGGAAGCCAAGAATAGTTCCTTCCAAGCTAATCAAACAATTCCCATACAGCATCTTCCACTCGAACAAATTAATGATCTTGTAATGATGCAATTCAACTGGATATTGCTTTTTAATCAACTGGTGGGATTCTCATTGGAATAATTCATGCATCGGTCAATCAATGGACTCGATTCCATTTTTTTTTTTTTCAACAATACGACGTCGAGATGCCAATGTACAATTTTTAAATGTCGATTTTTATGAAAACCTGCAAGTTGACCGGAAAAAACTGTTTCAAGGTCAAACTTTTGATCTCAATTGGCCCATCAATTGACTCGTCGTGCGGTTCCGTATTGCTTGTTTAAAGATTCAGGGAAAAGCGTGCACCGATGAGGTCAAGGTTCAAGGTCACATTGGGATCGCGAGTCGTTGGGGTCGAACGTCAATCGAATCGATTCCGTTTAAATCAGTCCGGCCTGTTGTACCGCATGTGTATACACACATTGCCGACTATTATCCTCGATACGAGCTTCTCCGTTTCTCTCGATTCAACGGACCACATGCTAAATTAAGGGGGTCTTGGTCCCATTACCGATTTGACCTCCGCTGACCCGTCTCTGTGTGTATACAGAGCTGCTTGCGTGCCGCTTGATTCAATTAACCCCCACGACGTCGCGCACACCAGCGAGATATGTTGCCACGCGCTTCGTGCTCCATTTATTTACTTCTTTTTATCCTGCGCTGAAAAAAAAATATATCGTTAAATCGGTATTTACGATTTTTGGCATTTTGACAGAGTAATTAATCTCGTGCAATAAAACTGACGGCACATTCTTGTAGAGCAGGAAATTTCCGATCGAAAGTCACCCGCGAAGTGTTGGAAAAAAAAATCCTGTGACCTTGAGGGACCTTGGCAGAGTTAAAAAAATTCCAAAAAATCGATACCGATCTCTCAAGTTCAAAATTCCGCCAAAAATCAGAAAAAAATCGTAGCGCCTTAAACCGAACGGCATTTTGAAGGTAAAACAATTGCGAATAAATCAAGCGCAGGATCGACTCGCTCGGATGAAAAACTAGCGAGTTATGACATTTTTAGTAAAGTAACGCATTTTTTAGCTTCAGAACGCGTTGTGCAGCGAGAACTTCCTGATGACGATGATGGCGTGCGTATCCGCGTGGGTGGTCCTCCGCTCAGGCAAATGGAGGAAAGTGAAAAAGAAGAAAAAAACAATGCACGGATCGACATTCCCGTAGGTTTTGGTCGAACGTGTGCGTTTCGGTCTCCGGTGACCTTCCAATTGAATCCGAACGTGGAATTTCGTTTCGGAGCAAGATGCGCGTGTGCGTGCACGTTACGCGGCTCTGACCGGAAGCGAGAAATTAAACGCGAGTCTCCACCTCCTCCCTTTCAATTCTTGCGTGTCCATGTGCCTCTATATGCATGCGTGTGTTTTTCAGTCGCCAGGGGACAGTGAAATGTTCGAATACTTAATTCAACTATACCGATGCCTATGTACGTTTTAAATAACGTTGATTCTCGCTCTTTGACATTTATTGCCAACATTAATCTAATCATTAACTCGCATTATAATTCATAGCTCTGCTCTGTTCCCTTGAAATATCCAACTCTCTACGAATCAGCTTTTCAAATTGAGTGCACGCTAGATCAATCTCATTTAATTCATGCTTCTTTTAATTCTAACGTGTCCATAGTGCAAATACATTAATTAAATGCCCCAACAACTTTACTCTATGTCGATGCAATGTCGAGCTTGAAATTTCTTCCTCATTTTTGAGTTTTCTTGATGAAATATTAATTTTTCTCTTTTTATTTTTCGCGTTTTATTCTTTGTTGTGGAAACACGAGAGTGGTGGGTTTTGCGGCGAAGAAAAAATGAAATCATGATGAGTTTAAGGTCAACTTTGAGTGGCCCAACATTTTCATCGTTTTAGAAATGACCTTCCAGCTCGAAGTGAAACAAACGATCGCGACAGTCCCACACTCTCGAAAGAACAAATAAACGAGTGGTCTACGAAGGCGAGCAAGGGGAGAAAAGTGATGCTGAGATTTCGGGCTCCTCAAGCGGGACTCACAACAAATTAACTCTCTCTCTCTCTCTCTCTCTCTTTCACGAGCATCCTTATTTTGATTCTTATTGCATCAACGCTCTTGATAAGAGTCCGAGGTCACCCGGTGACCAGTCTCGTGAGACAGATGCACTCAATTGACCAAACTTTGCTCTGCGACTCCATCGTAAATCTCCTCGCAGACTGTGGTCCACGACGAGTCGTTGAAAAATCGTTGAAAAATTTTTTTCCTCAAAAAAAATGAAAAAAAATCGTCAACGATCGGTTTGGCTTCTCGATATCAAAATAAATATATCTGCGAGTTCATCGAGCCTTTGGTCCACGACGAGTCGTTCAATAAATCCTCAACTCCCTGAAAATTCAACAAAAATACAAAAATCTTCGTCTCCCTCACAATCGTCATAAAAAAAATAAAAAAATTCGACAACCATCAGTTTGGCTGGTCGAAATGAAAGAAAATATAAAAATCGACACAAATATCTGTTTTCATTTGATCCTCTTGACATTACAGACCGATAAACGTGCACACACTCCATATTACGAGAATCGTATTAGCCTAATACCCTCTTTTGTCGATGTGTGTACGGCTAAATCTGCCACACGATGACACAAGATTAAAATTGAGTGTGGGTGAAATAATACAGACATATATGTATATATGTGCCGCGGGAGTGCGGCTAACGCAGCGTGAACTCACGAGAAGAGGGTGAGCTTTGATTGGTCCATTGAGGATCGACACGTGCAGGCTTACCCCTGTATGGCCAATCACTATACACATATATCCCAATGTGTGCATCTCGTTATGTACTCATTCAATAAATCTCGACTCGAAGGCGACGACCAAGACGAGACGTTCCCTCATCGCTATACACATATTTAACAATGTACGACTCGAATCAAGTGCAATTGTCAGGGGTTCGATGTAACGTGTACACACATTATTACCGTATAAGATATCCACGTGTTACGTCACCGGACAATCATTTCCACCAAGTTTCTATCGTCTGAGCAAATGAAAAAAGGAAGAGAAAAAAGAAAAATAATTGTGCGTCAAATTTTGGAGACTCTTTTGGCTCTGATTTCGTTAAAAAATCATGAAAAATCATTGCAGCAGGAGACGAGGGTTGAGAATTATGTGAAAAATTGGAGAAGGGTCAGTTTTGTGGGTCAAAACTTCGAGGGGCTTGAAAAATCCTCCCAAGCGTCAAAACTACCCCCAAAATGTCAAAATACGATTTTTTTTTGTCTCCCTCACGAAATAATTTAGTTTTTCGTTCCTGGCTGTACTTCGGAGTTGAAAAATGGAGCAAGGACGAGAGAAGAGGCTCTCGGGAGTGAAGAACCTCCGCAACGCGGAGGGTGAACGTAGAAACGAATTAAAAAGAATTGAAAAAAAGGAAAGTTTTGGAGTGTGTACGTGTATGTGCTCGCTCCACTCTTTCCCATGTGTTGTTCGTACGGAGTCGATCAGCGCGGTTTGTTCGAACGAGCATGTGGGCCAACAATGCCCACTTCGTACGACACAGAGAATCTCATATATACATATACCTTTTTTTATACTTTACACGTATATATTTGCAGTAGCAATTCGCGATGAGCAAGCGAGAGGGAAAACGTGCATGGCACTTCACTCTCCGCGCCGCATTATTCCATACACGTTTCCATGTGGCAGTCCGTTTCGTCGCTTCGTCTCTCCATCAAATGTTACCATACACGTATGCATGGGCAATTCCATACTAAATTCAAATTTTCCATTGATTTATCAACGAGGATACAAAAAAAATTGCTTCAATTTTCGGCCAAAAAATTAATTAATTTATTTTTTTCATTAAATTTCATGGAGTTTAATGAATTCATTGAATTTAATCGAAATTCGATAAAAACTCGATCGGGAATAATTATTGATGGAACTTTCGTTTATTAATAAATTTAATGGAATTCGAAAAATTATAATTGCTTCAATTTTTGGCCAAAAAATTGATTAATTAATTCTTTTAATTAAATTTCATGGAATTGAATGAATTGGCTGGATAATTTAATCAAAATTCGATAAAAACTCGATCGGGAATAATTATTAATGGAATTTTCGTTCATTAATAAATTTAATGAAATTCGAAAAATGATGATTCTGGACAAATGAGTAGAAAAAAATGTCACAGGCTTTTAATTTTTGATGAAATTTTTATTTTCTTTAAAAATAAATAAAAATCGATTTTTTTCCGATTTCGTTTCACACGAAATGGACCATATTCACGTACACATCGCTGTACATATATTTTTTAACACATATGTAATCCTCTCTCAGTCTCTCGGAAGAATTGGCGGACGTAAGAGAAAGAGAGAGAGAGCAGCGAGGAGAAAACTCTTTCGCATTGCACCGCAAAGAGTCGCTCTCTCTCTCTCTCTCTCTCTCTCTCTTTCTCTTTTTCTCGCTCACATACCCCGGAGGGTTCTCCAGTCAGGACAGAAACCCCGACCACTGTGCAAAACCCTCAAGAGCCCTCGGCGAAATTCGTTCTGGTTGCAAGTACCGCGCGCGCGGTTTCTTCCTCTGCGTATACATATGTACGAATCCATATAAATAAATGCACACACGAGTTACCACAATTAAAAATTGCCGCACACTCAATTTCCCATCATTTCCAAATCGTATTTTTTTATTCATTTTTTAATTTACAAACTTATGAATATTTTTCCTTAATTCATTAAAAAAAAAAAAAAATATATTCCAATTCCGGTGGCTCTGTCTGTCATTTTTGAGACAAAAATTAATTAATTAAAAATTTTAATTAAATTTACTCGAAATTTCGTCAATTTATTCAACACTTCTTAATCGAATTTTCTTAATAAAATTGAATTGAAATTTTAATAAAATTGAACAATTGAAATAAATAAATTTCGAATTTGCAAAAATCAAAGCGGTTCGACGATTTTTCGAAAAAATCTAATTTTCGTAAATTTCGAAAAATCATACAATTTCAACCGTCCAACCGATATTTCTCAAATTCAATACCAACCTTCCTATCAAGATACTCTATTCATGAAAAAAAAATGAGTAAAAAATCTTAAAATTTAGGGAAGTTAGAGCGTCGACACCATTTTTTGAAAATTTCAAAATACCGTAGAATTCGTATTTTTCTAGCAATTCAAAAAAAAATCTCAGAGTACGAAGAGCTCGTATGGATTAACATCTGTGCGAAACGGGAGCCCTGTATCTCAAACCGTTCTCGAGTTATGAACGTTTGAATTTTGCAGTACCAGAACATGCACACACATCCGAAAATTATTTCCAAAAATGATTTTTCGAAGCTTTGGAAAATTTTAAGCACACTGACAATGAAAACTGTAAAAAAAAAACTAAAAATTTCACCATCACATCGCTTCCTCTGTGAGGAAGCAAGAAAAAGTCTCTGTTTGAAAAATAGAATTGCAACATAAATTAAAATGCACGTCAGCGAATGGAAGGCAGTGGTGAACGAAAATTCGAACGAGTGACGTTTCGCGTGTCTCCATTCGTGACAATGTAAAACGTGATAGTAAAACATGAGCTCTATACATATATTTACATTAAACATGGAGGATATATACGTCGAGAGTGTTTCTGGTGTATGATACACTGGAATGCGACAAAAGCCTTAAATACGTGTACGTATCTTTTTATTTGTATGCTTATATACACGTTAAGGTACCAAGTGCAACGATGTACGTAATAATGCTGGTAATCGGATGCGATCGACGCTCCCCTCCCCCCTTTTCCTCTCTCTCTCTCTCTCTCTCTCCACCCTCCTCGCGAATTATCAGCATGCTACACCGATTTGTAGTTACACAGTGTATCAACCGCTCTATAAATTATGTAATTAAAGTATCCCGCGGTGCGCGATCTATTTACTACGTGAATTTATATTTTCATGCATTTATATATATACACATATATTTTCGCTCCTTTTTAACTCGGAGTCATTTTTTTAGCTAAGAATCCAACGAGCCTTAAGATTCTCCTGTCTCATCCACGAGTAGCCATTTCTAGTCAATTTTCTGCTCGACGGAAAATAAATAAAAGCAAAAAGAAGAAATTTTTTTTTTTATTCACTCATTTTTTTTTATTCTTGTGTCTTTTTCACGAGATTGTAGTTTTATTTGATTTGTTGCGCGCTGAGGAATATGGAAAAAGGAAGAAACACGAAAAAATGGGTTTTTTTGATTTTTTAGATTTTTTTCGTCAAGTTTTTTCTTTTTTTTTTTTTTAGAAAAGGCAGAGATGCACTTTTTAGCCGGAAGACGTTACTTGAGGTTTATTTTATTCATCGTTGGTATTTTTTCTCGAACCGTGCAACGACTAACTCGCGTGACACTCTGCGACCAATGAATTTAATCGAAAAAATAAGAAGAAGAAGAAGAAGAAGAAAAGGAACGGAGGAAGAAGAGCACGAAAAAGAGGAGAAAACAAGTTTTTCTCGTAGACGTCAATGACGATGTTGCTCGCAACACACGAAACGTCAGTCACGACAGAGTTTTTAAAAAAAAGAAACAGACAGAGAGAGAGAGAGAGAGAATTGTACGAGCCTCCCCTCGGCCGTTTCTTCAATTCAATTGAATTCTATTCCGGCGTGCAGTTGATATCATTGAGGTCGCCACTTAAATCCTCATTGTCGTTCGTCGCTTTTATTGTTTCACCCTTCGTATTACACGAGGAGTCGGTACCCAACGAATCTACGTTTCCCTTTGACACACATATATGTATATATTTTTATTTATATATATTTATATACATTCTCGATTCATGTACATACGATTTTATTGACGGATATTCACAACTTCTTATTTTCCATGGACTTGCCCACATGGACGAGCCATATATGGGCAATTCCTCAATTTACGACAACCCTCTCCTTGATGCCAGTTGCTTAGATTTTTTTTTTTTTGATTTTTCAGTTTTTCCTGGTGGACAAAACTAACGAAAAACTGTGTGCAACGACTTTTCAATTTTTTACCATTTTTTCGAGGGAATAAAATTTTTTTATGAATTTTTATTTATTTTTCTGATGATAAAATTAATTAATTAAAAATTAATTAAAAATTAATTAATTAATAATTGATTTATAAATTATATATTAATAAAAATAAATTAATTATTGAAAGAATGAAAATTAATGAATTATAATAAAATAATAAATAATAAAAACCCGAAAAGTTATGAAAAAAAATTAAATAAGTTGCTTTTTTCATTACTTTTCGGGTTTTCATTTTTTTCGGTTCACAATTTTCTGGTAAGGAAGGACCCATATATTTATTCGCATGTGTGTAATATTGTGTTCGATTTTTTTTCAAGTGCTTACAACTAACCGTTGCGACGATACTCCAGAGCCAAGTTCGAGTAGCCATTGAAAGTTGAAAAACGTATATGCGAGATACAATGCACGTGTATGTTTGATTCTACATTTATTTTTTATTTTTCACAAGAGACCAAAATATTGCGGAGATCGAAAAAAGTAAAAAAAAAATGAAAGTTTTTTTTTGCCAGATTCAAAAATTTTTATCTGCTGATTTATTCGGAAATAAAATCCAAAAAAATTTGAACGTATTCCAAAAACTGTAAGGAATGAGGGGAAAAATCGAAGAGCCTATTGAACGAACGTGGGAAGAGCTACTGGATCGTTTCTCATGGAACGCCCCATAGAGCTGCATTTTCGTTGCAACGACTGACGAGGTTAAATCGAGAATGAATTTTTGCATGAAAAGTGCATCAGGTGTATACGGAACATGAGTCGACTCTTTTCCCATCCTTACACATTTTTTCCTCTCTCTTTACATCTTAAGTTTACGTGTCCCAAGAAGAGTTATACGAGAGAAAGTCAATGTCTTTTATGTTTTTATCTTCGTTTTTCTTTTTTTTTTTGATACTGCATCAAGCATGAATTTACCTCTTCGAGACTTTCTCGATTCGTACGTTCGAATAACGTCGTTCAGAATTTTTTCTTCGCACGTTTTACGATCGATAAAATTACCATTTTTTTTTTAAGGTCATCCCTTCCCTATTATTTTTTATTGTCATTATTAACGCTTATCGCTGCTATTGTCCATTTTCATGCAAAATACTGACCCCAGAAATTTTCTGATCAACAGAGTAATGAAAATGCATTTTTTGTTTCATTTCTGATTTTTTTCGGTTTTTTTTTTATTTGCGGCTCGTCGAGGGGTGCATTTTCGACCAAAGGGTTTCTCTAACATCGAACCCAACTGGCGCCATCTATAGAACTGTGCTCCAAGCCTCGAAGGACTCTCCATATATCTATATCTATATGTTCGAGTAAATCTCGTAATTTTTCGATTTTTAAAATAAAAACAATATTTTGGATGTACAAAAATTTTTAAAATAATATCAGGATGCTTTTGGGAGCTTAGAAAATTTGTTGAAAAATGTTTATCAATGCTCAATGGCTATTTGCAATTTTCTACGATTTTCGAAATACGAATTTTCGTTTTTTCTCTTTTCATTAATTTTTAATCATTTTTTTGGACTAATTGAGCATGTTTTTTTTTTTATTCCTCCGAAATTGCATACAATGGTATTTCTTTATTGGATTCAATTGGAGCGAATTTGGGATCGAAGGGAAGGAATTAATTCGAGGGAGAAAACAATGATTTCATTTGTGGGACGAATTAAAAAGCTGTGAGGGGGAGAAATAGATGTTGCATTGTAAAATATATCGTAACGAGAGAATTCTCTCCGCGGGAGCAAGATATCGATGCTCATGGGCTTCTGTTTTGTTGGCGGGGCGGAGAAAAATTTACGATCCTCAGCCTCGAACGTTTTCACACATACACACATCGAAAGCAGCAAAGAAGCAGAAGCAGAAGAAGAAGAAGAAGATTCGCGAGGACGACCGCAGAAGAATGTCAACTCGAAACGTTCTCGTAGGGCGCTCTGGATTGCCATTGTGTGCCCTCCTAACCATTGGAACTCGTGGCGAAACGAAAGGATACCATTCCCGCAAGCGTATCTTCCATTTTAAGGCAAAAGGCACAGTGATTGGCCACTTGCGATAAAAAAATATCGTAATAAGGCGATACTCAAGGAAAAATGCATTTTCAACTGTGGAAACGCGTCAATGGGATGAAGATTCGTGAAACTTAAGTACCGTGGTAAATAAAAAAACTCTGGAAACAATTTCTTAAGCATAAATTAACAAAATCTCACGGTTCGATATTTCCATGTCAAAATTCAGTCACAAGAGCCTGCTCGCAGATAGCATACAAAATTCCAATGTAATAAGTCGATTTGAACGAGTTGGAAAATGTCATTTTCACGCGTTGACCGTCAAATCTTCGCCCGTTCGTTAACCTCGGAGGAAATTTCAAAAATCGGGTTTAAGGCTCCTCGGATTGACTTTGGGTCTGATTTTAGAACGGGGAATACGAAAGATAGGCTGAAAAAAAAATTGGAGCAAAATACAATGATTGGCAGTTTAAGGATTGGGGAAAAAGACAGTTATTGGCATATGTCCATCTCTATCGATCCCACAGGCTCTCATGCATCAACTGGCCAGAGTGGCCAATGACTGTACCTTTTTCTCATATAAAGAGCGGAAACGAGGATGGTTCGCGGGAAGGAGATGCAACGGAACGCACGTGGTATTTCTCTCGGTCTTCGGAGAGTTCAGCAACGTTGGTAGGGCGCAGGGGAGGGGGAAATATACACCCAACGAGTGGAGGAATACATCGTAAAAACTATATCAAACGAGCTGCCGCCGCGATCCTCACGGTCCCCGTTCAACGGACTGCATTCATGGAAAGCTCGACTCTCCTTCAGTCGATCGAGTCTTGATCTCTTTCTCTCTCTCTCCCCCCCTCTTTCAAGAGACACGAGGCAATTTTTTTTCGCCCTACGTGACTATTGACGGGGAAGCTGTGACACTTCTGTTTCGCGGATGACAAATCATTAGAAGAAATTATCATTAAATATTCGTATCCATTGATAATTCGAACGTGACAATAATGAAGGTTAATAAATGACCCCTCGTTGATACACTGGGTCAATTTGACCCGGACTCATTTTTAGCATCTTTCAAGAATACACGTTATTCATGAAAGACCGATGAAATATCCTCGGGTCAAATTGACCCAGTGTGGCGATGCACTACGATGACTCGAGCGATATCAACGACGAGACTAAAAACACGTCTCGCTCCCACCTGTTACGGAAATTTTCGTCTCCGAACTCTCCATCCTCCAGGAATTTGTTTCATTTTTGCTGAAAATTGAAAAAAATTGAAACTGATGGCAAAAAAGGGCAGAAAAGACTTTCTCGTTTGCAAAGTCTCAGAAAAGGGACAATTTCTGGAGCATCGTTCCAAATCGACAGACGACCTCGTCAGATTCTCAAAAATGTGGAAAAAAATGGTTATTCCTTTGATCTTCGATTCCAAATGGACGGGGGCTCGTGTTTAACCGTCGCTGGGCCACCTTTTCTCATCTATCCATACAGCAAATCGTGTGCTCGCCCTTTTTTACCCTCACGACACTATCATTACGGGAAAACGAGTCCGGACATAATTTGAGGGTCCTCCTGATTTAGTTTCTCCTCCTCCTTCTTCCTCCTGCTTTTTGTTCTTCATCGTAATATTTCCAATACAGAAATTTCATTCCTGCCACAGACCCAAAAAAAAAAAAAAAAAGAAAAAAAAAAAATGTAGCCCGAAAAAACGTGCTTTCGAGGGAATCGATTAGAAATCGATTTATTTCTTGTCGCATCTGTTCCCAAAATAAAAAACTAAAGAAAAATATTTAAAAAATACGAAAATCTTACAAAATATTAAAAAAAAACATTAAAATTCTTATTTCTACCAATTAACGAATTAATGAATTGGACATTTGGCGGTTAACGGTACGTTATAAAAATATAATCGTCATGAATAATTCATCGAAAAAATACGGAAAATATATATCCGTCAAGTACCGAAGGTCACGAGAGTCCCTTAAATAATGGTTTTCTTGGTCGCCAGCAATTTAACTATTTCTCCAACCATAATAAATCTACCAAGTGTATACATAAGCACATATAGTTTAATTTTATATATGCACGCGTATGAGTGGCATAAGAATATTAAAAAATGATATCCACGCACATAAACATATACATGTCATAAAAATATATGTCGTGTTGCAAGTTTTTTGCCATTTAACTTTTATCGCGTATAAACACTAGCCTAGGCGTCCACAGCTACTTTCCCTAATCGTGAAAAGCGCGCTCGCCCCCTCGGCTCTGTCACGTAACAATTTTTTTCTTCTCACATTTTCCTTATTCAACAAAAAAAAAATAATGATAATAATTTTTTTTTTTTTTCTTTTTTTTTTATCGTCGAGGCAAGTATCGAACGTCCTCTCATTATCAGCCCCAACTAATTTTACAAGTTCCCTTTTTTTCGTGCTCCCCGTCGTCCGGGGACGTTCGCACTCGTAACTTTCGTACCCGTTACGAATATCGAGGCTATCTGCAACGCGCGGGACACGCTAAACGTGACAAACGAGCCAATATTATCAAGTGCCACTTTATCGCTCAATATTTCCACTAAAAATAAATATATTTACACTGACAACGGGGCCTTCCATGAAACAAACTCGTTTTCAATTTTCTCGCTGCATTTTAACCAACCTAACGAGCCGATAACTCGACTATCGATTTTCCTAAATTATCACTACGCTTGAGTGCACATTTTAATAATTTTTCTAATTTCTTATTGACCGAAGGATCGAGGGCACTCAAAAATGCACTCGATTGTGTTTAAAATTAATTGTGCATGCACTCAAGACCAAGAATTAATAAAAGCCACTCAAAATCATGCTCACCCGAGCAAAGAATCGAGTGCACTCAAAAAATTCACTCGATTGTGCTAAAAATTAATTACGAATGCACTCAACACGAAAAATCTTTGCACACTCAAAAACCCTCCGGGTCACACTCGCAGAAAACCAAAATTCATGGAAATTGGCACTCAACGTTTTGAGTGTGAGTGCGAAAATTAAAAATGACTGCAATTCACTTACATCGTTCAGTGTCGTTCGGGCCCTTAACAAATGATCGAAAAAGCTGTTGCTCTGCCCGGAGAAATAAAAAAAAATTCGAGAAACTCGAGAAGCATCGGTCGAATGATCTTTTCGCCATTTGCACACTGAATTCTTTCTCTAATTAGCTGAAATTGGTCCACTCGGCAAATTATTTCTCGATGCCTCGTCTTTTCACTGCCAAAGAGATATTTATGTGTATGCAAAACGCGCTGAGCAACTATATACAAAGTACAGAAATGTCGGGAGGAAAGAAGAAAAAAAAATTAAAAAAAAATAAAATAAAAATCGAAAGAATAAAAAAAAAGACATAAAGATACGAGTCGTAGGCAATGCATGATGCGCTCCCCAACACGTGCATGTATGGAAATTACGAGTGCAATAAAATATAGTACTTTTTTTTTTTTTTTTTTTTTTACGAATGTATGTACACGTAATGTGCATATATATATGTTTTTCTCGCTTTTTCTTCACATACGTAGACTTAGTACATAATGCTCGTGGCTCGTCGAGAAAATTGAGACTCGAGCAATTTTTTTCCTTCCTCCTATTCTCGCTTCTTTCGTAAAAATTCCATCTAGACTATTTCTCGTTTATTATTGTTTTTTTTTTTTCACCAACAATTTTTTAGGTTTCGTGCTTAGTTCTTTTTCCTTCTTGTGTGTGTGTGTGTTTTTTTTTTTCCTTGATCGATACAGAAATGTCTGTAATTATTGACATAAAAGTGCGCGCACGTTGATACGAAATTATCGGGATGACGAACGAGAGCTCGAGGCCAGCGCAATTTTAATGCTCGCATCACTTCCGGTTCACTACGGTTTTCAGTTTTTATTATCCTTGTTGCAATTCAAGAATTTAATCCAACTTTTTGTTTTCTACAATAAATACTTTGCTTATTGCGTTGAATTTTCGCTGAAAATTCATTCGTTCATTTATTTTACAGATTTTTATAGAAATTTTTTAATTTTTTACATTTTTTTATTTTTTATCAAACGAGGCAGGAGCTTGGAGGGATGCGAAAGTTACAGCAGCAGCAGCAGCAGCTTGATTTGAAATCCCGGGAAAAAGGAGTTACAACCTCAAACCGGGTCCAAAGCGCTCAGCTCCGTGTCGTATATATTTATTTCGACAATAAACCGCAATTATGAGGATCGTATAACAGCCCCGACTAACTAACCGTTCTCGTAAAAAAGTTAAAAAAAAAAAAATTAAAAAAAAAAAATTACGAACTAAAGAGAAGCAAGACAGAGATGAGATTTTTTTAAAAACTCTCGGTCCTGGCTCCGGAAAAAGGAAAAATATATTGTGTATCGTGAAAATTTAGTAGAAATCGAAAAAAAAATTATTTTTTACGTAGAAGGAAAAAAAAAATTGTCAAATTTTTGAGTGCCGCGTTTTTCGGGGCGAAAAAAAATGATATCGCGAATTCGGAAGGCGGGAATCGCTAGAGCAGCCGTCGCTAGTGTAGAAAGACACCGTTTTGAAAAGGTAAAACTCTCACAAGGACAATTCAACGATTCCCCGAATCTTTCATATGTTTAACGAAAGAAAAAAAATCAGATAATTGTACGTGGCTAGACACGCGATCCTCTATGAAGTCTAGGTGGTGCGTCAGAAAGCCAGTTTCGAGGTTTGTCAGTTTCGGTCGGTTTTCGTGACGGTCAAGTGTGAAAGAAACCGCGGCGGTCTAACGGAGCGCGCAGCTCGCTATCGAATAAGTAGTAATTGACAGTTGTGGATCAGACGTGACAGAATTCACGTTTTTTTCCACTTTTATCTCAATTTATCAATTTTGTGGTAAATTCTTGTGGTTTCCCCAGTGCACCAGTTTATTCCGATGCGATTGAGTGCATTTGAGTGCATCTCGATATTGCAAAAACCGTTTTTAGAGACTTTGAGTGCAGGCCGATACTCCCAGAACTTTTGAGTGATTAAAACGTCCATTTTCATCATTTTTCATCGCACCAGACTTTTCCAATAAAAAGTACGAAAAAAAATGACGAAAATTCGGAAAAAAAATCATTTCTACTTATAATAATTGAAAATTTATTGTAGGCGACTGGACAAAGGGTCCCTCCTGTCAGACAATAAGAAAGGCACACAAACGATTTAATGCAGGAGCTTTGAGAGACATATTACGTGGGCAAACGGCCGCGATGTAGTTCCGCAGCTTGAAACTCATTCGTGTACGTGATGATGACTCTAATGACTCGATAACTCAATCGGAGGACTCGTGCGCATCGAGGGATAACGGGCAAGTCCCGTCGATCGTAATTGCCTATAAAATATCGCTATGAATTTTCGAGTCCAATTTGTTTAAACAATAAATAATCAAAATCTTTACATGGACGATTTTTATTTATTTTTAATGCGACAAAAATTTAATAAACATAAAAACTTTATTACATCGCTATAAAAATCAAGAATAAAAGGAAAATTCTCATAAATCGAAACAATTGATGAAACATTAAGGCGTTACTATATCATTATTTTTCTCGGTCATATATTTTTTCCACAAGTCCATGAGATTTGGTGAAATTTACCGCGCACGGTTAAATTGCCGGAGAGCACGCCAACCATCAGCCACGAGAAAATGGACCACGCGCGTTTCCGCATTAGATGAGGTTTGTGTGTACGTTTGTTTTTTTTTTTTTTTTCTTCGTCTTCTGTTTTTTTACAGCCCATGGAGTGAGAGGCAAAGAGAAACGAGCTCTGGGATCTCTGGCGTAAATATATATACGTACATGATGAAAAAGAAAAAAGGAAAAACCTTGAAGCGGTCGTAAATGCGTAGTGAATAGGAGAAAGCGCAATCTTGTGGAGTTTTTCCAGGAAACATCGAAACTCCTTCGAGAAAATTGTATGTATATTTTTATTCCTGGAGAAAATTGTCAGGAATTAATAATTTTCTGATTTTTTCTGATTCTTTATTTTATTTTACATTTTTTCAAAAAATGTTAACAAATATTTTATTCATTTTGTTCCCTCTCCATTTTTCTTGATCCATTATAAACGATGGAGGGCAATAAACAGGAACATTAATCAAATGTTTACCCAAGTACGAACGTATCGCTGATATAATTGCAATAAAATGACAACGACCCAATAATCATGCAGTTACGAGACGAGACGAGTGAGACTAATTTGTCGACGATCCTCTTGCTCGTTTCGTCTCGATGGCGCCATTACCACCCACTCACTTCGAGAGCTCAATGACACGAGAGAAGAAAAAAAAATGAATCTCGCGATAAATTGGTTCGCCGTCGAAAGAAAAATGGCTATGCGTGCTGTCAATAAAAAAAAAAAAAAAACGAACAAAAAACAATGACGTACGCAAAAGGATGTAATATGGCAATTGTCAAAAATACGAGTGAGAAAAAATGAGTTTTGGGAGCGATAAAAAATGGAGAGAGTCAAAAGATGATTTTTCAAGTACACAATGGTGTTTTTTATGAAAGAATATTTTGTAGAATTTTTTGAAGCGTTGAAAATCGAGAAAGAATAAAATTTACGAAAATGTCAAGTGTGACGAAAATAATTGAGAAGAAAATTGACGTTATCGAAAAATGAAGTCGGAAAGGTGGGCCAGGATGGAAAAGGGAAGCGTGCAAACATTAGAGCCTGGAGAGGGAGTGAAGAAATCCAAGATGGCGGCCAATGGCGAACGGCGTACGAAGAGAGGCCATAAAACACACACGAGCGAACACAAGCCCATATAAATCCACACGTACGTACAGGGAGGTTGAAAAAACGAAGAAAATGTATGCATGGGAGGAGGTATGCATGGGAGGAGGATGGAGGAGAGAAAAAGGGAGAGCAAATAGCAAGTAAAAAATATGAAAAAACAAGCGAGGAGTAAAGAAGTTGAGAGAGGCTAAAGCGAGGATCGAAGAGCTCCACCTCTACTTTTCATGTGTGTTCCTTTATTGCGGGAGCGAGAGAGAAGGAGCGGGAGTGAGAGGGAGAGAAAAAGATGAGGAGAAAGATCGCGCGGGTGAGGAAGAAGAAAGGGAGAAAAATATTGAGAAGGAAAGAGAAAGAGCGCGGGAGAGGGGCGCGAGGGGAGGGAGTGGATAGGGAGAGCGAGAGCGAGAGCGCGCGAGAGCAAGGGAGAGGAACGAAAAGACTGCACGCATTGCGAATATAACCTCGGCTCACCTCGTCTAACCTCTGGTAAAAGAGCTTGAGTGAAAAGAGTGGGGAATTGGTTGTCGAGGGAGGAGGGGAGGGAGAGGAGGTGAAGCCGCGAGTAGCTCAGCGATCTCGCGGAATGATTTCGAGCGCCTCGACGATTGGTTACCCGGATACGCCCGCCTCGTACCAACCGCCTCACGCTCCTTTCTTTCCCCTGGCTCTCCTCCTCCCTTCCTCCTCCACCAAATCGCCCGGCAAGGAACGAGACGAGAGCTCGCACTCAGAAGTAAAACAGAGCAAAACAATACCCGTAACGCAGCCGGCCCGGGCACGTCCGAGAAATTCGGTAATCGATGCTTTTTCGGCCACCATTTCTTCCTGAGAATCTCCTCCTCGCTTCTCGGATTCGTTCCCCATCGATTCTCACCAGTTCACCGCCAATTTACGCGACACTCAACCCTCGAGACAACTTTCGACCGGAATAACATTTGAGTGCACCATTCTTTGCAGCTAAGATGAACCAGGCATCGTTGAAACAACAAACACCACTCCCTGCAACCTCTATGACCTTCCTCAAGGTCAAGGAGGTTCAGAAAAATCGGTAACACCATTAAATTTCAAACGACAAGCCAATTGAATTCAAGATTAAGGAAAAGGTCAACGAGAAGGTCACGCAAATGCTCCAAAGACGCCATTCGGTTTTACAATGTCAGCTGGCTTAGCTCGCGAAGGAAGAGGAAGTGAAAGAGAAATAAAGAGAGGAAGAGGAAAAAAGTGGCAATTTTCTGCTCGACAGATCCCTCAATCCTCTTCAAGTTCTATATTATATAAATATTGCGTATATACTTTGGGTAGGTTAAGGCCGAAAAGGGGGTTATCCACCTTTTCGTAATTGATATTATTACGAGGCTGTCATTACTTGATAAATTTTACAGCACTCCTTTTATTTTCTCTCCTTCTCCTTTCCGAATCCTTCCGCATTTTCTTTCCCGCATTTGTCAATAAGAAAAATTACTACAATTTATACTTATTCAATAAACAATTACCTAATGAACAACAATGATCCGTCAAGTCGTTCCATTTACCTTTTTTCCTCGACTATTCGACCTTAACCTCAAAATGACTGCGGAACACGAAATAAAGAATGAAAAAATGGCCATCGAGGTCTGTTCAAGAATCACTTATTTACGCTCCACGTCCCCCTGTCCCATTGTACACTCAAATATAGTTATAGTCAACAAATGAAAGAGAGACTCTCTCGTGGCCCGGTTGGCACGTTCACAGAGACCGCTATTCTTCGTCACCACAATGTCCACAGATTATCGCATCATCCAACCTGGTACAGCTCGTTTCCATCAATGAAACAATCTTAACGAGTTTGAGTGCTCACCAAACCTTGACCTAGGCTTTATCCTGGAATAAAACGCTCGAGCCATTGACGACGAGTCACTCAAAATGTCTAGACTCGTTGCAATATTAATTTTTATCGTTTTTGAGTGTTTTGAGTGCACTCAAACGTCTCGTGATATTCGGCATCGAGTAATTAGTATTCAAGGTCATTTTCTACGGGGTCCTGAACAAGCCTTTGAGTGCCTGTGGGAATTGACGTAATTTGGCGAGATTTTTGAGTGTTTTTGAGTGCTCCTCACAATTTGCTTAATTTTTCGTGCAAAAAATCGTTGAAAAAAATCTCTGTTTTGATTGTTTTCGCTCTTGTAGAGGAATTTGGAGAACAAAGGATGGTTCGCGAGTTTATCTGAAGACGATCTTGGCAGAAAGTCGATCCGGCATAGAAAATAGACGAGGGGAGGCAAAATGGTGGACTGCACGGGATAATGGATTGCTGGTTGAAAATTATTGGCATTAAGGGGGTCACGGATTCACCATATATGTGGCCCAGAGATTTTTCCTTCCTGGATCACTATTATTTCGGATTAATTCAACTTTTGTTTCTCTCGTTTATTTCGATCTTATAGACAGTGAATCGTAAGATAAATTTTTCTTTGGCCCTTTTATTTTTTCAAGGGGGGCAGAAGGGATCACAGTTGGGCAGCGGGTTGGAATAAAGTAAGAAAAAAACGTTGTAATTCGAGCCAACCAGCCAAAATTAATATAGTATCGAGGCTTAAGGGGGCAGGCGAAAAAATACGACCCGGACGTTCGATCCTTTTTTTTCTCTTCTTCTTCTTCTTCTTCTTCTTCTTCTTTCTCCCTCTTCCTCTCTGCGTACTTCAAAAATATGGATAATAACGGCCGCCCCGTGCCTTTTGTAATAACAATGATCAACGCCGTGAAGCGGTCCATCTCGAGACGCGCCCAGACTCCGTGAGCAAGCTGAATTTTTTCAAAAAAATCCAAAAAAATTATTTCAAAAAACGTCTCGGCCAGAAGAGGGGTGGAAAAAAAAAACAGGAGAGCGGCGAGACCCACGAATGGGGTGAGTATCCAACCGACGGTACCACAACGTCAACTTTCTTCTGTGTTGACGTTCGTGTTCGTGCGAACTCCCAAAATGGCGAGCATTCGAATTCTCATTAAGTTTTCCATCATCAATTTTTCCAAAATTCAAAACACGTCAGTATTTTTTTTTTTGCGTTTGTTAAAATTTCATTTACAAGGCAAACTAAAGCTTTGCTGAGTGCACAATATTTTTTCGTTCGAGATTTTCGCAAAAACTCGGTCGAACAGACAAGAATCGTCCATCACGTTAACTCCGAGGACTCGGACGGAAGTCGAGGAACCATAAATCGTTTAATATATATATATATATATCTATGTATATAAATGTATATATAAAATCGTGACATTATTAAAAACGCATTAATCCTCGATTCGCGAGGGAATCTCTCGTTTCCCCGAGCCACATTATATCTGTGCAAAATCCCAGGGTTTTGTGCCAGTCAGGGAAGTCTGTCATTACCTCAAACACACGTGCAAGTTCATCTTGACTCTGTTCCATTTTTTGCTCATTTTTTTTTCCCGATTTTGTGTGATATCCATGGAGTAGAAAAAAAATCTATTATCCAGGAATTCAAAAGAGTCACCGACGCGAATTTTGCATCAAGACGTCACCATTTTTTTTTTTTTTGCAGATTTATGCGTAAACTCAAAAATGACGAGCTTTTTTCGAAATTTCGTAAACATCGAATGGAGCAACAAAGATTTTGATTTTCTGCGATTATCGTGGAATGAAAATGGAAGAATTTAAGGCACTTGCTTTAGAAATTGTCGAGAGGGTTGTTCTGAGGGGATGAAAGAAGGAAATATGGAGTAAACTACCCCTTTGAAAAATGCGTGCATCCCCCCGACAAATATGACGTTGCAGTGGCATTCGAGTTTGAGAAATTACTGTATTAACGCTCGACGACAGCAGATTCGTTGCCACAGCCGCAAATTCAATATATATAGAAATATATAAGGGAGATAAAACAAGGGTTGGAGAGACGAGACTCTCTGCTTTGTGGTTTCTGTGGTATGCAGTTCGTAGAAGCTTCTAAAGCACTTGTCCTCAAGCACGAGCTCATACAAACGTGGATTTATATTTTTCTCCACATGAATGCACCACACTATATTTATATTATTTTTTTTATATCCTAATGGCATCCTGAGATCGGCACTAGAACGATAAAAGCCACAAGAGACATTGAAAAGCTCGTTTCGTCAGTCGGAGAAAAAAAAAGAAATTGTTTGTTCACTCGGCCGGATGGAATGAGTTTAAAAAACCAAGTCCACCACTTTTCTCGTCTTTTCACTGATAATTCCATTGGAAAAATAACCGTTGAGTTAATTGAGAAAAATATTCAAAATTAAATCATTTTTAATTAATTTTCGTGAGTTAGGTTTGGGGATGTAGTGAAAAGATTGGAGAACGTGAGCGACGAAAAATTGATAAAGTAATATCAAGGAGATACGACGTTTAATAATTTTTTTGATTTTTTCACCTCGATACGGAGACTGTGATCGAGAAAAAAAATTAGAGGCTGCAAAGGGAATGAGAAGACAGCGACATCGTACCAATTTGGAGAGATGCAGGTCGAGGGAAAAAATTTCAAAATTCTGACAACGTCTCGCAAGTCTGCGACACGAGCATCTCGGATTAAAAAGTTTTTTTCTTTTTATTTTTTATTTTTTTTTTTTTTGTTATTTTGGTCAACCCTCCTAATTCGATCATGGTCGGTTTTTGCCTTATTATAATCTTGGGGATGCTGTGTGTTTTCGTACCATCGTCGCCTTCATCGTTGTCGTCGTCGTCGTCGTCGTCGTCCACCTAAACCTAGCATTAGTATAAACGCGAGATCGAGAGCAACATTATGATATCGTAGACCGCCATATATGTATAGGAACGCATATATATTCATACATGAGTTAAAATGGGGTGAGTGGATGATCCGAGGACCGTTCTCGATCTCGTATACCGTTTTGAATGCTAAATCGAGCGAGGGATCACCGGAATATTATGATAATGATCCGAGCCGAACGAGAGTTATTACAATGGCGGAAGGGATAAAGGAAACATGACTAAGAGACGAGACAAAAACACGTGCACCTCTTCACAAATAGATCACGTAATGAGTTACTAATAATGAGTAGCTTAAAATGGCATTCGCAACAATAAGATTACTCGAATCTCACTCTGAAGAATCGATAGACACTTTAGAAGCTATTCAAACGCTCTTCTTGGTCAATTTTTTAAGTTTATTGAGTCAGTGAGTCATTAACTCATGACTACTGACTTATGAAGCTGAAAACATTTTGTTCATCTGTCAGAGTAATTTTTCAAGGATTCTATAGATATTCGTGAATCACGTTTGCACACTCGTGTCAGTTTTAACTCACACGGTTAATTAGTCACTGACTCACTGCAGAATTTTTCAATTTTTCGACATGTTTTTTGTCGTTTAAGGAAAATCCTTCGCGAGTGTTGAAAATATGAATCAGTAGTCTGACGATAATTGACTCATCGATTGAGTACTCAACTATTAACTCAAGGTGCCAAAATATTTTTTTCAAATTCCAGCAAAACTGCAGAATTCCGAAACTGCCATAAAAAGAGGCTTCGAAAAGAAACTCACGCGACACAGTCGTGCTTGCTACGCAAAAACTGAGGCGTATAAAAAAAAGAAATGAAGATTTTTTTTCTACTTATTTGCAGCATCGCAAAATCATGCCGGAGGCTTTGGCGACCATAGGAATTCGCCACACTTCCTTTATTCCCTTTTTTTTTTTCATTCGATGCGTCTCTGGGGATCTGAAGATATTCGAAGCTACCTCGCATTAAGGCTGCTCGATACGCGCGTATGCATAATAATCCACCGACGACGCGTAGGAAACGCCAGATTTTTTTTCCTTCTCGCCCCAACCGAGTTTCATTTTTTATTTTGAAAAATAAAATATCACGAAAAATAATAAGCTCGTGATACCGGTTCGCATAAAATGGGCGCCGAAGGACGCGCCAGTGTAGTGTTACCGCTCCACCCGAGAGAATAGACCAAAAAAAAGCCACACAAAAACAATAATAACAAGCCGAGAGCTCGATTATTTATATTGTACAAATAAACGATTGTTCAAAGGGCTTGAATAATTTATTTCAAAACTTTGTTCCCCTCGTCCTGTCCAAATCGAATCCGCACGTACACTCAATCTTTTTTTTGCCCTCTGATCGATTTCCAAAGCGAAAAACTTTCCCATAGTTTTTTATTTTTGTTTCTCCATCTGCGAATCGTTCGAAAAATTAATAAATAATTATTAACAGTAATTTCACAGCACGATTTTTATAAATAATAAAAAAAACAAACTTCCGTCAAATATTTTTCTTTATTTTTCGATTATTCCTTCGAAATGACATTGAAAATTTTTTGAAAATTTGGAAAATACTCAAGAATAATTATCCGCATGAAAATCGTGTCTTTGAACATTCCAAGAAATTAAAGGGAGAAGAAAAAAGAGTAACGACACGTATACATGGCTCAGAGGGTTGAATGAAGGGTGTGTAGGAGGTTTCGGGCTACTGAGGGATCGTTGTTGCCATGACGACACCAACCCCGTCCTCCGGGGGTGCGCTCTTCACCCTCTGGCGCCACTAGTCATATATACATACACACACGTATAAATATATATATATATATATATATATTATGCGTGGATATATATGTATAAGGTCTTTTCCTGTTGGTTCCTGGGCGACCGTTCCTCGTCGCGATCCATATCTCCCTAACGCGCTACACAGAGTCACGTTCGAAAAGCCATTTTGTGCGAGAATCAACCATGAAACTAACCCTTCGCAGAATCCACCATTTTTCAAACCAAATTTCCATTTTTTACCCCTCCACTTTTTTCATCAATATTTTCTATCGAAAAAAAAACCGATGGCATCAGAATTTTTACGAAAATTGAATCAACTCAATTTGTCGTTTAGTATCATCTTCCAATTTCAATAAATTTCAGTGCTGTTGTTATTATTACGAATAAAAAATAAAAAAAAAGAGTGAGAGCAAAGCACAAGTGTCAGATAAAGGACAGTGCACCCCTATCCATCGTGGTGAATTGTCTTCATCCCTCGCAACGAGGCAGTGTGAGAAGTGAGGCTGAAGGGGGACAGTTTGATGAAAAATATGAGAGGGACAGAGGGGCAGGATGAATAGGTGAGTGACTTGAAGGACTCTCGAGAGCGCAGTTGGTCCGAAAGTCGTGGTCGAAAAAGCACACTCCGAAGTAGAGATTCTCTCCTTCCACTATGTTATAATGCCCTGTCGAAAACAATTGTTTTTTTCCGATCATTTGATCGTGACTGCTTTCACGTACCATTAAATCCTTTTTCCATTCAATTGAAAAAAGGTCCTAAAAAAAATGCATCGGAGCAATGGAATTTTCAGTGGGTTACCAGAGTGTCCCATTTCAACGAAAATCCTCGGTCGCAGCCTCCCTTGACTCCAAAACAGCAGCAAGTGTCACTCAAAATGATCAAAATTTTTTTTCCATCCGCAAACATTCAAGATTTGTTGTCCCTAAGCCGAGAGGCTCCGAGGTCGGCCGGGCAGTCTTGGGACAGGCGGAGACATATATCTACCATGCACGATCGGCTCATGGTTCGTTCTTGGTTTGCCTCCTTTCGCCAAAGCAAGAAAGAACGAGAGAGAGAGAGAGAGAGGGAACGAGTTGGAGCGAGCTACACCGCGTCATTATCCGAAGCAGGAAAGACGAAAAGAATGACGAGTGAGAGCGAGAGAGAAAGAAAGCGAGAGGATAAAAGAGCTGAGCCAATGAGAATAGGCGCGCTAATGAAACCGAACCCGCTCGGCCAATCCACAAGACCTTAAACTCACACTCGAGAGAGAGAGAGAGAGAGCTCATGCTCGTAGGATCGAGAGAATGCAAGTGAGTGCACACGTTAATGCGCTTCTCCCTTCCTTCACCTTGCTCTTGAGTGTAAAACCCTTTGCATCACCCTTCGACATATACATACCCATAAACACACATGGATGTGTTATGGGAGGGTGTGCTCTTCGTGCAACCTTCCAGGGGACCTCATCGAAAAGTTACGATTTTTTATTCATTTTTCCACCGTCGAGATCGATCGGAACGTAAAGATATGTACTTAAAAAAAAAAAAAAAGAGTCCTTAAAGCCATCGATTTCTCATTTTGTTTATTCATTCCTTGACGTATTTGGATCAGGACCCGAATTTAACTGGAACAAACTCCCCAGCACCCTCCCTCCTGTCGTCGGTGCTATGACCTTAATAAACGTTTGCTTTGACACAAGAGAATCCAAGCATATCGATACTCGATCATATTCCAACTTGCAGATATTGGTCTTCGTAGGCCTTGCCTTCTAATCTGCTTTGCGAAGCCTCGATCCAACGGTGGAAAGAATAAATGCTGCGAATTTGTATACCAGTCGCCGTCCATGCGTTTGGTTCTCTTGTGCAGTCAAGGAAAGAGAGAGATAAGAAAAAAAAAGGCAGAGGGAGAGAGTAAGATTGCACATGCACGGTTCACGTTTCGTAGTAAGGTGTACGTTGTACACGTCTCGTGCCAAAGAGAAGCGGACTCAGAGGCGAGCAAGGGCTATCATTATGGCGGCAGTAGACACTCCCTCCTTATCGCAGGTTTCCAACGCCCGGCAGATTTGCCATCTCGTTTCTTCTCCCAGAGAGGCTTCAAACACTTCTGCTTCTCTCTCTCTTTCTCTCTTCAGTTTACTCCGCTTCGCCATCATTATATTTCCCTGCCAGCCGCAAGGAGAGTATGAAAATAACGAAAGAGGAAAAGAGAGGGTTCCATAGGTTCAGGAGTAGGTACCAGGATATGAAACAACTCGAGGTACAAACCCCACAAGAGGTGCAAGCAAAACCTTTCCGAACGTCCCACTCTCCAACACACCTTCACGTCCAAGCAAAACGGGAATCATCATGGATATTCGTGGCGCGGGTATGGGTGGAGAATCCTTGGTCGTTTGCCCCGATCCCAACACGGATGGAGGAGAGCAAACTGCACGAGAGAGCCTCTTAAAAACCGGTACCAAAATGGCGATTCTTCGTTCTTCAGTTGGAGCTAAAGGGCCAGCCCGGTATTATTCGTTTCAGAATTTATTCCGTTGGAATGGTCAAGCTGATTGAGGAGATGAATCAGTTCCATGTCGCGCCGATGTCATTGATGGATGGTCGCGTGGCTCGAGCTGCAAAAGCATTGGAACCATGGAAGGGAGTCTGGAAAAAATTCCAAAAAATTTCAGAAGTCTTCGTCAAGCCTCCAAATGGTACAGTTCAAATTTCATAAAGATTCCTTCAGTCGTTTGGAAAATATAAATCCATAAGTGAAACCGTGGAACGTGCAATGAGCGCCAGATTAGAAGCTGCGAATCCTAACGCCACTTTAGCATTCCATTGAGGAAAAAACTCGCGGCTAGGTACTTCCTGCAGCCCATTGGGCTGCCTCGAAGAAGCCTGAATCTACAAAGTATGCAAAGTGGAATAAGCAAAATGGCGGCGGCGCTGGCCGAGAGAAAATGTAGCTCTGGCTGTAACTCGCTCGCGAAACGATTAAATCCTAAACGCGTTCGCGAATGGCAGTAAAACAAAATACAAAAATAGGAAAAAAGGACGAAGGCAAAAAAAAAAGGCACGATCTCCTTCCGCCGATGTGGTCATGAAGGTGGAAACAGGACGAAGATGACTTGGATATGCGCGGGCGAGTACTATGCCATTAAGAAGAGGTTTACCGTATATGCCCGACGTAACTCTCGAAGCGAACGCGGATAACAACTAGCTGGTTGTCGTTTTTCAAGAGGCTGAGGGATTCGTCGAGATTTCAGAGCAGTAAGGGGGTGTTCGGGGCCATGGAGGGCGCAAGGAAGGGGTGGCTATTTAAAAACGCATAGAGATGAGTGGTTGGTATTTATATAGGTGCATAAACGTACTTGGAAACGACGATAAGAAATGGCAGAGTAGTCCTGAGGGAGCTTATCGCTAAATGAACTTGGGCAATCGGTGCCAAAGGCGTAAAATTCGCATTTGCCGAGTCGTAACAGTTGCCCAAGAAGGTAAGAAAACCACGGCGGTAGGCAAAAGATTTATTTATTCCTTTTTTTTAACGAGCGTTTGCAGGATCGACGATCAACGAAAACAAGCCAGAAATTTGTTTCGTGCAGTTGGAAATGTGATGGCTGCACTTGGCGTTTGGGAAAGCGCGACTGGCAGTGCGCTGCACACATCGAGAAAGACATGCAGAATAGCAGGCATATATTTCTTCTTCTCCTTCTTCTACTTGTTATTTTATTTTTTGTCTGTCATTGGCGAGGTAGTCTGGGGTAAAAGAGTGCCGTGTGACTGTGCTCGTAAAATATATTGCCGCGGGAGAGCGCGGCAGTAACGCTCGAGCCACGGATCGGTAATTGTTATTTCTCTTTGGCGCATTCTCCTGCAGGGTAAGAGAAACGAGGGGGCCTAAGGGACCCCCTGAGCCATGGATATATATTCAAAGAGAAGACTTTCCAACTGGTTGCAAACGTGAATTTGCCATAGTCCGCGAGTTTACTCGAGCAAAAACCGAACAACGCGCGTCACTTAAGGCGCCAAATTACTCTGCAATGGCCGCGGTTTGCGTTCCCATTGATTTTATATATATTCCTTTTTTCGAAGGCACGTTCGCGCTCGGTTCGGACCATATGTGCTCAACATAACCACACACCACCATTGCCACTTGAGGGATCAAGAAATCATCTCGTAGTATAAAATGGCGCGCGAGACATCATCTTATGACGACGTTGACGTCGAACTGCTAGGTCCCTCTTACAAAGCCGTTATTAACTAAAACAGCCATAAACCACCATATCTTCCGCACTATAGTCAAGTAAACACTCGTCCTCCGGCCATTTTGTTTCCATATCGTAACGACGCACTCATGACGCTCGATGACACTGTATCAGCACTCGGACATTGATATCCCAATGTCAACTTTTGGGGGGATGTCATTCGCGAACTCATGTGATCGACTCCTTTTGGGACTTTCCGGAGATGTAAGCAAGTTGAGAGCAAACCTCTTGGCCCGAAAGGTTGAAAGCCATGTGACAATCCGCTCGGAACGAGGACCGCGAGGCGACTCTACAAGATGGCTACCATCCCCGAATAGAGGCATCGCGCAGCGAAACGGCGCTCGGCCCGAGACCAAGCGCTGCAATCATTCCCCTGGTAATGACAATCATTACCGTTTTCGGAGCGGGGGCACCGGGGGGGCGTAATGGGGAATGGGGAATAATACGATAGGGTGAAGCCAGAAGATACAAGTGGAAAGCAGCACCAGCAGCAGCAGGGAATGAAAGTGAAACGTGGAGAATGAGAGGATGATAGTTGGATGAGAGGACAAGCAAACCTGTTGGAAGGTCACAGACAATGGCCTGCATTGCGATGCGTTTCCGGCTGGTTCCATTGGCCGACAAAGCTAGCCACGCTTTCCTACGTCACGTTCATATGCGTATGTCTCTTCAGGTTCGGTCCTGCGACGTCCCTCTCTCTCTCTCTCTCTCTCTCTCTTCCGCATCGTTAGCAGCATCATGTGTCTGCCAGTTGGTCCGCGACCTCGAGTCCTTCCTCGAGGGCCTCTTAATTCGAGGGGGGCAGCAGCAGGAGCGCCCCTCTTATTGTCCCGGGCACAAGTGGACGGTGGCACAAGCGAGACAACCATCAATCGTAGAATTCCTGGGGGTCAGCCTGGTTTCATGGAACTTTGAATCATTCCGTGAAAGTCACTTGGGAGGAAATTGACCGACCTGTTGTTCGCCTTGTGTCATTCGGACTCCTTATTAAATAACCAGTTCTAGAGGAACTACCTTTTATTATGCCTTCTCGATCATGTTACGACGCAGCTTGGAACTATTTAAGTGGCAGGTACATTTAGCAATTGTATATGTTTTCACTTTAAATTGTACTTAATAAACTATGCTACTTCGCAGATTTACTTACCAATTCCAGACTGAAAAGTTCTCTTCGGAAACGTGTTAAATAGTTACAAGTCAGTGGCAAAGGGTCCATTTAGGATTCCGCACAGTGTAACTTTGATCGGTCATGACACAAAGAAGTTATTAAGCTGTAACGAAGTCCATTGAGGAGCAGAGATATGAAGAGTAAATTGGCTCCAGTCTGGCCCTTATCCAGCCAAGGTTCTCACGGCTTCCAAGCGAGCTGGATCATCCTAGGACTTGGAATATGGAACCCCTGGCTCGGTAGAAGAATCCCGCCAGTATTGCAGCTCCGCAGCGCAGCCATTCATTATCCTTCCAGTATGTGAACACCCTCCACTCACACTCCCCCGTCTGTATTAAGCCACCAACGAGGATGTGTATCGAGGCTAATTTCACGTGTGCGTTTCATTGAACCTTCTCCGAGCCAAAAGCGAATTAACCTGTGATGCCCGAGCGCGTTCTATCAATGGAGGATTAAGGGACAGCCCTGCTCAAGGGCGAGCTCATCACGAGACGCAGGCCAAAAGTGAGTTCCGCCAAGCCGCAAACGGCTCCTGCCATTCCGTCGCCTTCCAACTTTTATCTCAACATCCTCAACACGTGAGAACATCTCTCCAGACACGTGTCCATCTCCCCTTCGTACGGAAACTCCAATAGCAGAGCTAACGAAGTCCTGCTGTGATAATCCGATCAACCAAGTCAGGGAGTCGGTGAAACTACTCACTCGATGGCTCAACACGAGATACTGTTCTTCTGGCTCACTTCTGGATCGTCCACATTCATCGGACTCGTCTCTGGAACGTTTGGTCATCGACCCTGCCATGATCAAGACTGTGGAAGCTCCTCATCATCATTTCTCCAGAAGGAAGAGTCTCCGTCTGGGTTTCCAGGTTCAATGTTAACTCCCCACTGACAATAATTCGGACCCTCCAGTACTTCACTCTGCAGGTCCTCCGACTCTTCGGATGACATCAGGATTTCTTTTGAATCTTCATCCAGTTAGACCTGCAGCTCCAGGACTCTGGGATATCCCATTTTTCATCGAAGACCTCATCATCGAACCCACATTCTCTTTCCCATTTTCAATGACTTTCAGAATTCGACTTTTATTATAGATTTTTAAAAAAGGTATCAAAATATCCCGGAGGACATTAAATGCATGCAGTGAGATGGACCATACGAGACTGGAGAAGGAAGGTCGACATCAAAGCGGCCCGATATCACGGTGCTGGGCTTTCACGGCCAGGCATTATCGCGTTACTTCCGCTTGAGTGAACGTCATTCGGAGCTCCCATACCACCCGATGATTTGAGGGCAACCCACAGCCAGAGATTCAACCATTCCCGTTCCAGCGCAGAACTAAATTCAGTCCAGCTCCAGCCGTAGAGATCAAGAGGACAGAACTGGAGAAACAGCAGAGGTGAAGAATGAACAACTAGCTCTTTTCGCCCGTATCTAAAGCCATTGTGACGCCCACAGAGAGCTTTCTACCCGCTGATCCTTCGACCAACGCTCCCGACGGACCAACCAACACGGAACCTTCTCCGCGACGGTTTCTTCGACTTTATCTCACGCTTTTGGTCCTTCTTTTCCTACAGAAGGAACCCAATGACCTTTCAATTGTCGCGCTTGACCTTGACGTGCCAATAAGGGATGTTTGATGACATCGGATGTCTTCGGATTCTGATTCAAAGGCTTTTGAACATTGGTACGAGGTCATCGAGGTTACAGAGGTCACCTGGGCCTACTTTTCGAAATTGGACCATTTCTAATCTCTTGAAGGGTTTTTCTTCGGTATTTTTTATTAGGGAAGGTCTCCATTGCCAAATGAGATCCGCCATATTGGATTTTAGCAAGAAAAGTTCTTTTGTGCAGAATTGTAATGAGGCATTGAATAAAATGACAAAAAAAAGGAAACTGGTAGCGAGATTTCATATTTTCGAGTGAAACGCGAGGGAGTGATAATATTTTTTGTCTCCAGCTTCAATAATTTATCGAGGCAAGCTTTTATCCAGCCCTTGTGGTATTTCACGTGAAAATTTAGCTCGCGCCTTCTCGAACGTGATAATTTATCGAAGCAGTGCTTTTATCCCAATACTTATTTGTCTATATATGAAAATTCAATTCTTCCCTCTTTACATCTATTTTTTGTTCGCGTCACTCTCGTCCCTCGTGATTATTTATCGGAGGGAGGGCAGGAGGCACGGAGGGCTCTATGAGGCACTCGAGGATGCATGCACAGCCGTAACACTCAGCGTTGTCACATGCCTCTCCTCACTTTACCTCCTCGCTTTTCTCTCTAGCTTTCTTACCTCTCGCGTAAATTTATTCGCAAAATCACTCCATCGGCAATTCCATGTCAAGTTTCTTAAATTTTTATTTAAATTCAAAATTGCCCGGCCAAAAAATGTTTCAAAAAATCGTAAAAATTTGAAATTGTGCAAGGTCCTTTCCGAATAATTCCCAAACAATAATTAGAGCCGACTGATTGTTTTTTTTTTCAGAGTAAAACGAGACCAAACAGCCTCCATTTAATTTTTGAACGATTTCGAGCGTTTACCTGTTTATATTATTGTCATTTTGACCATTCCCATAGATTTTGAGTTGGTCCTAAAAAAACGAACCTTTGGGTGGAAAACGTTATGTAATGCCTGGAGATGACTGTGCATCATGGATTATGGAGTCTGGGTTGTAAAATCGTCGTTGCTATTTCTCTCGCTCGCGATCTCGCGATGTGATTTTGAGGCTTCGAGCCCGAGATTTCGAAGGTCTCAGGCTCGATTATATATCTCGACGATGTTCGCTCTACGACAGTTTAGGAAACCATTAAGGTTGAGATAAATGACGCGTCGTAGTATCCACACTCTCGTATAATAATGCGGCTCTATATCATTATATACATTCGTGTATACCAACAATAGTGAGAGTCAAAAAGGCGAAATGGAAAAATAGAAAAAAATTTAAAAATTCAAAAATGACATTTTTTTCTATCGATTAAAAATTTTTTAATGAAATTTTGTGGCGAAATGAGCGGGAGCTCGAATCTCAAGTGAACGAATCGATGCGAATTCGTTCTTTTCACTCCGGACCAACAATAACGAACTTTTTCAACAATTTTTTTTTCACCGCCTCACTCACTTACGCCCTTTTGACATTGAGAACCGTAAAATGACGAAATAGCACTTCTCCCTTCGTAATTCCGATGCTGGTTAAGAGGCTGTATGGCTTCTTCGTACTCGAACGTTTCAATGTGCACGTACGTGTGTTGAAACGACGAGGCTTCGAGTTTTCCTTCTCTCGCGCGCTCTCCGCGAATATCGCGCCTTATGCATTAAAGCACTTTGCACGGTTACCCGCGACAATTTGCGATACATTTGCGCGGATGAGTTGCCTCTCCGCGGACGGAAATGCTCTTCAAGTTCGTTCCCCAATGACAAGACCGAAATTTTTACGATCGTTTACGCGATTTCAGAGCGAAAACGGATTGCTCAGCAAAGTTTTGACTTTAAAAAACCGTAGAAAATTCAAAAATCATTGAATATCCAATTACCAAGAGTCAAATTGAAGCTTGAAGACTTCCGAATCGAATGACTCCAAGCTGGACTCTGTAGCCCATACAGAAGCCGAGATATTTCAATTTTAACAAACCCATAAAATCACCGCAAAATGCAACTTTTTCATTTTTCCAATTTTTCCTATTCCAACCCCTAGAAAACTTAAAAATAATTAAACTAACCACCAACTTTGACTTAACTAAAAATTTCAATTTAACCCGAAATTTCATGCACTTTCGAAAAACAAAAAAATGGCGACGGTCTAGATGAGTGAAAAAAAAAAACAGAATCAAGTGGGAGAGCTCGTGTCGAATCGATCGCGAATTGGATTCATCCCTTCGGAATCGAGGGGGGTAGAGGGTCGCGCGATAGCGAGGAAGGGACCTTGGCGAGGCATTTCCGCCCGGAGAGGCCGCAAGTCGGTTCATCAGGCATTCTATATACCACACCAACACACACACACGCACACATATATATATAACACACACACATACATTTAAATACATGTATATCAAACGAGGACGGTTGTCATGGGGATGATCCGCGTTGCGGATACGAGTGAAACGCCCCTCGTTCTCCCAGAACCGAGCTAACCCCATATACGTGAGATTTTACCAACTACAGACTCCCCTTTGCTGGGTACACTCAAAATTCACTCAAATATTACGTACGAGCATTTTTTTCCTCGGTCGATCTTATGGCTATTTGAAACAATGAGACCAAGTTGATCCAATGTATTTTTTATTTATTAATTATCCTCAGTGGACACACTGGGTCAATTTGACCCGGACGTTTTTTTAACGGCGAATCGAATGAAAAATTCCGGCGTCGTTAACGACAACCAAGAAAAATTGTTTCAAAATGCAGCAATGAAAAAAAAAAAAAAAAACACCAGGCAAGGGAAAAAGAAAGCCTTCGTCATCCGCAGGCTGCTGAGCTGTTGGCAAGCTCCTCAAAACTCCAATCGGCACGTTTAACCTCAAGCAACGAGAGCTGAAAGAAAAATCCTTCGATCTCTTACGCTCCGAGTATTTTCTTTATTTTTAAATCGCATTTCTTATCGATCCAACCGATCTGCTTCGTACACGAGAGGAAGAATCAAAAGATACGGATCTCGGAGTCGACAAGAAAATTGGATCTGAAAAATCGTCTAATTTTCTTCAACAACGCGATCGGAGAAAATAAAATAAAAATCATTTATTAACAAAAATAATTGAAAAAAAATTGCTGCAATGCCCGAAAATCTAGAGAACGAAAAACCAAGAATCCTCCACCACATTTTTTCATTCCCATCCACTTTTCGTCTCGGTCAATAAACCTGTACGTCAATAATTCTCTTAACGACGTTGTATGGCGACGCCAAAATCGAAAATTTTCATTTTCAGTTTTTCTTACATTCAAAATGGTTCGCGAGCCCAAGTTGATTTTAAAAAGTTGTTACAAATTGACTAAAGAACAACATACTCTAAATCCAACATTGTCCGAGGTAATCTGTATTTTTTATACAATAAAAAAAATTTCGAAAAAATTTAACAACCGATTTTGTTTGAAAAACTAAATGAAGCTTCTTCGATGTTGGACAAAAGTGTATGCAAAGTTTTAAGAGGCTTCACCATTTAGAAATCGAAATATTAAATGTTGAAAATTGCAACTTTTAACACACACTCTCATGAGAAACAACTGAAAATTGTGATTTTTATAAATAAATATCTCTGCATGGCGAAAGCTCTTAAAATTGTGCAAACTATTAGACATCACTGTGCTCTTTGTCAGGTGCAAATTTGAAGGAATTCTATCGATAGAAAATTTAGCAAGCAACGTCATTAATTCGATAACTAATTACAAACAAGTTTACTAAATATATAAACCCAAAGAAGAAGATACACGAGGATGACTCTATATTTGAGTGGATGTTAATGATCGTGAAAGACAAGTCCGCGAACATATCGAATTAATAGTTTCCTGTCGTCGAAGAAGAAGAAGTTACAACCTGTTTTCGGCTCAAGATCGAGAATCCTCTCTCTCTCTCTCACTCTCTCGCCTCTTTTCTCCCTTTCTCGCTTTCCTGGGGCTCGCCCACTGAATAAAATCTTTTCTCGCTCGTACCGGACGTCTCATCTATCCCGTACATACCTCTCTCTCTGTGTGCAACATACACGTCGATGTATGTTTATTTTATACATTGTAAATCCCTCGGGAACGTTCTCCCACGATCTATAGACATATACAAAGCTAAATAAATGTTTATACATGGATATATATATCGAGCCACTCCCCGACCACCTTAATCACTCTTTATACCATTTACATACATACGCGAACTCAAAACATTGGATAGTCTCTTAATTTATGCTAATTTGCTGAATATCAAATACTTGCTGATATATATATACCTTCTTCCTCGGATACGGATTAGCATTCAAAGGAAAATTATTATCTCCTTAAAGATCGCCAACACCTTTGCCACTTTTCACGTTTAATCAATTTTTATATATTTCGATTTATGATCTTGCTCTTCCATGGCGATAATTCAACACTCGAAATTGTAGCTTCATTTCTCTTCAGGCACTTGCCAACTTTAACCCTTGATGGTCACACGGGGTTAATTTAACCTCAGACGCTTTTGGCTGACGATACGTAATAAAAATTTTGGCAAAATGGGACTTGTGACACGCTCTATCGGTAGTTTGAACCTTTTAGTAAAGAGCCTCGTCGTTATTATTTCAAAGGGTCCGTTAGTTCAGTTCTGGAAGCCGCAGGAAACGGACGGTGTAAAACCTGGGCTATACTTTTCGGAACTGTCGCTGATTTAACCAGTCCCACCTGAAAGCACGCTATTTCAGACTTATGAAACGATGTTTCTTTTTTTTTCAATGAAAATTACAATTTTTGAATCATTTTTTGTAAAAAAAAGTCATTTTTGCAGAATTTTTTTTTTCGACATTTTTTTGATATTAAAAATCGCACGAATTAAATACAATCATCATGGTCGTTACTCGAGGGTTGAAAATATATTGTAGTATTTTTATTTTATTTTTTTTCAACTATTTATCGCCTTCCAAAGTGAGTGCGGTTGATAACACTCCCAATGACTATTACGTAACAATCTGGAGGTGTGAATTTGAAACCCAAAGTTGAAGCTTGAATTTCGTTAATTAATTAATTCATTAATAAAGTGAAAAAAAAATGCATTTTGCTGGTAAGCACGTTTTTAATGACTTGGAAAATCAAATTTGCCAATCAACAGATTCGATCTAATTAATCTTATCAAATGTCACTCAGCATTTTGTATATTATTGTGTGTAAAAGAATGTGCCAAGTGCAAAAGAACGTAAGAGTCGTTTGATCAAAGGCGAGAGGGCGAGGAAAACCCCCCGTCGAGTGTTGTCGGCTACCTGAGCTACCTGACCAGAGTACTATCTCTCTTTCTCTCTCTCTCTCTCTCTCTCTCGCTCTGCCTCTCTCCGTCTCGCTCCGTCTCTTCATATTCGTTGCTTTGATTTTTTTTCGCCCTGGCTTTTGTAGCCACCCGCGGGGACTCCCCGTTGTACCTGACATCAATCATCGTGGACCACCTCCGGTGACACACTACGACGATGAGATTAACGCCATTACTCTCCTCCTTCCTCTCTTTCTCTGTTTCTTCTTCGTGTATGTTTCCACGTGTCCTCCCCGATATACACGCTTTTTCTACAATCCTTTTCCATCTTTCTTCTTCCAACACCATCATTTTCCTCGTCACATCAAATTCCAATTTCAAAAAAGTAAAAAAAAAAAACCAAAAAATGTTTTTTTTTTTTCGATCTTTTTGAATTTGACAATTTTTAATCAATTATCTCAATGAGAAATATCAAACGAGACGAATATTTTTCTTCAAATTCAACAAAATGAAATTATTATTATTATTATTATTATTATTAATAATTGCATAAATATTATTGAACATGCAGGGTGCAGACCTCAAAGACCTTCGTAGTCACAGAAGCGTGGAACATTTGACTACGGGCTGTCAGAGTGTCAGCCAAGCCCATCCTCTTTCACAACGTACGTAGAAAAATATTCTAATTGTCTTTCCTCCTTTCCCCCCCACCTCGATCAACTTTTCATCATCATCATTATTATTGCCATTTATTTTGTTTTTTATTTTTCATTTTTTTTTTAAATTTTTTCTTCTATTAGGGACTCTCGCATTGTCTCTGCAGTGGAGCTTCATTCCGTTATGCACACGGTCAGGCGTTCTACGATTTTTAATCACGAGAATAATGTCACGTATCGTGGACAATTGGAGGTTGCAAATTTTCCTGGAAATTATATGATTTGTTTGTTAGTTGTGTGTTTTTTTTTTTTTCTGATTTTTTCCTCGTGCCTCAAAGGTGCCAGAGAAAAATAAAACAATACGCGATAATTATCACGATTCGTGGAAATCACGAAAGACGAAGATAAAACGAAATTAGTTATTTTCTGCAAATTGTTGTTGTTGCTTTTTTATGAACCAATTTTTTCTCGTGTCCATTAAAAATTATGAATTTATAAGGCGATTTCGAATGTGGGGAATATTTTTTTCGATTCCCATGACCGTTTGAATGAATTATTTTTGTATGAACGAATGAACGGAATTTTTTTATATTCAATGTTTCTGTGCCAATGGATAAAGTTAATTCGAGCGATCCACATCCCACAACTTTATGTCAATTACAATCAAGGTGCGGTCACGTGAGAAAATTGCTCGATGAAGAATCAAGAAGATATAAATTCTTAGGGAATCATTTTTTTTCCCCGAGTTAATACGCTGGAAAAATGTATAAATAAATAAATAAATAAAAGGTGAAAAATGAGGAAAAAGCATTTGCATCCCACAGAGAAATAACGAGGCGAATAACGGATAATTGTATAAATGGCTGGCGCGTGCACATCGAGAGATATCCAAGCGTGTTTTCCGCTCGATAGAGACGTCAAGCCACCGCGAACCCGCGTAATCGATTGCCCGAGAAATCCTGTGGGAATTGGTGAATCGAATTTTTTATTTATTTTTTTTTTTCATTTTTTAAAAGAGGCTCGAAGAATTTATACAGCACAAATGCCCGTATACGAAATCGCCATTCATCACAATGTCCACGAACCCTGGACCATCGATTGTTCCCGATAATATTTATTGGCCTCATTTGTCAACCCGGAATAGCCCTTAAATGCAAATAAAATCCCCCGGCAATGTAGAACGCTTTTTTTTACCGCTCGGTAATTTTATTTCATGCTAATTATTGTCATTCAATTATTCATTTACAAAAATCTACGAAAAATCAATTGCGATCAACGTGGGAATGGAAAATTATTTATTTCGCAATATTTATTTTATAAAATGTTTTTTCAGCCACGTGACGTCGACTTTTTTGTGACTCTTTACACGCTGGAATTTTATTAGAATTTTACGACTAGTTTTTAAAAACCGAATCTAGGGATTTTTGTCATATCGAGTGTCAATCTAGCCTTCACGCGCTCCAAAACGTTGCATATGGTGTGTTACGCATGTTTCGAAATGGTAAAAAAAAGTGGTTCCCTCAATTTCGGGCTTGAGACATTAAAGGACAAAAAGTACCATCAGAAGGATGACGAAAACGAATGACACGAAAAACCTTGCATGCTTCTTTTTTTCTTCTTTGTTGTTCGGGAGGTTGAGACACCCAAGAAGATTGTGAAGAGAAGGTTCGTGTTGGCGCAAGGCTACCGTACTTTTTGCTTCCTCGAGATCTTTCAAGTTGTAGAAACGAGAGGATGAGACTTGCGTAACGCCCTGTAGGTCCACCGGAGTGTGCGCTGATTAGCCCGGAGCAACGGAAACGTTCGAAAATTGACTAACAAGAAAAGTGCCCAGCTTTTTTCTTGTCATTAAATAATTCTATATTAAGATTCTCTCGCAAGATCCACTCGATGCGGACTCGGGACTAGTTCGAAATAAAATACATTCTCTTTAATTTAACCAGAAGCCATTTTTCTGATCTAGGGAATTTCCCCAAATAATGATAAATCCAAAAACGACCAAATGAATCAGCATGCGATTTACCGTCACGTCAACGATGACTGACCTAACCTCAAATTTCATAAGCCACCTGGAGGCAACGCCAAAAGTCCCTAGATTTTTTTTCGCGCAGGAATGTTAATGAAACAGGTTTTCCACGTAAATTAGATCGTGACGATCTATCATTCCGGATGATGGATCATCGTTAGCAATTCGTCACGAGTATGGTGTTTTTTTTTTTTTTTTTTTTCCTTCCAAACTTGCACAACTTCAGAGCTTTCTATATACGGCGGCTGGAGGGTGCGCGGGAGGGAGAAGAACAAAGGCTGCCAACTGCGAGGTCAAAAATCTGCGACAAAACGCGAGGGAAAAAGAGAAGGAGAGAGACAGAGAGAAA
The DNA here is from genome assembly GCA_963921915.1 of Hyposoter dolosus. Lineage (NCBI taxonomy): Eukaryota > Metazoa > Arthropoda > Insecta > Hymenoptera > Ichneumonidae > Hyposoter > Hyposoter dolosus. The sequence goes on from OY998139.1 coordinate 8,544,050, forward strand.
GAGAAAGTGAGACGATACTCTTGGCTCGCTATAGCGAACGTTTTATATATATAAATATATATATCGATGAAAAAAGGCGGCTCGATTGATTGCCGGACAAGAAAGTCTTGGGAGCAAGCATGCTTTGAGTCTTTCCGTATCACCCGATGCGACGGGACAGGAGGACGGACAGATGGGACGCGCGGCAATGCGTTCGTGGTACAGGTGCTGCCACCATGTCGCGCGAGCGACATATTTCTGTCTCGCTCCTCGTTCACGGACAGGGAGAGAACGAAAGAAAGAAAAAGCGCGCGATCGCGCGAGCAGTGTACTAAAAAGAGAAAGAGAGAGACAAAACGTTCTCGAGGAACTTACAGTCTCGCAGAATGGCACGGATCCTACTTTTATTTCATTTTTTTCCTCCCTTTTTTCATTTTTTCCTTCTTTCCATTTATTTTTCTTTGCTCTCGCAACGAGCTCACATTCCGGGCACGTCGTCGCGATCGACGTGGATTTTGCCTTACTGTCACACGCCCGGAGCCCTTTGATCGACGCGCCCTCTCCCGGTTTCGTACATTTCTGCTTTTCTCCGACTGCTGCTTCTATCACTGTCACCCGATCCCTAGTGATTTCTATATAAACTCAATCGAATCTATGAACCTCCTTCGAGCTTCGATCTATCCTGAGCCCAACTAAAATAAACTCAAAATTCCCTCAAAATTTGCAAATTGCTTTCTCAAGATGTACGATGCTCAAATCTTTCTCTATGAGAAACTATATTTTTAATTCTGCTTTCCTCATGGAAGAAGCTTTGAGCATCGTGCATCTTGAGCATCATGAGGAAGCAATTTGCAGCGTTTTTTCTATTTCCATTTAAATTATATAATTTCGACAAGTTTTGTAGAAAGTAAAGAGAAAGTTCGAACAATATGTTAGAAAATTTGCAAAAATTAAAGCGGTTCGACAATTTTTCAAAAAACTCAGATTTTCGTAAAATTCGAAAAATCATAAAATTTAAACCCTTCAACCGATATTTCCCAACCTTCCTATTATGATACTCTATTTATAAAAAAAAAAATAGTAATAAATCTTAAAATTTGCGAAAGTTAGAACGTCGACAGCCTTTTTTTGAAAATTTCAAAATGCCCTAGAAATCGTATTTTTTTAGCAATTCCGACAAAATTCTCAGAGAACGAAGAGCTTGTATAGATCAACATCTATGCAAAACAGGAGCCCTATAACTCGAACAGTTCTCGAGTTATAAACGTTTGAATTTTACAGTGCCAGAACATTAAACACACACACACACACACCCGGACATTTTTTCTAAATATAATTTTTCAATGTTTCGGAACATTTTAAGCGCATTGACATTGAAAACTAGAGAAAAAAAAAAATTCATCGTCACATAGCTTGCTCTATGAGGAAGCAAAATCAATTCCAAGCGAAATTTTAAGTTTTATTGTAACTTGGAGCAATACTCAATAAAAGTAGTACTGTTTTACGGTACACGAGTACACATTTTGCAACGCGAAAGAATTGTTAAGGTATTTCAGGGATGCAAAGGGTAAAAGGGGGTCGCGGGAAGGGGACGATTTTCTCTCTCTCTCCGCTTTATGCGGTCACATCAAAGGGAGAGACCGCGAGGTGCGTGGACCCCGGGCTTCGGCGTCGTCTTTCCTTTCCACGGAGTGAGAGCAAGCAAGAGAGAAACTTGGAAAGAGCAAAAAGAAGTCGCTTCATTCGTGCGTGAGTACACGCGTCTCGGCATATTTATAAGAACCAATAAATATATATCTTTACGCACAGTGGCAAAAAAAAATTGCCTTTCCAACAAAAACATTTTTGGGCTGTCGATTTTTAGGTAAAAAATAATTATTTGCTCCAAGGTGACGCACAATCGATTTCAAGGTCACCTAAAGCAAATCGCTACAAACTGAACATTCTTTCAAATACAAAAACATGTGCGGATATGCGTTTGCGTCTATTTAACACAATACTGCGATTTTCCTACTCGATAATCCCGCAACTCTTTTTAAAGAAACCGAGGAAGAGAGACAGAGAGCGAGAGACAAGTTAAAAAACGCCAACAGATTGATCACTATGTTTTTCCGCAATTCCAAGCGCGCGACTGTATATCCTTCGAGAAAACTAGTCATCATTTCGATTGCACCTAGCTAGGCCTTAACATATGTACGTAATAACAAGAATACATCACCTACACGCTCCTATCTGTGTATTTACTAATACATAAATCAATATATATGTGAATGTACATTTATATAAACATATGAATTCCAAACACAAGTTCTCGTAGTGTGAAAAATCACTGCGACTAGCATTTAATTCATTTTCTCACCTGGCGTCTCGATGTCGAGCCATTATTGGCTCTGCGAATTTCAATTATAACGTCAAATTATGCCCCTTTGCACGAAAGCCTGCTCACATTCGAAGGAGACTGGAATTAAAAATAAAAAAAAATAAAAAAAGCTTTTTTTTGCCTCGCAAAAGTTCTAAAATGAATTTTTTCATTAATTTTAATTTATTTTCTCATCTTTACTTGAATAATTTCGATTGCATTATTTTTTATTTAATTTCCGACCGAATTATCGTTTGCATTTATTTTGAAAACATTTTTCCATCGATCATCTTGACAAATATTGTCATTATATTAAATTGTGGGATTACAAATAAATAAATAAAAAATATAGATGTTAAATTTGGATTATGGGAATCGTGGGCAACGCGTGTGTGCGCCCGCCACACCAAACATGCAATTCAAGAGTCCACAGACGAGAGGGAACGAGAGCGAGATAGTCGACTTATGATTACGGTAATCAGACCAAGTTCAAATACCCCGATCTTGGAGATTCGCACTTTATTTGCGTCAATTGTTTCGCTCATAACGTGTGGCTAATACTTTGAAGAAAAAAAAACCCTAAACATAGTGACGAAAAATAAAAATTGCCCTGCCAGAAATTGCCCGATGGAGCGATCGATATGTCAAAGTGCAACGACAATTAATATCATCCCTTAATTTTCAAAGCGAATTTCAAAAGATTCCTCATTCGGTTGTAACTCTCGACCAGGTCGGTGGCGCCATCGGTTGCCACCTTTCGAACTGCGCGCTCATTTTTCGCACCCCGTGACGCCATCTCTCGATAAAGCAGCAAACTACCAAGAAGCTTACAAACGAGCACTTCCTTATCTTCCGATTTTGACGTCACACTTTGTTCGATACTCTAAAATCGTTATTTCGAGACCGAGGAACCGATTTCCGGTCCGGATACAAAATTTTAATAAAATGGTGATAAAAAAAAATGAAATTGAGGAAAAATTGAAATGGTGACGAGATTTTTGATTTACTTCGTGAAGAAACAGTGAGCAGCAAGCGTCTGAGTATATATTTATTATACGAGTTCACGGGGTGTCGCTTCGAATAATTGATTCGTATCACGCTTGGCACTTTTCACGCTCCCCCACCGAGAAAATTACCGCACATGTAGTTGTCAGAGAGAAGGAGCGAGAGAGAGAGAGAGAAAACGTCACCCTCGCTTCTCGTCCTTTTCAAACAAGCCTTAATCCTTCGCCTTGTCTTCCCCTTCCTTTTTAAAACTCGTCTCTTTCCCTCTCGGAGCAGTCTCTCTGGTAGTACGACACGACGATTCACACGTACCGGCCAATTAACGTTGGCCAACCTGCTTAATAACATAACGGTCAATTTACCCACGATTAGCTAGCTCTGGTAATGATACCTTCGCCGCGAGAGATCATTTATTGTTAATTATTCCCCCGGCCGTCTCTCAATAACCACGCTCTATATATATATATATATAGACTTTTGCCTCTTCCCTCCACCCCTGCCCCGCCAATTAATCAGGTTACGTCGACAACTAAATTGACAACTAATTGAAATATTACCAACCACCCCCCTCCGGGACTGACGTTAAACGTTCGGAAATATTACCGCTCAACCTGTCAGATGTCAATTTCGCTTAAAAGGTAATCCTGTCGCTTCGCACTAGTCACACCACTGATCATACTTGAGACTTGCATAATTGACATTTTTACCATGTGCTAAAAAAACAATTTTCAATAACTGAAATTTTCCACGTGTCAATAATGTAACGAACGTTCGTATTTAATTAGAAAAATTCAGGTAGTATTTCTAGATTTCATACTAGGCAAAGTTGATTCTTGCTCCATCCCTTTTTAATACTCAACCAGACGAGTTTAACCTGCTCAATGCTTTTGAACGTCGATCTGTCAACACAATGAAATATGTGTAGAAATTCAGATAAGTCGACAAGCATTTTTTTTTTTTTTCTCTAAACGCATTGGATTACTACAAATGTCAAGTATGTAAAACGGATTTGTATTAAGAATCTGACAGATCCCCACTATTGTAAACACTTTTATAGCACCGGAAGTTGCATCTTTGTATGTCGTCTCAGAATTCCTTTCCAAAAATACCCAATTTGGTTTTTTTTTCTCTGTGATTATTAGGTCGATATGCAAACCCTGAAGTTTTGCAGAAATAATTAGTGGAATATTGAGTGAAGCTAGAAATAAAAATTGGAAATCCTTTGGATTGAGACCTGGCGACAGGATTACCTTCAAAAGCACGAGTTTATGTGGAGCAGCCATTTTTCTTGTCGTTTTTCTTGAGAATCTTGAAAAAATGTGATTCAGACGGAATGTCCGAAAGAACTTTCGATACTTATACCCCTTCTTGCCACTCTGGTCAACTTTATAATTAACAATAATCAATAGTAATTACTATTCACTAATAATTTATAATAATGAATAGTTTTTTTTTCAACACTTTGTCGTCGCTGGGCTAGAATGTTACCCCAGTGTGTCAAGCAGTACACGGTTTTACATAAGTGTGCCAAGTCAGTAATAAGAAGTAAATAAATTTTATTGCTTTTTCATTCACTGACAAGATTACGATTGTAAAAATATTGGGGGAGATCGTTGGACGTGGAAAATGTCTGCCAAAAGGTGGCGAAGGCACAGCAAGGCAGCAACTCCAATGAATAATGGACCCGTCCATGGTCCAATGAGATTCGTACGTGGGTGGTTAAAAACCGGCTGGAAGATTTCTTCTTCCTCCGATCCTTGGCGAACAATACGACGTGGGCTGCGTGGGTGTCGATTGGACGACTGCATCTTTTTATTTTTCGTCCTTCAAAATGGCGGATGCTGGAGGAGCAGGACGAAATAATTCAACTGCAAGAAAAAAAACGATAATTCCCATGAAAATCCCACAAATGAAAATTTGTGTGACCTCTATCAAGGTCAAATCTAGAAATGCTGAAAAAAAAAAAAACAAAACACTACTTTTCCCGGAAGGCGATAACTGCTAGCAAATAAATCTGCTCGAGTTATCCCAAGTAGTTGATCGAGTCGATTTATCGAGTAGCCAAGTCAGCCCGATCGTAGCCACTCATGAGAGCAATTATGCGATGGCATCTTGCCAATGAGAGACAGAGACAAAACGTCTCGCAGGATCACGTAGTGAGTTAGTGAAAGATTAGGCGAGTGAGGTAAAGAACAGGTTTGCTTTGGCTGCTGGATGGATTTTCCAGGATTCATTGATTGGATCACCCTCCTGGCGATTGGTATCACGGACTCCAATCTCCCACGACTCGCTATTGCACTGCTGCTTGGCAAACCGGTCGAAAGGGAAAAAAATAACGTGAAAAGGAAACTAGATGAGAACGGCTCGAGTTTTGTGGGAGAAAAAAGGTGATCCAGGTGTGGTTGATCGAGCTGATGTAATGGACAATAAAAACAAAGGAATTAGAAATTAAAAAAAAAAAGGAGGCCCTGCGGGATTAACTTACGGTGGCAGAACGTTCGATGGGCGTTACCGAATTAACAGGATCGACGCCATTCCCTAGCTGCTGGCCTAAAATCTTTTCAACGCCGCGATTTCTAAACCCGGGCACGAGCCCTTCTGGTGTCCTCAAGAGGATCGCGTCGTACAAGAAGCACCGGAAGTTCAGGCGCCAATTATAAAAAGAGGTCTGAAGAGGTCAAGAGGTCATAGACCCTCAACGTTCAAAGTTTGGCTTTCTTGGCCAAAATCCATGGATAAGTAACGTTCAGTGCCACGTGATCGGTTGTGAAAAAAAAAAAAATCGAATACCCATAAAAAATTAATAATAAATCTTCAAATTTGCGGAAGCTAGAGCGATTACACCCTCTTTTAGAAAATTTCTAGCAATTCCAACAAAATTCTGACACAATGAAGAGCTTGTATAGATCAACATCTGTGCAAAACTAGAGCCCTGTATCTCAAACAGTTCTCCAGTTATAAACGTTTTAATTTTACAGTGCCAGAACAAACACACACACACACATCCTGACTTTTTTTCTAGACATGATTTTTCCATATTTTTGAACATCTTTGCGACCACACATCGACATTGAAAATTGGAAAAAACAATGAGGAAGCAAAAAAGAAAAAAAAAGGGTTTCGATCTTCTGGAAGGTTCGTGTTGACGTGCCATTGGCGGGGGTGCAGATTGGAAGAATCGAAGGTGATCCATCATGGAGGAGGCACGTGGAAGTGAAATTGTAATCGATGCGTGATTCGAATGCCACAATGTGTCCGCGTCTTTTTTTTTTTCTCTCCTTTGTTGTTTTACCTTTCAGACGCTTCACGCCCTACAATACATAACGTTAGAATACCGGAATCCCAAGAAGTCGAACCAGCACGAAAAGAAAAAACCATACGAGTTTAACGCTATTGTAGATCGTGACTGTTGGTAATAGAAGCGAACCGCTAGTTGTGACGCCCTGACAAGTGGCGGGGACTGCATGCAGAGAACGGGGGTTTTGTAACACCTCGGAGGTTCCCAGGCAAGGTCTTTTGCCGCCATGTCGATTCCTTGGAAACAATTATCCTCGCGCGCAAGGATATAATAACCAAGTGTGCCCGTTCGAAACCTCGCGATCGCCAACACTCATATAAGCTCTGACGTAGTCCTCAAGCAACACTGCACAACTCCTCCTTTTGCCCCTCGACCCACTTGGGCCTCTTTCTTTTGCCCTCAAGATCTATGACGTTTACTCTTGCGGGGCTAGAGGTTCCTCCTTGCTGCTGCTGTCTATAACTCCGGCAAGACGGATTGCCTCGTAAATCTATTGGCAAAATCTCCTTTCTCTCTTCCTCTCCCATTTACTTGCTTTGCGCTATGATTGGGCTAATTATTTTCATCGATGGCGTTCTAGTGCTCTTGTTCTCCTGCAACGCGTCTTTTTCGAGGCTTGCGATTTATCATCGACACTTCGAGCACCGGCCCTGCGAGCTACATTGTCGCCATCTCCAGCCCGGAGCTGTTGAAATTATTGGCGCGCGATGACTCCGCGGCCTTCGGCCATTTTCGTTCCTTTTAAAGGCTCCAAATGGCGTTCTGGAGACTGGACAACTCGGTATCCGTGTTTTACCAAGTTTTTCCATCAATTTTCATCTCCGCAAGCCCGAGACTCATCTTCCCGCCATTTTTCCTCTCCAGCCCGTCGACCAATGCCTCGGAACGCCATACACCACACTCGCTTCACACACCAGGGCCAAAAGTCCTCTTCATCTTTCTTTCTCCATCGTTTTTTCTTATTTGCTCGTTCGAAACGTTTTTCGTTTCGTCTCTGCGCAACGCGGATCGGTAATAACCCAATAAATCAGACAACTCCGCCGTTGCAATTACGCTCTTTCTCTCTCCCTCTTTTCCTCATCTCTCTTTGTGTGTGTGTATTGAGGATGATGCTGGCACGTAAAGTCTCGGCCCTCCAGAGAAACCCAACCCTTCTCGTAAATATTATGCCCCTTCGCGCGCGGCCGAGCGTCTTCGCTTATTCCCTCATTTTTTCTCCTTTTTTCTCACCAGCTCTTCTTCTTCTTCTTCTTCTTCTTCTTCTTCTTCTTTTTCATTCTTCATCGTCTCTCACGACCCTGCCGAGCAAGAGAGAGAGAGCGAGAGAACGAACGTCTGGTCGAGATCTCTTCTCGCGTCCTCTTTTGTCCACGTGCTTTTTTTTTGCCTCCATACTCTCTCTTCTCGACCGAGAGAAACAGTCTCGAAACTTAAACTTCGAGACAGTCTCATCGTTCACTCTATACCCAAGTGCAAACCACCATGGGAACTCACCAACAGATATCCCTCCCTCCCTCCTTCCCTCCCTCCCTCCCTTTGGCATGCAACACACTACGCGAACTCGACGCTTTTCGTGAGGTTTAATTGCCCGGGGAGAAGTGATCTGTTAATTCGTAACTTTCAAGATTTCCAGTGCGAAACTACAACGTGATTCTCTTATATACCAACTTGGGCCTAATTACGCGCGAGGCGTAGACCGTTCGAGCAGTATATAAACATTTTTCGCTCTTCTTGCATGGGTTTTTGATCCGTGAGAAAATTGCAAGTTCCGGAACAGCAAGAAAGAAATCTTGACCGAAAAGCCTCTTAAACCGAGCTGACAACTTGAATGAATTTTTTTTTTTTTCGACTTGAACGACGCGGATCTGCATTTTAGGGGCTAAAAAAAAATATGCCGGTCCACGGGAGGATCGTACGGGAGAAACTGACGTTTGTAGAATTTATTAAAAGCATGCATTTTTCTGGATGAAAAAAAAAAAAATCCTTAAAAGTTTTGGGCCGCGTAGTGGCTTCATATTTTAGAAACGTAAGAAAAATCGCGGGGCGAATTAATGACGAACCGGCGAGGAACAGACAATTCCTCCATTTCGCCGTATCGCCAACTTTTGATTTTTATTTCTATTTTTTTTTTTTTTTTTTTCGAGTCAAATCAAAAAGTAAGAAGGGCATATACATCGGAGGCGAAATTATAAGGATAGGGACGATATTGATAAATGGTAGAGTCTGAAATTTCAATGCCCGAGGGCCATGCCACGATCTCTCTGAACCAAAAAGCCCGTCCGCCATCTTGGATTCCAGCCAAATATTTTTTCTTTTTATTTTTCTCAACCCACGACCTTGCGACAATTTCCAAACCAATTTCTGACCCCCCGTCGTCGTGGCAGCGCGGGCGCGCGCGCGCGCGCGCCAACCTCTTTCGCGATCTTAATACATTATGTACGATGTATATACTCCGGCCAACACGTGCAATTTAACGCAGTGAGTTTGCCTCGAACAAGCTCGTATCCATAATGCAAAAGTGTGTATACTCGTAGACGAGACCGAAACACGTGCAATTTTGCTGTCAGAAGTTTGCTCAAACTTGTCTCGGTAGACCCCAAATGTAAACTCACTTCACCGAATGACATTATTTATAGTTTTGTCGAGAGCCTGCTCCACAGCTCTGACTGCCATTTTCGAAATTTTCAACCGAAACTCCGCGTCCAGACGTGAATTTCTAAACAAAGGACTCAGAATTTACAAAAAAAAAAGTGCCATTTGCATGGTCTTGTAGGCAAAAATGAATATATTGTTAGAATGACCTTGAAATGACCTTCCTTTGTAATACTCTGTTGGGAAGACGATTCCGTGTAACCTTTTGTCAAATTGTTTCGATGCGTTTTCATAGAAAATCTTCTCAGACACTCTCTAATTCATTTTTAGACGGAATGACCTTCAAATGACATCTAAATAACCTTTCTTCGTAAAACTGACTTGTAAACTTGATTTTCGGTAGCCATTGTTGCATTTTTTGGTGCAACTGTTGGTGAAAAATGACAAACTCAACGACTCTGCGAGAAGTCTTGGCTGCGAGGAGAAAAGTGTGTTGTGTACTCTCTCGCTCGGGCGCCTCTCTACCGGTTCCCCCCTGATGGAATATAAATCTCGCGGTCGACGGATGCACCGCCCCCGCTACTCCCGTCCGACCAACCAGAAATCAAGCGTCGAGCGGAATGTTTTTCAGAGCAACGCCCTCGAAAATCGAACACCAAGTGCCAGGGAACACACTCGGACTCGAGGGATAGCCCACGTTCCTTTTGTGAATATCTTGTCTTTCTCCGCATGACATTGAAGCTCTATCAAAAAAGTGTCATTTTATTTCGCAATAATAAATTCTCGAATAGGTCAAAAATCGAACGGTTGATTCGCTGAAGCCCGTTATCGACCTTTTTCACCACAGGTCCAGCATCTTTCGATCCCTTCGCGGGTCCGAGTGACCCCTGGATGGTTCCAATCGGGAGATCGATCCCGCGGAACGTTTCGATGAGTTTCGCGAGCCATTTTAGATTATTGGGACTGTTATTTACCAACCTCGCATACGCCCGGCCTCTACTGACCTCTGGGAAGGTCAAACCACGTGACAAGTCTCGGACAACATTACAACTGACGGGGAAAAAAAAAAACTGCGCAAATTTGAAAACGCTCCAATCGCTTCTGGATTGAGAAGAATCTAAAGGGATCCTGCTGAACCAACGAAAAGGTTATATTTAAACGAGAAAGATGTAGAGTGTAGTAAACGAAACGTAGAAACAGAAAGCTGGAGTGGAGAAAAAAATGGTATTTAGCAAAGAGAAGCATGAATAAAAAGGGGCTGTATAAGAGAAGTGAGTTTTTTTCTTGTCCGTCTCTCTCGTCAGACCTTCTGTCCCCGTCTGTGTTGGAGGTCGGCACGCCATCCTCGATATCGCGTGCCAGTCTCGCATCTAACCTCGCTTTGCATCAACGCGGTGTACATGGGTTGAGAGAGGCAGGCAGGGGCGATGCAAGGGGGGTTATAGAAGCAAAAGCCAAGCGGAGAGCTGCTTCACTGGGACGCGGGATTGTGTGGGACGCGTGTATAGTACCGGAGAAAAGCAGACTCGTGGTTGCAAGTGAGACAGAGACCGACAGATCGAGGGAGCACAGTCGAAGGAAGAAACTTGGCTCTCTCGTAATGGCGTGCACCTAACACACGAGCTACAGCTAAAAACACACACGGAAGGATCCCACGTTGGGGAGGATAAACACGCACATGTTATACACACACCCAAGTTACCAAAGGCCGTCTCTCTTTCTCTCTTTCTCTCTTTCTCTGCGTATATAACTATCGCGGTGTAGCTTGTGGGCTTGTTTCCCTATATACCTTTTGGTTGGCATCGCACGAACAACGCTTTATGCGTACTTCTATTTAAGATATATACCGCACTCACATATGTACTAGTATTGTTGGTAGCCACACTCCTATCTGGTATTGGGTGGCACATGAGTCTCGGAAACCGCAGGGAATTCAACAATCACGCGAGCCGGCTATACTTTCGGGGTTAACCCCGTCGCACCTAAGTTAATTCCATTAATCCTTTCGCACCCGGCCACCTAGCCCATCTTCGTGGCGGCAGAGCGTTTTCAACGTTTCAATAGAAACACCACCTTAAATAATCCATTGATACTCTTCCACATTGATTTGCCATTGTTGGAATTCTGGCTCTCTGATGATCGGGTACCCTGCTTCCTATGACCTTAACTGACACTTCTTCAACGAACAATCCGGATGCTTCCAAAATGGCAGACGCCTTCCTAAAATTCCAACCTTCCCATTCCATCCATCTTGTCCTTTCCTTTTTTACCTTCATTCGGAATTCTTGCAGCTTATCCGGCGTTTTGTTTCGCCAACGTTTCAAGTCTCCTCGAGGTTTTCTCTCTCTCTCTCTCTTTGTTCCTCTCCTGTATGTAGCGAAGCGGTCCACTGTCTGGCTGGACTGCTGGAGGTCGTGCATCACAAGAGTCTGGCAGGATAATAGCCCCAGCGCCTTCCTCGGCTTCGAGAGCAACCTTATATTGCCCCGGACCGGGGCATACACACACACACGACCAACCGAATGATTGATAGACACCCGATGGACCCACCCTTGGGGCTCTTGATGCTGCTTTCGACCTCTTTGGATTACCAGATGAAACTCCGGTCACGATATATATTTCGTATCATGATATAAACATCGATGGAAATGGTCGTTGGATCGCGGACCAATGTTGCACATCGGAGATTCAATCCAACTTGAAAGTTCTGATGAATGACCTTGAAACAGATCCAGCCGAATGTTTGTCGTCAGAAATCTCGAAATCTACATTCCCAACGATTATCCAAAATGGCAAATACGTATGCAAGCCAATATTCGTGGCATCCTGATGAAAGAACAGTCAGAACCTATGATCATGCCGAATGGCGTGTTTCAGCAGTGTGCCAGGTGGAGCCACGCAATGGAGCTGTATAGCTCGTGGGTTTTCTCCTCTTGGTAAGGCCGCTCGGTACACATAGAGCTTCCCTAGTCTTTCTATAACCGAGTCCCTGGTGCATATCATTATGTTAATTGGCTTTTGGGAGGGATGAGAAAAAACGTTGAGATATACAGAAACAAGCAGCGGACGGTGGATCCCTGCTTTCTGGGTTGCGTGCAACATTCGCAAAACGGATCTCCGTACAGATATGCAGAAGAGATTGGCAAGGATTGCTGATATGCATGTCATATGCATGGACTTTTGGTAAACTGGCTGCGATCTTCGCATCAACGTGCAACTTTTAACAAAGGCAGCACAAAGAAGTAAACTTCCTTCGTGCGATTGTTGGTCGCTTCCAATGAATAGGAAAATGGAAACGGTAAGTATACAGTTTAAATGGATCATCAAATTTGCTCAATCTTTCCTATTGATTTGCAGGTCCACAATGATTCAACTTTTGGTAATCGCAGTCGCTGCAAGTTTAGCTGGTGTTGAAGAAGGTGAAACTGCACTGGAGTGTGACGCCACACTACCTATCGATCGTCGGACAACCGCAGGTAAGTTGAGTTACCTGTATATTAGCAGCTCGCTCTCCCCAGCAAGGCGTATCAAAAGCCCTGGAAGCCCTTTCGCCGTGTGGTATCAGGAATACGTTTTACGAGGCCACCACCGTCGGGCCGGAAACCATTCCTCTACCGGGCCGCCCTCTCGGTACCTATTCCGGTGTTGGCTGCCTGCGAAAGACCCGGTAAATCTTGGCAACGCGGCACGCCAACCTAGCCCACCTTATCGACTCATATGAGTCCCGCATTCTGTTATATGTCCAAGGGAATGAAGTTTATTCTCTTGCTGATGAGACCCCTTCATAGATCTTTGTACACATCGGAGCCGTCAACATTATTTTATTCTGCCTTCACATGGTTCCCGTTGGAACTCACTTTTTTACAGCAATCCCAACCCGATCAACTGGAGAATTCCAGACAACGACTGGAGCGTACCAGAAGCTAACCGATATTTACCGCATGTTTGTCGACGAGAGAACGAGTAAGGAATAAAAATGAATATGCCACTCGGCGTCATCTAGACCATGAAATGTCGGTCGAACTGTGGTCGATCCAAGTCTCCAATCAGTGGTTTTCCTGCACGAGTTCGTTCTCAACGTTTCTTCATATTCCTTCTGCGGAGGAAAAACGCAATAGGACCGAGCAATGATGATGGTTATCGAGTCAAGCTGATGGACCATGGTGCACGAGGCATCAATGACATCTAATCGCTGTCTCGGCGCCATAAAGAATACTACCTCATTCGACAACTCTTCTCATCAGGTTCCAAATGATTTCTGCCAATTGGAAGTGAAGACTCGTGCTAATCCCATAAACCGATAGCTCATAAAAAAATCCAAGACCTGCTGGACATGGGGGTTACGAGAGTAAAAATGGTCCGGGCCAGGGCCCGGAGGCTACGAAGCCCAGCGAGTTCGGGGTCGAAAGTTTGGCTGACCGCGTGCTACGAGTCCAAAAGTCAAAACGAAGAGAATATGTAGTGTTGTGTAGTGTGTACGAGGACGGGGCTGAAAAAGAGCAGGAGAGAAACGCGTGAGGTGGGCGCACCAAAAGGCCCTCGGGCCCGAAAACCTAGGCCTCCTAACGGACGTGTACGCGGATAATTGGGGATAATGCAGGGTTTGCGGCTGTGCCAAGACTCTTTCCATCTTTCTCGCTCTTTCATAAGTTGGCCGGAGGAAGGGGAAGAGGTAATTGCACCAAAGCCTTCAAGGAAACAAGTCGCTCTCCCTTCGCGTTTCTTCCTTCCTTCGAGGACCAGAATTCGGGCCAACTTCAGAAAGAGATTCCGGGACCATGTCGTTCCTTTTCCTTTTTCTTTTCGTTCTTTATTTCGGTCCGTCACTCCTCGTCCAAGTTTTATTCGCAGAAGAGCGAAACCCCGATAGCGCCTAATTCACTCCTCGTCCTTTTGTCTTTTCGTCGGGATCTCCGCATCTGTTATTATCATCTTTCTCCAAACAACGACGCAGTCCCGCAGACCTAAGCTGCGACACCCACCAATGTGATCATACGTGACCAACGATGCCATGGAAATCTTTAATGACACAAACGACCAATTCTCCTCATTCGAGACTTTTCGATTCTGCCCGAACCAGAAATCTGGAGACTGGACCTGGACCAGTCGGATCTTCTTGAAACTTGAAGAAAATATTTAATGGAAATTGGCAGGATTGCGCCCTGGGATTATAGTGAAAAGTTGGCAAACTGGTAATGGGGAAACGATCAGAAAAAAAAAAAAAAAGAAAAACGAACGGCAAGAGAAGAAGGCGAGAGGGAAAAGATTCCCAAAGACGAGCGGACAACTTGCAAAGCAAGAAAACGTTACAAATTAGCAGATAATCAATTAAGACGGAACTTCCGGCCGTGGTTGAGCAAACAAATGACAGTTAGCCCGGGGAAGAAATGGGTATCATAAAATTTTTGGTAATTAGAGGCCGCATAACGGAAGGCAAAAGAGGGCGTTACGTTCTTTCCAGCGTTGGTCCTTCGGAGCGAGGAAGATTCTTCCTCTCTTTCCCGCTCTCTTATTCTCCAGCCTACGAACAGAAATTCAACTAGGCCAACGAGAGCACGAAATAAAAAGGCACTTTTTTTGTAACGCAAAGACAGAGACTTCTGGAATTTTAATTTTACCTCGTTCAACGAAAAAAACGATGTCGAATCTGCATTTAGATGAACTCTTCAATATTCTGCGTCCGGCTTTAAACAGAAACGTTAAAATTTCATCAACATCAGTTTCGCAGCGATTTTCGTTTCAGCGAATAAACTATGCGAATGGACAAATTTGATTCTCCCATAAAGTTATCCATATCAATCTTAAAGAGAAGTGTGTAACAAAGAGGAAATTAACCGGAAACGAAGCCTCTCTAATTTTCATTGAAATCCAAAAATAGAATCGCGGCAGATGGATACAATATTTTTGGTCTCTGCGCTCATCCTTTCGTATAATTACGATGTTTTCTCGATTATAATGTAACTCGTCGAGTGTGCGGAGGGTCAAATCTTCCAGGGATTAGTGATAAATCAAAAACCGGAATCGTCTTAGACGGAAAAGATCGACCGGATGAGCAGCTGAAACAGGGGATCAAACAGTTGGACTTTTCAAGCGACGGCTACAAAAATATTAATCTCAATTCCGAGATATCTCCTTTTTCTCGTTTCTTTTCGTTATTTTTTGGCACCTGGTAGCTATGTCGCCATTTTGAATTTTTTAGCGTCTAGGCGCCATTTCACGGTTCCGTGAGGACTGGTTGACATTTCCTAAGACAGTGCGACGTCCGCGGGTACCCGTTTTAGTCTTCCGCAAACAGCGATTTGGCTCGATCCCGAAAAATATGACGATTTCATAAAAATTGCAGTTTTTTTAATTTCTCCCGGACAAAAATGAAAATAAACAAAGATGGCGAAGCTCCGTTGATTCTGTTGAGACGAATAAACGAATCAATGAAAATGAACCGAATTTTTTATTCGATCCAACGAAACGTCGCGACTAAGATCCTAGATCCGTGGCGCCAGAGCACTCTTGAGAGTCGTAGACGCTTTTAAAAGTGTACAAAGGTATATGAAAGAAGGAAGAAGTGGTCCGACGGTTTAGACGGGGTCGCGCGAGTTGCCGTGGCGGCGGCAGCGGCGGCGGGAGCCCGCGGGACACATCGCGCGCATCCGGGCTATCATTATCCACATCTGCCGACGACTCTAGTCTTCTCTTCTTGGTCCTATACACCGAAAAAGCCCCGGTAATTACCGTAGACCTAAACGGCGTTATATTCCGTCATCTTCGAGTCTGTCTCTCTTTCTCTCTCCGCGTCTTTCACTCTCTTTTTTCTCCTCCATCTTTTCTTCCTTCTTTTCGACAATGCTGCTGTCTTGTCTTGCCTCGGGGGTCATCGTTTCGTCGTTAAGGGGATCAACAACAAAATCTCCTATCCCCGTGTTCTTCGTTCTCTGTCTCTCCTTTTTTCTACCCTTTTTATCGCCCCGAAGCATTTCGCCTAAATTTCTGCTCCTCTTTGCCCAAAATTCCAATTTTTTTTTCTCCCTCCTCCTTCCAACTTCTCGATGCTTGATCGAATTTTTTTTTTTTTTTGCATACAAACTCGACTTGAGAAAAGTTGAATAAAAGCCAATATTTTTCAACATTTTCCGAGAATAAATGAAAATTTGTTATTTGCTTTCAGCTCTTCGCCATCGACTCGTCGTTTTTTTTCTTTTTTTCGTTTTTTTTTTATGCACGCGTTTAATCTTCGCACGGATGTTCGAAGGAGAAACAGGAGTCCGTGCGATAACTAGGAGGATCCTTATCTCTCGGAGCTTCCAGTTTCGTGCCAGGGATCTCTGGATCCTCGCGTAAAAAATGAGGAAAAAAAATGGGATAAAAATAAAAATGAGATGCGAAATAAAAATACAAGTACTCGACTGCTACGCGTCCATCGATTCTTTTCTCTTTGTTTCTCTCGTGGCCTCGTCGTGTGGCTTTGAGAGAACCGCGTCCCGCCAACCACGCCCACTCCATCGTTATTTAAGGAGCCTTCGATGGTACACTCACAATCAACAAAATTCAACACAAATAATAAACAAATTATTGTTGCAACTATCCGATCGACATTTTCAACAAAATTTTTAAAAATCAAAAAAACTGACGACACTTCATTATTTATCGACGTTTCAATTTTCTCGGAACGAAAATTGCGCATTCGTTCTTTTTCCTTCTTCATTCTCCACTCCGAAGAATTTTTCAAATTTTTTAATGAAAATTGAAATTGGAAATTTCACAGAAATTTTCTTTCGTAGCAACGTCGTTTTTAGTTCACTGCGATTTTAATTTTTTCAATTTTCCTTAGCCTGACTGTACATTCGAAACTTCCTCAACCTTTTCACATCCCTCTAAGCCCTTCAGCCCTTTTGCATCCCGTTTTATTACGCCTCTATATACGTATAGATAATCTTTTTACTTGTCTTGTAGTGCTCCAACTCTTTTATCCTCGATTTAGCTTCTCGTACGAAGCCCGGGAGCGAAAGATCCTCCCGCAGCCTGCCAGGATCGATACAAACTTGGTAACTCGTCGATCATCCCTCCGTCCTCTTTAAATTTTATTTCAAACATTTTATTTTCAATTTTCTCTAATATTTTTTCGTTCGATTATTTTCTCATTTTTGCCAATTCGAATATCGACACGCGTATTTATTTTCACTCGATAGTTTTTACGTTCTTTCGCGAATACGTACGAGAACGACGAAAAAAAAAAAAAAAAAAAACAATTTCACAACGCAAAAAAAATTACGAAACGGTCGAGAGGGGCGAGTCCAAAGACGAGGTTCGCGTATTAATCTTTCGGGACAGTGACGTTCTTTCGAGTTCCCTTAGCCGTGGGCTATCCCGAGGGAAGGGCCCATTTTGCAGCGGCGATTTTTACTCGCCCTAGGGAAATTTTGCAAGAGTCGAAAAAAAAGATAAAAAATATGACGAGAGAGAAAGAGAAAGAGTTTGGCAAAACTCGGGGTGTATAAACACTTTGGAACGGCAGCCACCAATTAAAAGGCAAAGGGCCCACAGACCCGAGAAGGCCCTCCCGAATCTGCCATCGGCTGTATACTACCGCGATTCCGCGAACCAGCCCGCGAGCTTCTCGCCATTTTTTCATCTATTTTTCAACTCAAAAATATATATTTCTTATTATTTATGATTTTTATAATTTTTTTATAGCGATTCGCAAAAATCCCTAGTCGCGGAACACGGGTCAAAAATTTTTAAAACACTTTCACTGGTTCAACAAATAATTTCATAATTATTCAACATTATTTAAACATGTCACTACGAAAAAAAAAAAAAAAAAAAACTACGTTTTCATTCACTTTTGTCACTTTCACGTACAAATCAGCCATTTGAAATCCCTAGCATACGAAAAGAAATTTTCAGAGTCAATGAAAATGGTCAGTACGCACAACAAAATGGCCTCGAGGAATTTTCGCGCCAATTATAGAATGACACAAGCGCCAGAGCGCCATCTCGCGGCGAAATGACGAATTCGGAGAAAGTTAAAAAAGTCACTAGGGCTGTAATCGGGGAATCCCCGAATAAAAATGACCGGAGACACGCGAGAACGAGAATTAGTCGCTTTGTTTTTAAATCGAAAAGGAAATATGTTGAAAAATGAGAATGAAATAATTTAAAACAAAGGTATGAGAAATGGAGGAGAGAAGAGCTTGGGCAGGTGTAACGCGTTGAGGCAGTAGGCACCAACTGATCTCACATATAACAACGGCCGATAAAATTGTTGCGTTTCCACCGAAAAATTATCCTCCATATTTTTTTCTCCCTATTTCGTTGTTTTTTTTTTTCATTTTTATTTTTATTTCTTTCTTGCGCAGTATAAAAGTACAAAATTGT
Source organism: Hyposoter dolosus (assembly GCA_963921915.1). Classification (NCBI taxonomy): domain Eukaryota; kingdom Metazoa; phylum Arthropoda; class Insecta; order Hymenoptera; family Ichneumonidae; genus Hyposoter; species Hyposoter dolosus. The sequence continues at coordinate 8,562,655 of OY998139.1, forward strand.
GGTAATTTAGCTCGATCTCGCTGCCGCGTTCCCTTCCCCTCGGTTTCTCCCCTCGTCCTTGTTCCGTTTTCCCCTTCTTTCCCCGGATCCTCCGAGAAAGCATCGTGGCGATTGCGGCGGTATAGGTTAAGCAACGAAAACGGGGTTCGTGCTGCGATTGGAGTGGGGCAAACCGGCCAGGATGGGAACGAGGTAGCAGGCTGGCCCCGGCAACAAAAAAATCACTAGAAAAGAGGGAGAAAGCTGAAGCTTGGAGCTTTGGCAACTAGAGGGTGGGCCCTGACAAGCAAGTAAAGGAATAACCTCAAAAAATAACAAATCGACGAGATTTTTTTTTAAATATTTTACAAAACCAATCCCGGCGTGCCTAGAATCGATACGAATGTGTATATATTCATAAAAATTTCTTCCTTTTTTTCCTCCTCGTACGTAGCCTTCGGCGGGACACGAAGATTCGAAAGGACAGGAGCAAAAGCAACAGCAGCAGAACCAGCAGCAGCCAAGAGAGAGTCGAGGAAAAAAAAATCATTTTTTTTCTTCCTCTTTCTGTGGCCAACACGACCGAGAGGATTTTTCTGACTCGAAATACTGCTTACGTGCATATTCATCTATATATATATATATATATGTATATGAATGTACTCACGTTACTTGAGGGATTGAGAGAGAAAGGAAGAAAGAAAGACACAAGGGTGAGATAGCCGAGCTGGAAAGAGAGCCTTCCTCTCTCGTGCTGCATACCCTATATAATTACAGGACTGGGGCAAAGCGAGCTCGGACGACGAGGACGCAGGACTCCGAGGGATGAGAAAAGGAAAAAAAAAAAAACAAAAAAATAAAAAATAAATAAAGAGAAAGAAAGAAAGAAGCTCACGGACGGTTGAGAAAGAGGAAATGAGGAGAACGAATGAAAGGAAAAAGTCATCGAGAACATCGAAGCAAAGATAAGAACAATAAGGACAATGGAAGAAAAGACATGAATTTTTTATCGAATAAAAAAAAGGAGCAGAAAGGAATTAAACTCGGACGCTGCATTTTTCCTGACACGTCACCAACGTCTTTCTTTTTAATCTGAATTATTTTTTTTCCTCATCTCCTTTCATGAACGTTCTGCGAGGAATAGCCTCCGCTCACGGTGGCTAGACTCTCTCGGAAAGAGCATAAAAAAGGGAGAGACCAAAATGGCCCGAGGGTTGGGACTCATCGAAATCGCGGCGCTGGGGTGCAAAGCCTTCAACGACGAGAATGGCGCCCGAGAGGAGCTCCTCTCTCATGTTTCTCCTGACTCATTTTTATTCGTGCCCCGCGGGGTCAAAAAGTCGTAGATACGCAACAGGATACTCAGAGCGCAAGCAGAAGATAAAAAAACAACAACAAAATACCAAGCTGCCATCTTGGGGCGAAAAAAATACTTGGAAAGAGATCGCAAACGCATCTCACTCATTTTCTATACTGTATCCTCTGCTTCCAACCAAAAAGCAAAAAAAAAAACTAGAGTCTAGGCATTTTTCCGTCATATCTACGATCTCCTAACCTTAAAAGCGACTAATCCGATTTTAATACTCGAAATCCAATTAACCGATTAACCTCAAAAATCGTCGCGCCTTGACGCATTCCCTGTTCCACCAACATCAGGTGTTTTCATATCAATTTTTTAATGCATGTTGCAATCATTTTACAAGCAAATGAGTTAAAAAGTCATAACCGTTTGTTTGTGTCATCAAACATGCTTCATTTTTCGTATCTACGAGCCTCAACATCGATATAAAACGCACAGACCCAGAAGTCACGTGACAGAGTTTACGACCGATAGCCAGATATAATACGCGAACGTGTGCTGTTGTTGGACTCGCCATAATTTATGGCTGCTTGGCACGAAGCCCTAGTGTTTTTCACTCTTCTGATTTTTTAAAGAATTTATTTGTTTTTATTTTTTACAGTTTATACCATCAATTTCTAAAAATCATCGACATTTCGATTCATTTTGTTTGTACTATTTTGCAGCTGATTTCAAAGTTTTCTTTACAGTATTTGATTTTGTCTCCTAGAACAGCGATCTATCTGGTGATTTTTTATTTTTTTAAAATTTTTTTGCTTTGGCCATCCTGCTCCAGGGTGAATGAAAAAAGATGCAGCGCGATAGAGAGCAGTGTTCAAGGAACTGCCCTTCGACTATCGATGAACATGTAAACACGGTTTGTAAATGGACGTCGCACTCTGTATGCTTTCAGGAACGATTCTCCGAACGGTCGCATCGTGTATTTACAAGGACAATATTATTGCGTGCTTGGTAAATATCTCGTGCGTACTTTCTTTGTTTTGAGACGACGACGCGGGACTTTAGAAAGAAAAAATAGAAAAAATTGATATTCCTCAAAGAGGGGAATTTTTTATGTCAAAAGTTTTCATAGGTTGGCAGGATGACCAATGACGTAAGCTCCATACGGCGTGAACTGAGCCACTGGACACACGCATCTAGTTTTTTTTTTTTTTTTTTTTTTTTTCAGCACATCAACAATTATTCTTTATTCTTTTTTTCTGGTGCAATTAAAATGAGAGATTAAATCGACATTGTCATAAAAAGTGAGATTCCTATCCTGCAACAATGTAGACGATCGAACACCTGTCGACAGTTCCGTGACAGAAAAATATATGTGACTGTAAAAATAAAAAATTAAAAAAAAAAACAACAGTTGAAAAAAGCTGCGATGTATAGAGTCAACGCGACGCGATCTGTTATCTGATTACGGTGAATCCGAGAACGATTAAAATTCAAACGTATCGCATGACGAAGTGTTAATTTCCGACTGGCAAAAGTTTTGTTTACGTGTTGTACATCACGCCTCCGCGCGGACGGCTTTGACACTCAAACGGTGGCTGCTTCTATCCAAAAAGGATCATAAAACGTACTTTGTGATCTTTATACACGCGAACTTTGATTGGCTTTTATTGAATACTCATTATTATTTAATTACAATTAATTAAGACTCTACGGAGATGACGAGAAACTTGGTAAAAATAGGCAAAAAATTCTATGCGTTAAACTTAACCTGCAACGTAGAAAGAGAAACCAGAAATCGCAGCTTTTCTCTAGACAAAATGGGGTTCGAACGGAATGATTCTGATTTTTTTATCATTCCGTATTAAAATAGAAATTGAAGAGAAATGCAGAAGTCATCCTCGCACGAAACGACGTCGAAAAATGAAAGAATACTGCAAAAATACCCGAGGCCCTTTTAAAGGAGAAAGGACGGATGGGATGAAATATGTGTATGTGTGTGTTTGTGTGCGATCGTGATAAGAAAGTTCTGCAGCGTCGGTTGACAAAGGGTCGTGGAAACGCCCATTTGGATCGGACGCGCAACCGCTTGCGGGGGCGTCCATATTAAAATCGCTCCCTTCCCCCGCACCCTTCACCATTTTATCATCGTGCGTTCTCTTTGTCCTTAGCGCGGTATTCTCCAACTTGAAATCGAATATTGAATTTTGCGTAAAAACTATTAAAACGCGATAAAAAAAAATCGGAATTCCTCAGTTTTTTATTTCTCGAAGAAATTATGACGCACGCGGTGCCATAGTTGATTTTTTTTTCTTGGAATTCCTCGGCAGAGAATTTCAAAAAAAAAATCGATAAAACTTTTGCACCGCCTCAATTCGGAAATTCTTTTGTAATCCGCGGATTCCTACTGTATCGATACTTCGCGGAAGCCCCGAACGAGTGGCACCACCTGTGATTGCCCGATTCACACATTCCAAGCAGTTGCAACGGTAACGTAGTTGGAAAAAAAAAACCAAATTTTTCCAGTTAGTTAAGAATTCGAACGAACCGTTATCCAACTGTAAAACAAAGCACCAACATTTTCGAAAGAATCGAAAAAAATCAATTGTCGTTATCGACAGTCGGTAAGTACTACGGTCGGTATCGCCGACTTTAAAGCGTTCGAGGTTCTTGGAAATGCGAAATAGTGCCGACCCTGCATTATCGGCCGCACTCTGCGACAACACAACCTCAAAAAAATCACACGCACTTTTCGTATGTCAACAAAAATGCGGCTATCGTTGAATTAATCGAGAAAAAAGTTACACGGTGTTGAAAAAATGTTTCCTCTGAGTTCGCAAAAGAAATATTGGTCCTTCAGTGACGAGAACGATCTGATGGTTCTGCGGCAACGAACAAACGCTGAATTCATCGAGAAACACGGAGCAAAAATGACAGTAAGTTCTTCACTGTTGCATTTCCTTTTTCCAAAAAATCGCCAATAAATTAAAAATCTTAGCTTTTTCGTGTTCCTCCCAACTTGACGATTTATCGAATTTGGCAACAATTTTTTTTTTCCAGTTGGAACAGCGAGAAGAATATTTTCTTTCCGATCAGGAAGAAAGGGCTTTGCTCAAATCGTACGAAGGGAATTTACAAACTTTCTGCAAAAAATTCACGCCTCCCATGCCCAGAGCAACCATAGCCACTGCGCTCCATTATTTCAAAAGATTTTATCTGCGCAACAGCGTCATGGATTTTCATCCTAAAGAGATTTTAGTCACTTGCGTTTATCTTGCCAGTAAAGTAAGCATTTTTTAAAAATTATCCAAATTTTCAATTTTATCCAACAAATTCATGGACATTTTCACAATTAATCCTTTTTCTCTTTCAGGTTGAAGAGTTCAATGTTTCCATATCCCAATTTGTGGCAAATATCAATGGGGACAGGGACAAAGCTTCTGGCATTATTCTCAACAACGAATTGTTACTCATGCAACAGCTTAATTACAATTTAACGATTCACAATCCGTTTAGACCAGTGGAAGGTTTAATGATCGATATTAAAGTATTTTACTTCGTTTATTTTAATGCCAATTAAAAGTCGTCACTACTAACGAAATTTAACGATTTTTTTTTTCTTTTAGACTCGTTACCCAATGTTGGATAATCCAGAAAGATTACGGCCTCACATTGACGATTTTTTGGATAAAGTTTTTTTGACCGACAGCGTTTTGCTTTATGCTCCGAGTCAAATTGCTCTGGCTGCGATTTTTCATGCAGCCTCTACGCTCGCAGTCGATCTGGATAATTACGTCACCGAGACTCTCTTTCCGCGAGAACGTCTGGCCGGGATCGTCGAGGCGGTCAGAAGTGGGTTTTTTTTTTTTTTCATTCGAATGATTTTTCCAAAGTTTTTTCATTTTTTAATGAATTTTTAATTTTTATCATGGTAGAAATTCGGACTATGACGAAAATCACGGAAATTCCTCCCAAAGACACGATCCGGGCGATCGACAAAAAATTGGACAAGTGTCGAAACCAGGAAAACAATCCCGACAGCGAAATGTAAGATTTCCTTTTTTTCCTATCGATTTTCTTAATTTCTCAGCACTTAGCCAGTTTCATGGCAATAACTTCATGGAGAACAAAAATTTCCCATCGTTTTTTCGGAAAAATAACCAAACTGCATAATTACCAATTTTGTCAGATATAAAAAACGGATGCAGGACATGCTCGACGAGGACGACATACCGGACAACGATATTTACACTAAAATAATGCAAGATCAAGCGGCACACGATGAAAAAGTTCTGGGAGCAGGCAAAATCCTCTCTCCCTCAGCCTCCTAATGATATTTCGATATGTGTTTGTATTTTCTACTCCATCCCCTTAATGTATAGCGATCTCTCACGTTTCGATTAAAAAAAAAAAAAAATCACAACTTTTTGAATATTTTTAATCAAAATAATGTAGTACCTTGAGGATTTTCCTTCACCTGTCCTGCCTCCGGAAATCGAGTTGTTGGCCCAAATGATGGTTCTGATGTGAATTTGGGCAATTTTGGAAAATTGAATTTTGCGTCCCGATCGATAAGTTGCTGGGTAACGATTGGACGATCGGTAAGGCAGGGCCAAGATGCAAGGGGCTTACGTGTCCTGGCACCAGAGGCGCCCCTACCGCCGGTTGGCCTGGATAATTGAAAAACCTGAAACAATTTCCAGTGTTTTTAATATTTCAGCTCGAAGATACTCCAGATTTTGATATTTGTTGAGCCTTATTTTTTTACCACAATCTATCGCCAACGAAAATGGGCCTCGGGGCTGGAATTCCGAGGCTGGAATAGTACTGTTGTGCCAGAAGCTCAACGTCGTTCGTGTATTTTCTTTTCCACTTGGTTCGTCTGTTTTGAAACCATATTTTGATCTGTAATCATTTTCGAAATCATATGATTCAAAAAGTGCAGAAAAAATGCCAAAAATATTGCCACGGGTGAGGATCGAACTCACGACCTTAAGATTATGAGACTTACGCGCTGCCTACTGCGCTACCGCGGCTTGTCCTTTTAAAACCCTCGAACAACCCCTTCACGCGCGAAAAAAAATGATTATTAAAAAAAAAAACGAAAAAAAGAAATTCTAAAAAGATCGAAAAAAAATCGATCCAATTTTTCGGTGCCAAAAAATCATTACGCAAAAATTTGTTTAAACAATTGCTAAAAACAACAAACTTCGCAGGGTGCAATGGCTCCATTTTGATTATAATAAAAAATAGGGGCTCAAGAGGGGATGCAAGGAAAACATGTATCCTAATTAAAAAATCGACGCCTCTTCGGTTCGTCGGGCAAAGGAACTTGAATCGTTTGAGGGGCGAGCGGAACGCTTACAGAACGAAGAAAAAAAAATATGCTGGGTGCGAGAAAAGAGGGGGAAGGCGAAGAGAAGCTAAAAGACTCGAAGCGTTGAGTGTCTCGTGGGCAACCGCGGCTCGTTAACTCTGAGAAATATTGTGACATTTATGTCTGCAGTACCACGCTTTTCTAATCTCGTTCTCTCTGATCTGTTGCTTCTCGCCAGCGCCCCCCCCCCTCCCTTCTCGCGGCTTTTTAACATTATTTACGAGTCCGTTGTTATAGCTTCCCCCAATTATTTACCGAGTGTAATATTTGCCGAGAAGTTATTAGACGAATGTAGCAAAATATGTGCCGTATTTACATGATTTCAATTGTTTATCGCACGTGCTGATATTGAAATGGCATTTTCGGAATCTTAACCTCACTTTTCGTGCTTTTTCACTTCTTTTTCTCTAAAGCCTATTGCAGGTGGAAATTTGAGGTTAAAAATGGGGAAAATGGAGATTCACACTCGGGAGTTTAATAAATTTGGAGCAAGCGAGAATAAAAAGCGAGGCTGGAAGTTCCGGGAATAAAAAATGGGAACACTTCTCATGAACGAGGGGCTAAACGTTTTGATAAATATATACAATATGCTTCCCGCCAACCCGCCATATTTATTGGATCCCAGGGATCGGAGAAGGAGAAAAAAAAGCAGAAAAAGTGCATGAAGATGTTGCCGATGACGTCTAGGTGCTAATTGGTCTCGTAGATGGCGCCACTCGGGCTTGGCGCCACCCGACCACATGTGGAAGTATATGCTTCCCTTGGAGATTCTCCCTCGTATAAAAAGGGTCCAGAAAAATGCTCATAATTCAAACGCGCGTTTGACCCCCCTGAGAATCCGGCAAAGATTACGATGCCCTCGGTTCTCGACCCGCAACGCCGCGCCATCTCGTAAAAATGATTGAAAACGAGCGAGAAAGGAAAAATAATGCTTTCAGGTGTCCCAAGAATGGGCCCTCTCACGGAAGTACGGGAAAGGTCGCGATTTATCGGAGGCAACGCGTTTCCTGAGGGGGAAATCCATTTTTTTTCAATGCTAACACAACCCATAAAAATCTGCCGGAAGAATCAAATAATTTTCCTTTCGAGTCGCTTAGTGTCGCATTAATGAAGAACAGACTCGATTTCAGGGCCTTAAAAGTTCTGGGCTTAATTTTTACATGGAAAACATATGTAAATGCATTCCAACGGTTCTTCCGTTTTTTCAAATTAATATATTCCGGAGCTTCCCTCTAGATTTGATTCCAGCTCCACGCTTACCAACTTGCGAAAAAATTACCTGAGTTTCCGTGAGTTTGAGGCTTTTGCTGAGCTGCAATCTTTTGGCGACGCTCAAATATTTGTTCCTCTCGAACTCAGCCTCGAGAGATTTGATCTGAGAAGCTGTGAACGCGGTTCTCGGTCTTTTTTTTCTGTCCTCATCACTGGTCACACTGGAATTACCCTCGATAGCGTTTTCTGATTCAGAGCCTTCGATACCTGTTACGGAATTCGTTCCGGAGCTGCTGGTGCACGCTTCTGCAACAAATAAACGCTCGGCGTGTAAACAAAATGGCGGACGACCACGAGAAATTATCCCATCGTCAACAACAAAGTGAGGTTATGAAGGTTGAAAAAATGGCGGGAAAAGATGCAAAACGCATGATACTTCGAGGGAGATACTTTGGAGGTGAAGAAAACAATGAATAACAAAGAGGAATCCCTGTTCAATCGAGTAGAGGAAATCATACGAGGAACAAAAATACTACCTCGTTGCGCACGAGACCGGAAGTGTGGACGAGTGAGTTGTACGATGTAAAGAGAGGATATTGAAGTGTTTAAAAAAAAAAAAAAAAATCGCAGAGAGCGTGAGTGCAAGAGAGAAGGAGAAAAAGATAGGATTTATAAGCATATGTCAACGGGGTTAAGTTGTCCTCTTTCTCTGGCTCGTTTTCGAGACGGAGGATGATTAATGGGCGGATAATTAGAAGATGATACCGTGGACGCTTAGCGGGAGCTCAGGCTGTCGTTACAGAGTAAAGAAACGTGAAGGAGTCTCGTTCCAAAGAGGAAGAGAGAGAGAGAGAGAGAGAGACGGGGCGAATGACATATACACGAATATTTTTCGTGTGTGCCATGAATATGGCAGCAACGTTTTCTTCGCGTTCTTCAGGGTATTAGTAGCCCTTGTAAATCGTTTGCCGGGGGAGCTCGCGACGGGGATAAATATAAATATAAACAAGTATATATACATCGTGTTAAGGAAAGGAGGATGAAGGAGAAGAAGAGTGGCGGGCGGATGGGAAGGGCGGGGGAGGGGGGGGGGGGGGGGTGAAAAAAGAATGTTTGAGATTGATGAGGACGGTGGGACGGCTTGGGGGTAATTGTAGCAAGTAGAAAGAGAAAAAAATGTCAAAGATGAGAAGAGGAACGTTTTCGGGATTTTGTCGCGGCTATGGCGAACGTGCCTCAACCCTTTTTTATATCTGTATATAAATGCGAATAAGACGGAAGGAATGGGAGTGAGAGAGCGAAAGGAACAAGTCGACATGGGCGTACGTAGCGCTGGGAATAGAACACCACGCCTTCTAGTTTACCTAATTGCCGCGAGCTACACCGAAAACTTGTCTCCTAATTATTTGGTGATTAATGATACGCTCCGGCTGACTTGAGTGAGATAGAGTGGATACAGCGCGATAAAGCGACGCTAATTTTCCTCGCAATCTCAGAACCGCCCATTTTCCGCGTGTAAACGAGAGCGAAGAAAAAACTCAATCAAACGGATCGAAAAACCGCTAATTTGAGGTTAAAAATATTGGCCGCAATTACTGGGAGCCAGTAGCCGATTTACATTGAAATCTTACATCTAAAAGCCGGTCAGGAGCCAATAGTACAGAATTTCTCATCAAAACTAGTACCCACCTTTCCCAGCTAATAGCTATTAGATTCCAATAGCCAATATAAAGCCAATATCCCAATAACGGCCAGTAGCCGATAGTCACTTAAGGCCAATTGCCGATAAAATAAAAATGTCATTGCACAGGAACCAGTAGCCAATTCTCTGGAGCCAATAACCAATTAGAACCAATTTTTCTCATTTTTAGTCCCAATGTTCGCAAACCTTCTTCAAGTCCACCAGTTTTTTTTTAGCCAATATCCCAATAAGGGCCAGTAATATCAAATCAAATCAAATAAAATATCATTGCACACGAATCAGTAGCCAATTCTCCTGAGCCAATAGCCAGTTGGAACCAGTTGTTCTACTTTTTTCAGCCAATGTTATTTGGAGACCTTTTTCGAGTCCCACTATAGTTTTTCTTTTTAGCCAATAATTTTCAAAGCCAGTAGTCAATCTTTTAGGCCAATGGTGACTTCTACAAATTCGTACCCAACAATCGTCCAAAGGCAATTCACTGGACGCCAGTTGCAACGACCAATAGCCAGTTTTTTGCCAATTTAACTGCCAATTGCCACTAGTTGAAAATCTGAACCAAATATTGGCTACAAAAGAACTGACAATCTGTAGTCATCAACCTATTCGCAAGTCATTCACAAGACTACAATTTAAACAATCTTTGGCCACTAATTAAGACAATCCTTTCATCGATACTCTTACGTCTCTGGCAAATTGCTCGAAAGATTTATGAGCACGAGGTGACTGCTTTGTAGCTTGCGCTCTCAAAGTCATCCCAAATAAACTCTACGTCCTCCCGACGACTATATCAACCGACGAGGAATTTACAAAAATAACGAAATTTCCTCGAGGTATCCCACCAGCAATTTATCCCGACCGGGCATTAAACGATCTGTAAATCACCCCGAAAATGAAACTCTCCACCTCGTCGCCAATTTTTACAATCCCACCATCTATCGAGACAATCTTTTGCTCATAAATCGTCACAGCTAATTCTCGATCTAAATTAACACCAAATTCGTGTAATTGCCAGGAAACCGCTTTTTTTTTTTAACTCGCTACTTTCTTCCTCACCGATTAACCGATTATCCGTGTATCGCGTGCTGCCCCCTTTTGAAAAAAATGAACAACATTGAGAAGGCGTGCCAAACCTGCAGGAAGCAATGGATCAAACTCTTCCTAGCGACACCTTTTTGTAAATACCCCAAATTATTCCGGGAAGCCCCGTCTCACAAAATCGCAAATTGATATTCGTCAATTTATCATTAAATTTAATTGGCAAACTGTAATTACGAGGGAAAAATCTTACAATTAATGAAAACAATTAAAAATCCAATAAAAAATGGAAAATTATTTCGAAAATCAAATAAATCATCAGTGACGTCAAACCAATGACAAAAAATTTTGAAAAAATTGTTTAAACATTAAATTTAATCATTTAAATCATTAAATTTGATTGACAAACTGTAATTACGACGGGAAAATCTTACAATTAATGAAAATAATTGAAAATCTGATAAAAAATTGAAAATTATTTCAAAAATTAAATAAACCATGAGTGACATCGAACTAAAGACAAAAAATTTTGAATAAACTGTTTAAACAAATATTCCATATAAAAAAATTGTTTTAATTACCGTAACTTATTTCCGGTCCAGGGGAAGTTGAGCAAACGAGATCCCCGTCGTCCTGAGCTTCGTTATCCTCGTTTAAGGACATGGACGAATCGGGAACGACTCTCATTTTGTCCGATCCAAATTTGTCTCCATAAAGAGTTCGTTTTTTCGATTCATCGTTTTCACTCGGAGCCAATAATCGTTCGATGCTAAAAGCCGATACGCGTGCACTCGAGACGCACTTTTCCAACCTACCCGAATCATTATCCACTAATTTTGAAAGATCCTCAGACATGTTTCGATTTTTTCAAATTTCAATGAAATTTCACGAATCGATTAAATTTTCCACTTTTGCACTAATTAAGTTTCTACACTTTTTCGCGGTTTCCATCAATCAAATTAACGGCAAAATTTCTTTTTTCATTTTCGTCAATCCTTTTAATTCTCATTTAAAGAATTTAGTATTTTCATCAGCCAATACCAGTCGGTTTCGTGTTTTTTCTCAGTTTTCAAAATTTTATAATTGAAAAAAACTAAAAATTTTGAAAAATTGTTTTTTTTTTGTTCGTTTATAAAAATGGTCATTCGCGCGGGGCTCACGAACTAAAACTGTGGAAGCAACCCTTGTCCGCGGGATAAGTTTGAGAACGAGTGACTGCCAAAGAACAGGGTGGAGCAAAATTTGAATTTTCCTTTCTTTTTTCTCCGAGGAGACGAGGCGTTGCCCAAAAAAGCCACGTGCTCGTGACGTCACCGAACCAAACATCCAATCCTCGTGGATGATGGGCGTTTCTTGGCAATCATCGAGAGCCCAAAGATTTTTGTAACCAAGAAAAAGAGAGAGAGAGAGAGCGAGGCCGCGAGAGGGCGAGAGACGAAGAGGACTTTAAATGACGAGTAACGAAGACTCGATAAATTTATGTTGAGCTCGCCAGGCTGGCCGTGTCAGTGCATTTAATAATCGCCGTTCGCTCGAGACCAAAATCATCTTTCTCTGTCTCTCTCTCTCTCTCTCTCTCTCTGGTTCTCCCTCTTTTTCAAAAACGGTGACCAAAGCGTGCCAAATTCTTCGAGTCATGTTTTTCAGAGAAAACTTCATTATCGCGATGACGAATATCGTAATTAAGAAATTCTCGGGCAATCGAGAAAAATCCACTTTTAACCAGCCGGTTCGATCGATTTTTCTCCATTTATTCAATAAAGTCACCGCGTCGACTGACCGTTCCATGACAAATCCATCCACTGCTAAAAATACTCGAGAAATCGATTCTCGTCTTCGCTCATCGATTTTCCTTAACTTTATTATTTTACCAGCATTATCCGTCACTTTTTCCATGAAAAATTATCCTGAAACGAGAAAATGCGAGCTAGAAATATTGTTCGACTGTTGAAATGAATTTTAAATTATTTTTTATTAATAATTAATAATATCTTCATCATTTTTAAATTTTATAATTATATTAATAATCTATTAATTATAATTAATTAATTATAATTAGTTACAATAATTAATACATTTATTAAAAAATAATTAATTCATTATAAATCATTGTAAAATTATTAATAATTCATTAATTATTATTTTAATATTAATGTATTATTATTGTTAGCGCGATAAATTGTTATTTTTTCGAATTGCGACGTTGCGAGGTTTGAGCTGGAGGGAAAAAAGGTTTCAGGCCGATATGGCGTGACAGAAAAAAATTTTAAGGCGCCAGGTCAGTTTTTTCTCTACTTTTTGTTTCTTCGAGAAGCGTCTGTGATGTCTCAAAAATAATTAACCGCATAATTGGCTATAGATCGAGGACCTTTATTCGAGAGGGTGAACGAAGAAAAAGTGATCGTGTTGGAAATTGCCCTTAAACACGTGCTTCGAGGGCGGAGCGGAAAATGATTTTTTTTCTCTGGAGCTCTCAGCACCCTCGACACACGAAATCGTGTCTCGTTCGCGATCGTGTTCCGAACACGATGACCACAACCTGCGACCGCGGGCTCTCGAATGTCAGAAAAACTCGGAAAACCATGCCTTAATGATAATTTATTGATTTTCTGCTCGGACCTGTCACGATCTAAAAAAATCAAGTGGAAATTTCATTTCGAAATCAAAATTCTGAACGAAAAAAAAAAAAAAATGAAATTTCTCCAATTTTCGTCTTTAACGAACGGGAAAAAATTTTTGTGACCCAAGAACGAGGAATGAAACTCTGGACATGTGCAAAAACAGGACAAAGCAAAAATTTGTTAGGAATTTGAAAAATTGAAAGTGCTAAATAATAATTTGACAAACATTTTTCTCTTTCCTTCCGCACGTCGAATGAAAACGACCATTTATTTTCTAGCTACGACGCAATTGATTCTTCGATTGCATAAATTAATAACATACATCGATATTTTTGTCGTCCGGCCATTATTTCCTCGCTCGGTCTTAATCAACATGAAATAAAATCGCCCCGATCGATGTTCTGAAAACATTCCTGGCAATCGATCGAAATTTCGACAAAAATAAAATCATTTTTTCAATTCGAAATCGTTCCATCGAATTTCACCAAAAAAAAACATCGCACGCCATGTTTCGTCCTACATTTTGATTTTTTTGTTTTATTTTTTTTTTTTTTTATTTTTTCTCATTCGTAAATTCGTACTCTGTAAATATAGAATCTTCACATCTGTTGTGTGGAATTACCGTTCCACGTGTTGTTCTCGTCGTTGTCGTCACCTCCGGAATGAAGCCTGTGAATATTTCCACGCGAACGTATCGTCGTCGATGGACCGCCCAATATATTTCGGTTTATCGAACTAAAAGAAACAAAACCAAACGAGTACATTTTTCATTAATTTTCCTCTCAAAATTGAAGGAAAAAAAAAGGAAAGAAAAAATGAAAATTTGTTGAAATTTTTACTCGGAAGGTTGGTCGAGAATCCGGCCGAATCTTTCGGCATTTGGGTTGGGACTGCGCGCTCCAGGATTGGGATCTCCTCGATTTTCTGGCAAATTTCTTGGTGCGCCGGAAAAGTAACTCATCACGAAATTGTAAATCGACATTATCGGGGCGAAAAGCGCCCAAATGAATCGGGACACGAAACCAACCTCGCCATCGGACGTCACGACGCTCGTTACTTTCGACTGAAATGGGAAAAACAATAATTTCGGGTTTAAATCAATTTTGAAAAAGTTGTGAGCAATTTTTGAAAAAAAAAAAGGTAAATTTTCAAAATTCGCTTTTTTGGAATTGCAATAGTTTAATTTTCAAGATGTTTCCGGTCTTGCATTATTTTTTTAAGCTCGAACGGCAGAAATTAAAAAAATTTGGTGAAAATTTTGAAAATTGCCATTTTTTGGATTTTTTTGGATTTTTTTTCATTTTTTTGAATTTTTTTTTTTACATTTTTGACCGGCAGAATCAAAATGACCGCTGTAGGCACGAGTTCGAGTTCCGTGAGAGTTTTTTCGTCATCCTCGACGAGCAAATCTCTGCGAGGAAACGTCGTTGACATTGCAAACTGTTGGAAAGGCAAATCGATGTTGCGAGCGACGTACGAACGGAGAGAACCGAGCGTACTCGTGGCTTCAAATTTGCCCAAGTGCGGAGCACCCGACGGCAGTCGAAATTGAATGCGAGCGGTCGTCGAGTCGCTGCTCGAACCTCCCGACGCCGTTGCCTCGCTGGGCTCGCCTTGACTCTGTTGTTGTTGTTGTTGTTGGACCGTTTGCTGAAAACGAGATTTTTACATTTTTACATTTTTCCTTCAATTTTCTTGATTCTAGTAATTTTTTTCCCAATTTTTAACTTGCCCCGAAGTGACTTTCGATCTTGTGTCATTTTCACAATTTTTTTTCCATCAATTCTATCAATTTTCATATTTTCGCCCGCCATCTTGGATCCGCCATTTGTAATTTTCGAATTTTGAGTTTAAAATCGTACTCAGCGACCCCGAAAACCCCCGACTAGCCATTTACCTGCCATATTCTAAAAACTTTTCCATTCTGGCCGCCATATTGGATCCGCCATTTTGATTTTTGGAATTGAAACCGAATATCGACAAACAGCGATGCGTGATAAACAATAAATACAAACCTGTAGTGCCAATTCCCGTTGTTTACGTTCGAGCTTGTCTTGTGCGATTTGTTTAAGAACTTTTTCGCGAGCAACGGCTTCGGCGGCTTTTTCACGCATGCGTTCATCGAGAGCCAATTTGATTTCCGCCTCGTGTTGTTTTTGTTTGAGAGTTTGAAGGTCCTTGCCCAACAATCGCCGTTCGATTTCCCGTTTTTTTTCTTCTTCTCGTTCTTGAGCCATTTTCTGTCGTCTCTGAAGTTCCACGAGTTGTTTGGCTCGCTCGACTTTTTCCTCGGCCGTCAATTCTCGCTCCGTCGAACTTCCGCCGGATGCCTCGGACTTTGAGACGAAAGTTTCAGGCTTTCGAGGCTGCGAAATGGCGCCCGATGAATCGGCACTTTGTTCGGACCGTATGAAACTGGAGGAGGCTGTACCGGCGGTTTTTCCAGCTTGAGGAAAATGGCTGTCGAGTTTCGAAGCCAATTCGGTCGGATTCAGGCCGCCGACTAGAGTAAAAACTGGCACGCCGTTTCCGCCGATGAAATAGAGAGAAGGAACGCTCACCTTTTCGTCTGAGCGGCCATTTTGTTTTTATCGTTAAGGAGTCAACAAACAAACGAGAAGAAAATCAGCGCGCAAAAAATTGGCGGTACTCGTAGAGTTTCGAAAAAGGATACAAATTTGTTGAAAGAATACGAACGCCTCGGTGTCCGCTTCGACTCTGACGGAGACAAAATCGTCGCGATTCATTCGCGACGATATTGTCTCCTCCTCGAGCGTTCGAGCTGCCTGCACCGACTTGTCATCCTTGCCTGAAAACCGCAATGTCAAGGCCAATGCCAATCATCCATTTATTCGAGGCTCGAACCCCCAAAACATCGCAAAGTTCCGATAAAAATAACAAAATCATAAAATCATTCCCTAGAATAATCACGAGTAGCCAATAATCACAATCGAGTCAGGACCCTCGTCATTTCGGGATCCCGAGTCTCGAGCACGACAAAAACAGAGAAAAACCGAAAGCAAACAGAAATTGTGAGGTTAGAATCTTCCAACGCAATTTCGTCATCGAAACTCGGGAAAAAACTTGACGACACTCGGGAAAACTGGCAAAGCTTCGGAACTTGATGTTAAAAAAAATCAAATGATTGGTAAAAACTCGTAATAATAAGCAGACCTTCGACAAAAACGACGAAAATGGCTCCTCGTTGTTTCGCCGCGGTCACAGCCTCACTGATACTTCCAGGAAACCACTTCATCCTAAAATCTTCAATCGCACTAAGCAAAAGCCAACGATGTCAAATTCAAACTTTCTTTCGAAATGAGCAAAAAAATATTAACGCCAAATTTGATGACGTAACGAAGGAATAATTTCTCCGTATTTTCTATTGTGTTTCGCGAGATTACACTTTTGACACTGTCACAGCAGTTGCTTTTTTTTTTCGCCACATCAATGGATCAGGTTAGTTTGTCGCCCATGACGCCATCTTTAGCCGGAAACGTTGCGCGCTGTCGTTTTTCTGCTCGGTCGGTAAGTAACTTTGTTAATTTCTACGTTAGCTACAAGATGGCGTCGCCCCATGACTTTGCGACGATTTAGTTTTGGCATTTGCCGACAGGTGGCGCCCACGGGACGTTTACTCGCGTTTACGTTTCCTCGTCGCCTTCGGAACGATCCAACTTTTTTTTTCGGTCAAACCTTCAATCGTAACCAGCACGAGGAACGTTTTTTGACGGCTTCGGTGCTTCCGGACGGTTCTTCTTCTTCTTCTTCTTCAGCGTATAATCAAAAAAACGTGATCAAGTAGGTAAACTTAATTTTTCGGGTTGATCGTCAAGAACTTTGTTCTTCCGGTGCCTGGAATGTTTTCTTTCGATGCGAAGCACCAAGGCCGAGGCCCCTAACCTCTACCAAATCGTGCACATGCCAATTTTGCGTCTTCCCTTTCATTGTCATTTCGATAAATGACGCGCGTTGAGTTTTTTTTTCAATTTCGTTCGTAAAATTTTATAATCGTCGTTATTTACGTCGATCCTCGATAAAACAACGTCACGATTTGTCAAGTTCGTTCCGCTCTTTCACTTTTCGACGCATAACCTCCAAAATTACGAAAATTTCGAAAAATCGTCATTTTTTTTCTGGATTTTTGGATTTCCCAACATTTTAACGTAATCGATCGAAAAACTCGAATCTAAGTGACGAAAATGATCGATTTTTCGTTCCTTTGCAAATCAGCAACGAAAAGTTTGTTGTTGTGGCAATTTTTAGACGCTCAACCTTCACCTTGACCCCGAAAAATTTGAAAATCGACGCGACCAAAAATACAGACTCAATTTTTGAAAATGTTGATTTTTTTTTTTTAAATTTTTTTTCTCAGCATGTCGGGTCGCGAGGGTGGCAAGAAAAAACCATTGAAGGCGCCTAAGAAGGACGCCAAAGATTTGGACGAGGACGACATGGCGTTCAAGCAAAAGCAAAAAGAGACTCAAAAAGCTTTGGCGGAGGCTCAGAAAAAAGCTGAAAAGAAGGGACCGTTGGTTACCGGCGGAATAAAAAAATCTGGCAAGAAATGAAGGAGTTTGGGAGAGGAAACAACAGAAAAATGGTCGCCTTTAAGGATTTTGGGAAATTCTCAAATTGCAAAAAAAAAAGAACGAACGAAAATAGTTCAACGTTCCTTGATGGAAATTTCAACTGCCGGGACGTTTTATAAAATTTCACATTTTTCTCCGTTTTTGCACCATTTCTCATACACCTAATGTCTCGTAACGAATAATTCATATTTGTAAATAAAGATTCTCGAAAAACGATTTTTTACCATTTTTTTCGACCCCTCAAAATTTCGATATATTTTTTTTTTTTAAAGAAAAATCGAGCGGAGCAAATCACTGAATTTATCCTCTAAATCGAAGCAACCTACGAGTCTCAAAAACTATTTAAAGGCAACTCATAATTAAAAGCTGGAAAATATAGAAAAAAAATAAGTTTTTTCAAACATATTTATGATCGGAGTAGAGTTTCTCTTCATGCATAATTTAACGACGTTCGTCAGACTCGAATGTGAAAAAAAAATAATAATAAAATCGCCCCGGGGCCCTTCCGTTGGTTGGCACGGCCCTGCTAGTATTATTGCTGCACGCGCAACACAGCTGACTCCAACATATGATCGAAACTGCTGGCAACCTCGAGAAAAAATCACTATGACCGATCCCGAAAAAAATAGTCGATCGAATCGTCAATAAAAATGGTTCCTGCGATCGTCAAGCGTCACAAACGCACTCTTAACTTCCTAAGACCCCACGATTCGTTAATCCACTCTCAAAAGTGTCGAAAACTCGCGGTGAGCGAAGTGTTTTCGAGAAATTCACCGACTCGTTTTCATCGTGCATGAATTTCGACATAACCGCACAATCGTCATAAACAAAAACCCCCACTCGTGCCGTTTCCCAATACGAAACAGAGTCCAGAGTCCAGAAACCCATTCAACAATCATAAAATGCCAGTTCCGTGGAAATAAACGTTGGAAAATGTAAATCGAAAGCGTAGACAACTCGAGAACGAAGCAGCCGTGTTTATAGGGAATTTTTGCAGCGGAGGGCTGGTACGAATGGTTAGGCTGGTCGTAGCTGTCATGCCCGGATCAGTTGGCAACAGACCTTCGGTCTGTGCGGTTGTAGCTTGAGCGTACGGAGTGTGTGTTGCTCGTAAAATTCGACATTTCCTTTTCATTCTTCGCGCTGTCGAGTGTTTAGTGCATGTTCTTTGTTTCGTTATCTCGGTTATTTGTCATGTTGGTTGGTGTTGTCACGATTGAGACATTGGCGAGGGAGAATCGAGCGATGGAAGAAGTTGCTATTTCGGACTGTTCGGAGCCAACTAATTCGTCGCGATCTTAATTTTTCGATCATTTTGCAATAAACAGCTGTGTGTCTGTCTGTGTGTGTGCGTGCCCCTCCGTGTCTCTCTAGCTCTCTCTCTTTCTCTCTCTCTCGCGGACGGAGCGACAGGCGAACCCAAGCATCGCCAACTGATAGGGACAAAGAGAACGAGCAGCGTTGCATGGCAAAGGTTAGACGTGACATGGAGCCTGAAAGAATCATTTGACCCTAAGGGAACGAGGCTCCCAGGCTCGTTGGATCCTTCTCATTGCGTCTCTTCGTTGAACACGAAACACGGTAAGCTTTTCCTTTTCCTTTTTATTCATCGATCGGATTGTTGTTTTTTGCGTGACGAAAAAATCACCAAGGAATTGTGAAAAATCCCTAAACCCTTCGATTTTTCCACTAGAATCAATTTTCCTCCGTTTAAAATTCAAACATCGCAAAAATGGCTGACATTTTTCTATTTTTCAAATTCCATCCAACCCCCCACTGTTCTTTGACCTTGAACTTTCATAAATCTCATTATTTTTATCAATTCGTTTCGTGGCAAGAAAAATCACTAGGGAATTGTGAAAAATCCCTAAACCCTTCGAATTTTCCACTAGAATCAATTTTCCTCCGTTTAAAATTCGAACATCGAAAAAATGGCTGACATTTTTCTATTTTTCAAATTCCATCGAAGCCCCTCACTCTTCTTTGACCTTGAACTTTTATAAATCTCATTATCTTTA
This sequence comes from Hyposoter dolosus, assembly GCA_963921915.1. NCBI lineage: Eukaryota > Metazoa > Arthropoda > Insecta > Hymenoptera > Ichneumonidae > Hyposoter > Hyposoter dolosus. Next base: position 8,582,491 of record OY998139.1, read on the forward strand.
TGAATTCTTTTCGAAACTCTTTTAAAATCTGGACAAAAACACTGGAGGCATTTTCCTCCATTGCGCTTCGTAGTTTTTACCACATCGACGCGATCCCAAGTCGCTCGTCTTCTTGTCCTTCAAATTATTGAAAAAGAAAAGGCTGACATTTGACAACTTGGATGTATCTCTCGTGATCGCCACATTGTTTTTTTGCCCTTGACATTCACGTCGAACTTTCAAATTCGCAAAACTTTGTTAGGAAAAACAAAACAACAAAATTTGACTCTTTGCGATTTCAAAATCGTTCGCGACCCCGAGCCATTTTTCGACCTTGACAATGCCCGTAAACGTGAATTTATAAAAATTGTTATCAAATCGAAAATCGACGATAAACTGAATTTTTTAAAATTCGAAATAATTTTTCACCAACTGAGAAAAAAGCACTCGAAGAAAAAATCCCGAAAATATGGCGGAAAACTAATTTAAAAAATGAAGAAAAAAAATTCAATTTTTTTCGATTTAAAAAAAAAATTGGAATCTGAAAATTTATTTCGTCCCGAATATTTTTTGTTTTTCTAAATAATAAAATGAATCGCACGAAGACTCGGTCGAGAATCTCGCAGCATTGTGTTGTATACAGAGAGAAGAGTCGAGGCGAAAACTCGTCGGAGCGAGTTGCACGTTACGGGCACGTAGAGCGAGGACGCTCACAGGCCAATTGGCATGAGCCTCGCTAACTTTTAACCAAGCTGGGATTGCGCCTACGCTCTCCTCCTCGTTCTATACCATAAAAATCCTCCAATTATTCTCTTACTGCACATCACCCGAATCTTTCTTATCCCTCCGTTCTCAAAATCAATAAATAACTAAATTTCCCTCGACAAATCGAAATTTCGACTCTAAATAAATCTCCGACAGATTTTTATTTCAAAAAATTCGTTCCCCATTCATTTTTTCCACTAATTACGCGATCGAACGATAAAAATAGTTTTTCATCCAAATTTCGATTACAAAAAAATTCAAAATTTGCACAAATTGCCGAAAAATTGGAAAAAAAAATTAAAAATGTGAATTCGATCGAAATTTTTGGATGAAAACAAATGGAAACGTATTCGGTTCGTTAAAAATTGAGAAAATACTCACGAGGAATCGTGGGTGCTGTAAATATTCGTTCTACGTTATTTTTTATTTTCTTTCCTCCACTCATTTGCACGAAATGAAAAAAGAGGTAATTTTCGGACAGCCGGTGGGACGATTACATCATATTCGCGTTTTATACGCTCATCGAAGCAACTCTGACGAATTTTTATTTCGCACAGGACGACCTACGGCAACCGGCCGACTAGTGAGCGAAAATTTTCTGTTTACCGTCTCTCGCTGCTTTCCGCTCCTCTCTCTCTCTCTCTTCCTCTTTCTATTTTGCCCTCACCCCTGCCCCGTTCCACGATACTCGCTTGCAAATAGCCCAAAACGAACGCACCATTCTTTCTCCCTTTGTCCACATTTTCCAACTAATTAGAAAAAATTAAAATTAAAATATCAAATCAAAAGCACGAATTTTAACGAAATTAAATAAACCGAGAAAATTCAAATATTCAAATTTTCTCATATTTTATTTTATTCGAATTAGTGCTTTTCCCTGCAATTTTCAATAATTATGGAAAAAATTTGTCAGTTTTGAATAAACAGAAAAAAAAACATTTTTTTTTTTTTTTTTTCAAATAATAGTCGTCAATTTGATTAATCAATTTATTTATTCATTCATTCAGTTATTTGTTTATTCATTTATTTAGGTGTTTGTTCATTTTTATTAAAAAAAAAAAAAAATTTCATTAAAAATCGTGAGAATGGAAATTTTGGAAACCATAAAAATGGTAGTAGAATCAATGGAGCTTGAGAATTAGAGATTCATGGATATGGATCGTTGCTAGTGGTTGGTTGGGATTTGGTTTAGTTGTCATGCAGCTTACGTACGTGTGGCTGTCGTTGGGCAAGAAATATACATCCATACACGTTTCGTGTTTCATACAATCTTTCTCTCTCTCTCTCTTTTTCCACGGTACGTATGTATTGGTTGCATAATATGCAGGTAACCTAGATTCGCAAAGAGCTCCACACCAACACCAACTATTCTCCCACCCAACGTCCTCATTACCCCTTTGTCCACTCTCTCTCTCTCTCTCTCTCTCTTTTCTCCCCCCTCCCTTTGCACTCCCATCTTTAAGCATTTGCTCACTTCCTCTTGTCCCTATTTCTCTATATCCTCCGTACATCTAGCTTAGGAGGGCAACCCTGAGAGCAAAATTTAAAAAAATTCAAAATTTAATGAAATAAACAAAATAAATAAATAAAATGAAAAAATAAGAAATTTTTTTTTTTTTTCATTAAAAATGCTTCACATCTAGCTTAGGAGGGCAACCCTGAGATCAAAATTTGAAAAAATACAAAATTTAATCAAATAAACAAACAAATCAATAAAACGAAAAAATACGAAAAAAAAAAATGATTAAAATTAAAAACGCTTCACATCTAGCTTAGGAGGGCAACCCTGAGAGGAAAATGATAAAAAAATAAAAAATTTAATCGAATTAAATGAATAAAATTAAAAAATATGAAAAACTCAAAGATCCAAGTGAAGATAAAACAAACGATAAAAATTTTACACGTGATTCAAGATTCGATAAGATATTCGTTCTCGCAAGTATCCCATTTATAATAACAATGATAATAATTTATAAAATTAAAAGCTGTGGGAACAAATTTACGAAAGAATAGAAAAAAAAAAAAAATTGTAGTCGAAAAAGCAAAGCTAAAGAAATATTCGAATTTGAATAATTTCATTTCGATGGCATTTCGAGATTTCGTCTTCGGTATAGTTGTTGAGAGAAATACCCGGAGTATCGTTTCCTCCACACGATTACGGTGCTGATTGCCCGACGGTTTTGAAACTTTCGAGCCCGAGGAAATCTCCGTGGCGACTATGCCACGAAACGAAAGGAAACAAAAAAAAGAAAACAAAAACAGAGAAAACAAACACGACGATACGTCGAGACTCTGGCGATCACGACGACCAACGATATCCACCGAGAAGAATGATAAAAACATCTGCTCGTATTGTCAGTCCGGATAACGGATTCTTTGATTTTCGAAAATGATATGAAAATCGGGGAATTTATTTTCTCGAATTTTCGAAACTTTTCAATATTTCGATTTTCGACTCCGAAAATTGAAAGAAAAAAATCAGGATGTTTATTTTCTTGGATTTTGATTTTCGAATTTGAAAATTAAAACCAAAAAAATGGTGATTTTTTTTTTTTTTTTTGACTTTCGTACGAATATTGAAAATTTTGAAAAATGCATTTTAAAAAATATTCCTCCTCTCGGGTCAACCTCGAGGGCTGCTCGAGGGTTGACCCAGTTTACGAAATTTCTCGTGTGGCCAGTGCGCGCGATATCCGGTAAAGTAGGACACCCCCGATCGGTCGAGGACGTCAAAGACATTTTTTCTCATCTCTCAATTCCCCACATAGATATATAAATATGAAATATATTGAGTCTTCGAGTCTGAGCAACGAGAAAGAATTTCGAGCGAACGTTAATCCAAGTGGAAAGCTCGTTCGACTGGAAAATCAATTTGAAAATAGTCCATTCGACAATTAGTTGCATAATTATTCGTCGAATCAAAACCAAAGTTGCTTTTCCCATAAAATTATACATTTCCGATATTTTAGTTTAATTTAATCAAAACAAACGAGCGAACAATTAACGAATAAAAAAAAACGCTTTAATTAGCGATTTTTTTTCCATAATTATTTATCGAATCAAGACCAAAGTTGACTTTTCTCATAAAATTAAATATTTTCGTTTAATTTACTAATAAAAATGAGCGAATAATTACCGAATAAAAAAATAATTGTTTAATTAACGATTTTTTGTTTTTTCATAATTATTTGTCGAATCAAAACTTATAGAATTGCCGGTTGCCCATAAAATTAAATATTCTCCATATTTCCCTTTAATTAACGATTTAATTAACGAATCAAAAATAATTGTTTAATTAACAATTTTTTTTCACGATGACATAAAAAAAAGAAAGAAAATGCTCCCATAAAGATTTCTGGTTACAACGTATAATACTCAACAGTAGCCTTTGCTCATTGCTGGACATTGAACACGATAAAGGCCGTAAGGCTGTATACATATATATATAGAAAAATAAAAATATATCGATAGAAAGAGCCAAGAGCACGCTTGGACACGTGTCATGCAGCAGAAGCAGATATTTCCATTGCGTAACTATGTTTCAACCGAGGTCCACTTGTTCTATGTATCAACTTGCATATGCATAAGCCAAACAGTATATATGTCCATAAATATATAAGTTTTGTATATACGCATGCGGAAGTGCGGCAGCGGTACGTGAATCGCGTTGATATTCATCACGAAGCAGCCATCAGCCATTTTTAAATCGATTTATTGCACTACATACAAGAAAAAGCACTATTAAGGGAATAGTGCTATTACCTTAATAATCTCATTTATTAAGCATTATTAATAAATAATAATGCTCAATTATTATTGATAATTAATTATTATTTATAATAATTATTTATTATTAATAATAATGTATTATTTTTTCATTTTTATTTTTCAACAATTCGGGAAAATAGAGATTTCATAAATCGCTATTTATCAAATTTATGAATAATTAATAATTATTTATAAAGTTTATAAATTTATAAATTGCCATTTATAGATTTTATAAATAGCTATTTTTAAATTGCTACTTCCCCGAATTCTTGAAGAGTAAAAATTAAAAAATTGCTCCAAGGACGAATGGCTAAAAATTTCTATCGATAATTTTCAAAGTCGATTTTTGTGCGTGTGTCTTTTTATATTTGGCTAAAGATTGCTTAACCAACTATTATTAGTTCGGCTGGTTCGAATCTCGAGATAAAAACCATTCAAGGGCAAGTACCAATTTAATTACCTTCGGCAATTTGTCCGCAGCAGCGTCGTGCCTCTTTGTCATGCATAAATAAATATTATTGACGAAACAATGCTGGAAAACTTTCATTCTTCAAATCCATTACGAATAACGTCTCGACACTCGGACCAGACGACCATTATTTTCTGCTAATGGGTTTTCGGGGTTTTCTTTCAGGAATATGCTAATTTCCTCGATTTATAATTTTAAGGGTTTAGAGTCTATTTGCGGGACTACCTGGCCTGGCCCTTAAGGCCTCTTTTCTCGTGGATCCTCGTCCTGGTCAGGAATTCTGATCGTTTTCGACAACCAATGAAAATTCGGCTCCCAAAAAGTATTAAGGGTCTTCCCCCACCCTTTCAGCCCAACAAGTCGAGTCTGAATTTTCAATTTTCATCAAATTTCGAGTCAGTCGTCATTTAACAGTCGCCAAGTGCACTCCGAGTCAACAGACATCTCGCTGATCGATAATTTTCCTCAAACTTCACCCTCAAGGGCTCACTCATGGACGAAGGTAAAAAAATCAATTTTTGAATTTTTTTTTTCTCTATCCATTCGCGATTCAATTTCATCTCCACTTTCCGGAAACTTTAATTTGGAAATTCGTTTTTTTTTTTTTTTAATTTCGAAAGATCCATGAAATTTTGATCGAACGATTTTCCAGAAATTTTCCAGTCCCCCTTGACCGATAAGCAAAAATTTGGATAGAAAAAAAATCGGGGAAATTTTGGGATTCAAATTTTTTGCTAACTCGTGGAAAATGAATTTTATCGATTTTCTTCCTCTCTCCGGAGAGAGAGAGAGAGAGAGAGAGAGAGAGAGAGAGGGATCAGATTGTGCACGACGATTGCACAAGTTATTCTCCTTTCCAGCTCGAGTTCCTTCGGTTCGATCGACTTTCACCACGTTCGAATTTGCCCCACCCTCTCGAATGAAAGAATTTTTTCAATACGTTCCACTTTTTGTTGTTGTTTATTAATTAGCCACGTTTTAGAATGTTTCATTATTGGGTCATGCGTCACTAATTTCCGAAACAATTCACTTACTGGTCATAATCATCAACCACGATAATTTTAATAATCGTTGCATTTTGATATTTGCAAAAAACATACTTTCAAAAATTCAATCGCTAGTCATTGCAATCGATTTCCAAATGATTCCAATCACAAATACTTGAATAATTTATTTTCTGGGATGGAAAAATACAATTTATTATAATTTGATCAATTTTTTAACACGATTTTATTTTTCATTTATATTTTCCAATAATTTTGAATGATTTTATTTCCAAGTATTATTTTTTCTAAATTGAATAATGCAAAAAAAAATCATTTTAAATGATTTCATTCGAAAGGACTTGAATAACATTAATTATTATCTTCGTTTGTAATAACAATAAATAATCTAGTGATTTTTATTTTCTGAGATGGAAAAATATAATTTTATATTATTTTGTATTTTTTTTTTCCAAATTGTATTGCTTCAAAATTGAATAACGCAAAAAGAAAATTTCAAATGAATTATTTTGGTAAATCACAAAAATTGAATTAAATCGCGAGAGCAACGTTTTTCTTGCGTGATCAGACAGTAAAATATAAATAATTTCGTATCGTAATTCATGTGGATGGCGAATTATTCATTTATATTTTGCCCCTTGAGTGAAAGGACACAGTTGTGGTTGCAACTTTTCGCTGTAATCTAGAGACTATTCCAGCATAAGGCTTCTCTTGCCTCACAATAAATAAATATATATGTATAGAACATTTGTTGGGGCAATTACGAGTTGCGGGTGAAAGTGTCTGACGAAGGAAACTAACCGCACATTTGAACGTCGAGTCCTGACTGGGGGAAGTCACGACACGATTTCATAGGATAGAAAATTCCGGATATCAACAATTTTACTCTCTGCCAAAGGGTGCTATTTATTCTGACAAATAAAATTTTCACTCTCGTGCATGGACAAGGATTTATCATGAAAAAATGAATCCTCGTTTCTCCATTTTTCGAAAAACATGAAAATATTTAATTGATCAAAAGTTTGTGCAAAAAAAGCGAAAAATTTAAATTTAAATTAAATCGTTGCGATCCAACAATGAATAAGACTCGAGTGAGCCAAATTTGTACTGCCTCCGTTGGGTTTTAGTTTCAAAACGCTGCGAGCCACGCGTCGAGCATTTTCTCGAGTACACGTGCGGAAGCTAGGGCTCGAGAGTGAGAGAGCCAAAGAGATCGAGAAGCAGAGTCTATTAAATGAATAAAAAGCCCATAAACCCGAAAAAAATACGAATTTCTAGAATATTTTTCGAGAAATTGATTAATTAAGTATCGGTGAAAGTGAAAAAAAATTGAATAAACATAAGCAAACTGCGAGTAATTGATATTCAACGTTTAAACATGCAGCCCGAAGCATCCGAGGTTAAAACAGTTTCGAAATAGGCTTCCAGTCTCCGTTCCATTTAAATCCGTCTCTCATCTATATATACGAGTTTCCACACGTATATAGACGAGCGCGAGGAGCCCGATGAGTGTATAAACATCGAGAAACCTCCGCGCGAGTCCAAAAGTGTGCGCGTGGATTTTTCATCGAGTTCGTAAAAATAGGAGCGAGCGCGCGGCCGTACGTCTGCACGGCTCGGCGGTCAGCGGCGTTCTGCGAGCCCCGCCGGCGTAGCGCGCATGCGCGCTCCACACTCCACAGTCGTACGCCGCACTCCGGCCGCCCGCGCTCGATCAGCTGTTTCATCGCGGCCGCCATCTTGGCCAGAGGCTCGATGCCCAGCTGATGTACATGTGTGTATATCTACCTCGCGTGTTTCTCCGCGACAGGGCTTTTTCTCGCGCACAGCTGACCTCGCCACGACCAAGCGAGACGGCAAATCGCCGCGTCGCCTCTCTCCCTCGTTCCGAATCCACCTCCCCGCTCCCTTTGCCCTCCAGGAGCGTAACACGCGCTCTCCGCGACCAACAAAAACATCCAAGAGGGCGACCTCTCTATCCTCCCCACTTTTATCTCTCGCTCGACTCTGTAACGCGAATCCCGTTGAATCGATCGGCTTTTCTTTACCCGGGACAAAGCAACACCAATTTTCCTCACTTTTCTTTGTTTTATTATTATTATTGTTATTTTCATTATTGTCAGCGGCCTCGTCATTCGAAACGATCGTACCAACGAATCGTGCGAGTTTTTCGCTACTTCTTCTTCTTCTCTTTTCTTTTTTTTATCCATGTTTTTCGAGACGTTTTCGAAGGTTCGCTAATCCGTTGCAATGTTTATATTATGATTGGATACAACTGGTTTTCGAAGGCGGCCCAAACGGACCTTTTGGGAATACCTTTTATGAGTAGACTTGCCCCCCCCCCCCCCCCCCCCCCCCCGTGAAACCCGAGAGCCCCTTTCCCTTGCCACGAAACTCGTGAAACGTCGTCGCAAAGATTTAAAGCCGAGAAATATATACAGATATATAGATATAGAAATATGTGCATATATAGTCAGAGCAGAAGATTTTCGATGTTTGACGTCTTTCCGGAAATAGAATCGCGCTATTATTTTCCAGGGACCAGCACCTGCGATCGTCTCTTTCTTTCGCACACGAATTATACACTGTTTAAACGATTTTTCGATTAGAAATTATTAACGTCAATTAAAATACCTTTTGCCTGAAAACTTTGAGAATTTCGACAATTTGTTTCGGTTAATTTTTTTGTTTTTATTAAGGGGGTCTGAGTAGTTTGGCGAAAGGCAAAGGACTTTGGCCGGTTGTTCAACCTCACTCGGAGGGGCCAAACCGCCTAAATCGTAGCGAGAGGGTGCAATACTCCGGGGGGAGATACGTCTAGACGTCCCGACTAAAAACCCTCACTCCCTTTTCTTCTCGACTCCCTTGCGACGATTTGATAAAACGATGAGGCGAAACATTCGCCTCGGTAGTAATAATCCTGCGGGAGGACTTGGAGAACGAAGAATATACGTTTTTTAAGGATCGCTTGAACAATGAAGAACGGTTGGGAGTCGTTCGAGATTGTATCGAGGGCACTCAAGAGCACTCAGAAACTCCGGGCCCTCCGTTCCAAGAAGCTCGCTTCGTTTTCCGAGTCCTCCCTACATGCGAATTCGGTGGCACTTGAGAACCAAAAAAAATCTGGTAGCACTCATGAGCTGCGCACTCAAAAACACTCACAAGTTAAAGTGACGAAATACCCTGTCGAGAGTCGTTACCGATCGAAAACTTGGAAAAAGTCATGGCACTCAAAATTTCTCATAAACTCAGGGCACTCAAAAAATCAAATTCAAACCTCCATCCAATTCGGTAAGCTCTGATGAATTATGCAAAGTTTGCCACTCAAACAAAACTCAAACACTCAAAAACTCACGGCGCTCAAAAACTCAAACTCAATCAATGATCAATTGTGGAAAATTTGCCACTGAAAAAAAAACTCAAAAACTGAAAAACTCGTGGCACTCAAACTCAATGTGCTCGAATTTCTTCGTAAAATCAGCATCATTTTTGGACTACAATGCATTTTACTTGTCATTTGAAATGGGGATTCCAGTCACACTTTTCTAAAGAAGATGATGATTTTTGTTGAGCAATTGTACGCACTTCTCGTACGTCCCACATGGCTCGTTAAGAAAAACCAACACACGTGTGTATATATACTCTTTCCCTCCTCCCTCCCTCGCTCTCTCCCTCTCTCGCGGTCTTTCTCTGCTGATCTGTGCTCCGCTGGCTACTCATGACATCCAACACTCGGGTCTCCGGGCAACGGGTCATTCACTCCCCTACTATACGATTATACGCTCGCTATATATATATATATATATTTATATGTACACAGATGTGTGGATATTTATTTATACACGTTCGTTGACGATTCTTCGCAAATTCAAAGAAAGAAACTTTGTACGCGCTCAATCGCGTTCGTCCACATTGTCGTAGGTCCTGACTCTCATATATCAATATTAAAAAAAATTCAATAATACAAACAACACGCTCCTCTTATCAGCGACTCCCAATTATCTCGCTTTTGAAAATGACCAGCAAACGCTTTTTGTATCATTATCAATATTTGCTTTCGTTTTTTAACTTTGTTTTTTAACAAGAAAGAAAAATATGAAGCCAGGAAGGACAAGGGTTAAGGGGGTCGGCGCAAATTCGATATGCTCCCAATTCGGAATCGCCGCGCTGTTTTTCTCATGCAGCTGGAACGCGCCCCACTCGGACGTTCACACCGTATTTACCAACGTCGCACTTGCCCCTCCACGCCCCTCCACTCGCACCCCTGCTTTCGGACGTCATTGCTGCTCCCCACCCTCAAACCGCCCATGCCGCCATAATACGCTGGCTGCTCGACCGGGCTTGCCGTCCCGTCGCTTCGCGTCAAATGCGCGCGCGCCCCCCACCCTCTTTATTCGCGAAAACAGCCTCCGGGAGGGAGGAATCGAGGTTTCGCGCATCGAAGGGTTGGAGGGTTTTGCGCATGACACGCAACTGCCAGTCACCCTGCTGCTCCCGTTCTCGCTTCTTCTCCCCGTCCCGCGCCCGCCCGCCTAAACACCAAAACATAAATAAAGGTCAAATTGTCAAAATTCACCCTTGTCTGACCCTCGTTGCCCTAGATTCGTGCTCCGAGTGGAAAAACCAAATTTTCACAACCCCCCGAAACCAGTTTCTCCATCAACGAGCCCTGCGTCCTCGCTTTTTAAGGAGCTTCAATTTTACGCTCGAGTTTTCATTCCTATAACATGCCAAATCCACCGGAAATCATGTTTTTCGGGGGATGAGCATCACAAGATCTCGGGAGTGCAGGCAGCGAGCCAGAAGACTCGATATGGCGAACTGGCTTTCTGCGTTTCGCTGAAAACAACCAATTTCCTTTGTTTCCCACATTTTCATCCATTTCTTTTTTTTTTTTTTTTTTCAAACTTTCCAACTTTCCTCTGTCATTTATTCCATTTTTTCCCGAGGAAACGAGATTCAAAGTGAAAACGCGTCACTGCCCAAGTTCTTCGATAATTCACCACGTGCCAGTGTTTTTTATACTCGTATATGTATTTTTGTATTTGAAAGTTTGTCGCAAAAGGCCAAATATGTCGACGACATTCTTGCAATATATGGCCGAATGTTTTCAAGGACAACTCCAAGGTTTGTGCATCGCCGCCATTTTGTTTTTTAGTCCCTTGTTTTCTTCGCCTCGTTCATAGTCAATGTTTATTTTGATTTGAGAACCGCTGACCAAGACTCGTTGCTTTTTCCCGCCACGTGCGCGCGAGTCACCGACTCCTTTCCCTTTGCTCTCTCTTCTCCCAATTTTCTCAGAGTTTTATTTATATATACGCCGGATCGTCGTCTATTCCTCGATAGAGCCAACTCCTCCGTTGCACTCGGCAAAATCTAGCGCTTCCGGTCTCGTTCGTTGATACCGAACGAGAAAAATATCGCTGCCACGGACAGCAGTTGGACTCTTGATTACGGATCCATCAACCATCTCGCAACCCTCATCATTTTTTTTTCCTCAAGAATCCAAAAAAAGCGTCCCCGATAACGTTAGATACGAAATTTTTACGAAATTTAACAATTTCCCGTATTTTTCGTCGGCCATATTGGATCTGCCATCTTGGATGTGAATGTCGATCTCGAAATCGGAATCGTCAAAATGTCCGTTGCAACGAAATCGACGATTTTCAAATGTGAAAAGTATTATTCTTACGAAAATTCTCCAAGTTTCTCGTTTGCCGCCATTTTGTTTTTTCACAGGCAAACTAATTATAGTAAGCGCGATAATTGTCGCGGAAGACTCGGTCTAATTACACGCAGGTATTCAGCACGCATGGATTGACCGTCGTACCGCGCGCGTTTCATTATGTTGTTACAGGGATGCACTGCCTCGGTGGAGTGTCAGGGGCCGGCGAGTCAGCCAGCCCCAGTGGGCTTAGCAGTCGCGGGGCTGTCATGAGCGTAGTTCGAGCACTGGGCGTCTTGGTATGCGAGGGAAGGCTGCAGGGACCACCACGTGGCTACAAAGAGGGTCCACACTGTGCTGCGCCACTTCAAACACTAGCCAACGATCATGTCTGCGAGAAAGACAACTATCTGGTGAGTAGTTATCCCTTTGTTCGCCTCAATCTCTCAAATAAATCTCCATTTGACCTTGAGCCATGAGTTGAAGGTCAAATCGTGAAAATGCGCTGTAACGTGCCTTCTGCACGAAAATCATTTTTTTGCCAATTCTTCCGTAAGACTCTCCGTGGTCGACTCCTCTTTCGTAGGGGTGGCTGTCACCCCCGACATCCCCCGCACACCAGGAGAGCGTACAGGTACGCTTGAACGGGAAAAAAAGCGAGGAGGAGATGAAAAGCAGAGAAATTATTGGCCTTTCTCAATGGTGTAATCAGCAGAACGTGGCAATGCACACATTTCCTGCTGTTAAAAATAAAAGCACGGGGTGAAAGTAGAGTGAATCGCGATGGAGTTATTATGATAATAATAGTAATTAGGCAATGAGGTTGGAAAGGATAAAAGAAATAAAAAGGTAAAGACTGGACTTTGGAGGCTCGTATGTACACAAAGTGATGGTGGAACGAAATACAGCGTCATCGCGGGGGGGCAATGACGAAACATACTGGCAAGTAACTGAGTCAGTGTACGCAAGTTTCTAATTACACGTTTCTGATTCTCGGTGACTCTCTAGCGGTACGGAGACTCGTATAAAATCGCACCAATGCAAAAGCAGAATATACGAGATCGTAGAAAAACGAATCTTTCCGCGTCGACGGACAAATATAACGTTGGACTTTGAATTATTTGACCTTGACGTTGTGTTCGCAGTGCGGTCGTTATCTCGTCTTGGTGAGGGAAATTGCTGATAGAATAACCATCGGTTCGTCGTTGTCGGTCGAGGTATTGATGTGCACCGATTGTCCTTGCGGACTGGCACGCGCGACCTGCAAACCACCGGTATCGATATTACCCTCTACCTCGATAACACAATGGCAACATCCTTCGGATATATTATTGGAATATTGGTCGATCAGCATTGTAGCGAGCAAGTAAGTTGATCAATTATGAATGTGATCGATGGAAAACATTCGCTGCTTTCCATCGATCACACGAAAAATTTTGAGTGCCGGGTGTACACTCTAAATCCACTCACACTCAATGGCACTCGAACAATGACTTACGAGACTCACTCGGGAGAATCAGCTCAAATTTACTCCGAGAGCTACGCGCACTCAAAACTCGAAACTCAAATTGACAATTGTATATTCGTAATTACTCAGAAACACTCAAAGGCTGCGAGCTCTGAGTCACGCTTGAATTCTCTCGTGGACACTCGAAAGTATTTGCTCAGTGAGATTGAACAAAGATGGCTATTATCGACGTCCAACGATCCGTGAGCACTCGCTCAAACTCAAAGACACTCGGACACTCACACGAATCGTTGAAAAGTTTGAATAATGGGCCGAACAAATAAACCGGAACATTACGTTTTAATAGGAGTCCAGAAACAATGAATGCTCAGGGCCTCTATCAAGCGGTTAGATCCCGTTTGCACTTTAGTCAAATAGCAGCATGGTGGTCGCGCAGTAATGGAACAAAACCGAGTTACGTCACGACACGAATAGTTTCCCACAGCGATGATAATCTGCGGAAATTTAGGGAGACGCCGATCGAGCACACGTTCCCATTGGCCGGAATCGGCGACAGCAATTCGATCAAGGTAAGTTTCGACAATGAGTGACAAGGTTTTTTTTTTCACTTTCTCGTCTGAGAGTGCCAAAGGCTTTACCAGCGGATTATTATTTTCAGGTTACCGTGTGGGCATTGCCGAGAATGGAGCAAGTGCCAACGTTACATTGCCCGTTACATCCATCGAAGGAGAGTGACGATGAGTGCGCGGCACGTGCACTCACCCCGACTAAAAATGGACCTTTGCCTTCAACAACCACGCACAACGTCGAGAATCTCGTATTACCTGGTAATTATTTACAATCATTTTAAACTGATAAACTGTTGATGAGTGCGCTTGAGTTTTCAATCCCTCCGGGTCCATTTGAATGTTTGGTATTTGGCAATGAATTTGAATAATTTTGAAAATTTAGTGCTCGAGTGCCCCTGAGTTCCAATGAGTGCGCTCGAGTTTTTATTCCTCCGTGAGTGCATTCGAGCGTCCGATATCATGTTCGCAATCGAGTGCCTGACTAGCTTGCGGCTTTTTTTTATTTTTTCGGAAAAATTTTGAGTGCCCGCCGTATTTAATTGAATTTTGACACTACGACGATCTAATTTTGATTGAATTTGGCAGTGATCGTCGACGACAGATTGCAAACGGCGTGTGACAAGCCTGGAAAGCATCATTGTTACTGCGAGGACGAAGAGGCGAGTCCGCCTTCGCCGTCGATTCGTCCGAACGGCGAGAGAAAACGTCGTCGTTCGTTGCCTTGCGGTCCTTCGCACGAGTTGGCCTCGACCTCATCGCATCACGCGACTCTGCCACTGCCGGCGGTCCGCGAAACAATAACACTCAACAACGAAACGTCGCGCACTCAAATATTTCCTTGTGATAAAAATTACGCGAACGGCAGAACGGAAATTTATGAGAATCGCGCTTATCTGAGCACCGGGAGTCTCGAGCGTTCTTTCCGCAAACAAGTCAGCCTCGAGGACGAAGGCAACGAAGAAAAACGCTACAAACCATCCAGCGACAATAATCACTCAAAAAAGGATTGCGACAATCGCAATGACCGCGTCAACAATAACGAGAGCAACGAAAAATCCTCAACGACCCATTGCCCGAGTTCCTCCAATCAGATTATTGAAAATAGCACCAAAACTCAAAGAGCCAAAGACGAGACTCAAAAGGAGCCGCGTTTTCTCGTCTCGATCAACGAGAGTGCCAGGAAAAATGGGCCCAAAAACCCCGAGGCATCGACCAGTTGTTGTTTCCGCAGCGATAAAATCTTCGGCGATCCTGCTACCGGCGGCTCGATGAAAATCCGAGAAAATTTGGCACTCAAAAACTCACCCCTGTGTACCGTTCACCAGAGCCACCGTGGTCGGCCGGTCGCAACCGTTGTTTCCAACGACAAAACCGATTGCCAAGAAATAGCCAAAAACAGCAACTCGAACGGTCACGAGTTGACGGCACTCATGTCAAATCTGTCGTTGCCAAAAGAGGAGAAACCCGTGAAAACGGAGAGAAGGGATTCCCGGATTTCGGAGTGGTTCGAAAAAGTGCCGGGACAAGTTTTGTCCCCGTACCAAGAAAAGCCCCTCGGCGTGGCGTCGCACGAAGACGCACGAAGGAGGAACGAGGTACGATTAAAAAATTGTAATTTGGAGCTCAGTCGGCGGGAGTTTAACGAGGTCCTGGCGGTTTTGCGAGCGCGAACGCCAGCGGCGCCGACGCGGCGGCGCGCAGGTCCGAGAATCACGAGACGCCGAGAGCGTGCGAGCACCGTGGAGAAGACGTCGGACGAGATGGGAATACGGGAGACGTCCCTGTGTCCGGTGCATCGTGAAAAAACGCGTGGCAACCGTCCGAGGGCCGGTTGCGAGTGCAAAACGGCACCGGTGCATGAAATTTCGAGCGATGACCTTGAGCAAGGTGACGGGAATAGCAGCACGGAGTCGTCCAAGCCGGCGGACGTTTTGTTGGGTGCCATTTTGCGAACGAGCCGAGATCGCAGAGGCCTGACGGACATTTCGAACGGCACCAAGCCGAGAAAGCCCCAAGACGCTAGCGCCCCCGAGCCCAAAAGCCAAAATTTCGATTCGCAACAACAATTCGAACAAGAGAAATCCCTGCCGAACGTTTTGAACAAAAAGCTCAGTCGTTTCAAACAGCTCTTCCAAAAAGAATTGGAAAAACGTAAAATCATGACGAACGACGGGCAATCTCAAGGTCGTGCCAGGCTCAACGGAGATATCGCCAAAAAGAGTAAAAATTTCGAATCAGCCGATTCTTCCGAGCAGCAAATGAATAAAAGCAGCAGCGGACGTTACTGCGAACTCGTCAACGAGTCCCTCACCGAGACTCAACGAAATATAAACAATAGTACAAACAGAGGCACGACCTCATCGACCTCTAATCAAATGCTCGGTTCCAATAACCATCGGATTCACCATCATCACCAACAACTCTTCACTCTCAATCAAACATTCGCCAAAAACAACGCCAGCAGCCCCTCCGTCGAACCTGCCGCCTGCCTCCTCCCTGGACGCCCCCGAAAAAACGATTCCCCCGACCTCTACGAGGACGAAAAGGGCGTTCCCTCCGCCAGCGAACAAGAACAGTTTCGACGATCCTTTGAAAATGCCGCCTCCATGGTCTTTCACAGTCGCACCGGCTTGCCGCTCACTTCCAGCCCCGCTCCACTTCGACGCGGACACTGCTGTTTCGACTACGACAGCACTCTCAATTCCGTCTCCTCCAAACGAAGGTAATTTTTTATTCTTTTCTTCCGCCATTTTGTTTCTGCACGAATTACTGCACGACTCCGCCATTTTGTCGTACGAAAATGTAATGACGAAAATGTCTTGGAACAGCGCCCTCTTCGAACTGAACACTCCACCGAGTCCCGGAGCTGTTTCTTTGGAAGAAACGGATCGGGAGGTCGAGATACCGGGGGATGGTGACGAGACGCCGAAGCGCCAATCCCAGGCTCGAGTCAGGCCGCAGAGCCACGCGCTTTTGGGCAGTTTCGAGGAATCCGCGTTGAACGGTCGCCTCGAGCCGGTTTCAACGGTACACGGCTTTACCGCCGAACTCGGTGCCAGCGGCTCCTTCTGCCCGAAACATCGCAAACTTCCGGTCACCGTGTTCTTTTATACCCTGGGGGACAACGACAAGGTTTCCACTCCGTACCTTGTGAGTTTTTCATTATTTTTCTCTTTTGTCAACATTTTTTTCTTCCTCACTTTTCAATGTCAATGCGCTTAAAATATCCCAAAACATCGAAAAATCATATTTTGAAAAAATTACCGGATTTGTGTATGCACGTCTATGCATACGGCGCTCCCGTTTTGCACAGACGTTCATCCATACGAGCTCTTCATTCTCTGATCATTTTTTTTCAATTGCTAAAAAATTGTACGGCATTTTTAAATTTTCATAAAAAAGCCTGTCGAATTTTACGAAAAATCGTCGAACCGCTTTAATTTTTGCCAATTTTCCAACATATTGTGCACAAGTCCGTACTTGCTCTTAACGTTCTAGAAAACTTGTCGAAATAATATACAATTTAAATGCAAATTAAAAAAACGCTGAAAATTGAAATTTGCAGAGTTTCGTAAATCGTCAAATCGTCAAATTTAAAAATCAATTTATTTTTATGATTTTTCGTATTTCAGGCTCACATTAATTTAGGAAAAAAAGGTTATCAAGTACCGAGGAGTGGTACCATCCAAGTAACCCTTTTGAATCCACTCGGCACGGTCGTCAAAATGTTTGTCGTCCTGTACGATCTTTCGGACATGCCGCCACGATCTCATACTTTTTTACGCCAACGGACCTTGCGAGACAAAACGTTACGCTACCTCGTTCATCTCAGGTAACTCCAATCGACCAAAAGTAACGAAACAACCGACAGAGGTGAAAAAAAGCTCCGGGTCAAATTGACCCAGTGTGGCTGCCAGGGGATAAAATTTAAAAAACCGTTTTTTTTCATCGAATAATTCATTTAATCGATAAATTCTCCCGACAGATTCATGTCCGGAAAATCGGGACGTATATATTTACACACGGACATCCGAATGATAATATGCCGGAAATCGGACGTCGATACAGCCTCGGATTTTGGCTCGGAACCACCCAAGGAATTACGTAGTTACATACACGGTCCTACAAATCCAAAATTTTCACCGAGGTGCTGAGCCACGTGGTTGTTACCGTGGAGTTGTTGCTGTCAATCGCTCCGTCTAACTAGTCCCATTAAAGTTCAACTTTGAGGCACCAAAATATTGAAGAAAAAACCCTCAAAAATTTGCACCGTTCGGGTGTGGATGGAGGAACCGGAGAAAAAAAAAAAAAAACAAGAAAAAACGTGAGTCGAATTTCACATTGTTCTCACATTGAGAAAAGAAAGTAGCTTGGACGAGTCGAGAGCGGATCGAGAAACTTTATCTTCATATTTCCTATTTTTATTATTTATTTATTTGATTTTTCTGACTATTTCGTTGTCTCGGAAAAATATTTCGTTTTTCCACTCCGAAACGTTCGAATTTTCCTTTATTCACAAATTCTACAATTTTTTTTTTTTTTTTCATTTTTATTTATTTATTTTCACGTCTTTCTCGATCTTGACGTCGCGAATTGTAAATAAAGAGGATTCATAGTGTTGAGAGCCACGTAAGAATTATATTTCGAGTGGGATGATACTGCCATGGGTAGCCAACCTGCGTTAAAATTATTCGATTGAGTTTCGAGCGCGAGAATATTTAAAAAAAAACAAACAAACAAACAAACGAAGAAAAAAGAAACAATTGGAAAAACCATCGTAAGTAATGAATTAATTAATTGATCATTATCAATCTAGCAATTGAGAGATAACGAAGGCGAGTGTGAGAAATTGGAAGTGATAAAAGAGAATTTAAAAAAATCGTCGAGAAATCGCGTTGCTCGGTTCGAATTTACGTGATAGACAAAAAAAAAGAAACAAACAAATTTTAAATTCGACCTTCAGGGGATCGAAAAATCGGCCCATTTTCCCAACGAATCATCAAAACTTTCCCAATTCGAATTTTTGAACAAAATCGACGAGATACGTTCTCGCGAAAATCTGACCGATTTTTCGGTGCCCCCGAGAGCACTTACTACGCAATCGACGACGAGCATCTTTTTCGCTCTGGAGAGAAAATTATTATTTACACGTAAATCGGGGGAAATACGAGGATGAGATGAAAATTCAGAGAATTAAAAACAGAACACGATTTTTGTGTCCGTAGCACTGTGATGAATATATATATATGTATATATATTAAATTTAAAAGAAAAAATAATGATGAATTGATAGATTACGAAGAGTAATTATATTGAATAGGAAAAAAAAAAAAACACAACAAGAAAAACCCTATTTGCGTAGAGAAAATATCGTAGGCTGTAATTCACACTATTCTCATAATCGTCGAAACAACAAATCAACATGAGAAAACAATGCATCACACGTTGGATATTATTTTTTAACGATGAAACAAAGAGTCTCAAAAATAAAAAGTTGTAATAAAACGCTCACTCAATTCTTTCGCGAAAATCGTCCGTGGGTGGGAGGGAACTGTACAAAAGGAATAACTTTTTTCATTCGTCGTGAAAAAGTCATTTGCTCCGTTAATTATTTTCGAAAATTCCATTTTTCCTTTTCGTTTCTAGCTCCTTCGGGACTACAGAAATATTTAGAGTGAATAATCACTGCCATGCTGTGTAATTCTTGCTTCGGAGCATATGCGACGAAATATTGAAACGTTGAAATTTTTCAAGAAAGGAAATTGTGTGAAAATACCAAATTTTTTTTTTTTTTCGATGAAAATTCTTCCAATTCGTGCGAGACATTGTCGGGGGTGGCTTCGAAAACATTTTCAGTCGCGTAATCAATTTATTTCGGACCCTTTGTGTTTTGTTTTCCAAGTTTCGTAAAAAGTGTGTATTCGGTCGTGATAATCATAAAAACAGGAATTTCGTCGTTTCATTATTCCCCTCGAATTCGGTAGAGAAGAAAAATTGATCGAAAAAGTTCATTTTCGTGAATGAAAAAAAAAAATCGTAGCACAAAGTATTGCAGAGTATTGGCTGAAAACGAATAACCACGATATTTTTGGATTTTTAAAAATGGGAGAAAAACGTTGAGGCCATGAAAAAAAATAAAAGTTTAAAAAAATTGATGAGCCCTTTCTTCGAATTTTAAATTTCTGGTTGTTTCGAAAATTGGCTGAAAAAACGTGTTTCTCGTATTGATTTTAAAATCAGCAATTCGTTGTTCGTTCAAGAAAAAGAAAAAAAAAAGGAAAATCAAATTTCAGAATCTCCATTTTTGTACCCTTGTGAATTTAAATATTGGATCGATTAATTGCAAACAAAAAAAGATAAACGAAAAAATCATCAAGTCCGTTTAGACGATAAGAGTTGCAAAAAAATGAAATTATTTTTCCAACATTTTCGGACGTTGGTTTGTGATTTTCCGGAGGGAGAGAAGAAAATAATATTTGTCAAAGTAATTAGTGCGTTCGGAGAAGCAAGTTAATGGATAAGAAATAGAAAACGATGAATATTTTGTCTTGGAAAAAAAAAAAAAAAAAAAAAAAAAATGAATTCGCGCTTCTTACTGTGAGCTTGTTGTAATATTTTTTTTTCTTTTATTTTATGTTGCGGAGTTGCGTAGATTGGTGCCAGGCGTGTAAATAGTCTAGGGTTATTTTATTAAAAAAAAAACAAACAAAACAAAAAAGAAAATAAAAACAGAGCGAAAAATATGTACGAGAAAGAAAATTGAAAAGAAAAGAAAATCGACCAAAAAAATGACGAAATATTGTTATTGCTATACTGTACTTTTTATTATAATTCATTCTACCAAACGTGTCTCTGTATGTGCGTGTGGCAAATAAATCCTGCGACAAAATGTTAATTATTTCCATTGGAGAAAAAATGGTCGCGAGAGGAGGGAAAAATATTGTTCGAAAATACAAACCGATTGCGAATTGGGTGTGTGGGATAGGCCAAAACATAATAAAAGTACTTTAAGGCATTAAAAAATAAATCAAAGTCTTGCTCATTAGTTCCTCCGATCCTGCTTTCGAAAATTTTCGATAATGTCGAAAAAAAATAATCTAAATTATCTAAAAATAGGGACGAACGAATAAAACGAAAGATTGAATCTTTCAATAAATGTTTATTTCCGTTCTATTTAAATCTTCGTTTCTTAATATCTATCAATTATATAAATAAAATTTACATTGTCGATGTACATATTATATATATATATATATACACACACAGCACATACATATTTTTGAAACTGTTTAAAAAGCGTTTCTGCCAAGTCGAACGCTCGGAAAAAAAAAAGAAATTGATAAAAATTCAAACAGACGACACAATTTTCGAAAATGCAAGATTGCGGTAAAATTTTCACTTTTTCTGTAACATTTAATATTGTTGCCGAGACAAACAATCGAGAGAAATTGCTCTGTCCAGAAACCCTCGTGTATTGTGCTGGTATCTTTTTTCTTTTTTCTTCTTTTTTTTTAAATTGCTATCGACTATAAAAAAATGTAAAACGAGGAAAGAAAAAAGTGAATAAGAAATCGTAGGATTTAATAGGATAATGCATCACAGTTGGCCATTCGTGGAATCGTCCTTGAGAGACAAAATCGAAAAATTCTCGTCAACGCGAAAGTTGAAATAACAAAAAAAAAAAAAAAGAAAAAAATCGTTAATTACCAATTTTCAATTTGTTGGATATGTTGAGTCTCACGACATATTAAAAGGCTCCGAGGATCGCTCTATTTTTTTCATTCTTTCCAGAAAGCCGTAATTTTGAAAAAGAATAATCTTGAAATTTAATTTTAATAGAAATTGAAGGACGTTTTCTGATAGCAATGGGAATTTGTTTCGAAAGCTTTTTCTCGTATTTTCACGATCCTCATTTTTTGCCTTTTTTTGATTGCTAGCAATGACTGACTTCCATACCATGGGGTAATTTGTGGCCTTGTTTGTTGCTCATTGATAATTGTCTCGTAGCCATTCCGCCACCGCATTGGCTGCTCCAATCGGCGGTTGGCATGGGAGTCCGATAAAACTTTGACGAAGTTTTGTTGAAAACGGGCAACAGCTCGTTCGCCTCGTTCGACAGAGCCTTGAATAGGAAAAAAAAAAAAAAAAATTGAACGTTAAAAATAAAGAAAAATTATTTTTCACGAAAATTGACGAAATTTAGCCGGAGCAGAGTTCCGACAGAACTCTGAGCAAACGGAAAAGGCATCTCGATCTTGAAAAAAATACTTTGGCTCCGAAAATCGAGAAAATTCGGTTGGGAAAATGGAAAAATGGGAAAAAACGTCAATACCTTGAGATAAATAACGGCGTCGGTGCCGTACCCTTCGCAGCTGAGAACTACGAGATCACCGTGAAAATATCTCGCGTATAATCTCGACAAGGGAAGCCCGTAACCGTAACCAGCCAAAGGAACAGTGTGAGAGTCTGATTTGCTGGGTTGAGGGGCAGTGCTGTACATGTATTTGAAAAGATGATCGGTCAATGACCTTGGGATTCCGCCACCTCGATCAGAAATCTAAAAACCATGAAAAAACAAGAAAAAAAATTTTTAAATTAATAATTGATTCGTCAATGACTGATTGGTTGAACGCGGCGATACAAATTAGTGACTAATTTTGAGAATAATCCTTTTCCATCGAAAATCAAACTGATAAATTCGGAATAATCCTCCAGAGACCTTTTTCCTGAATCCAATAAAAATGATTCATTTTTCTCGAGAATTCTGGATCCTCAATTACTTGAAAATATATTAATAAATTATTTAAATGGAGCAAACCTTGACACAGACGTCCTCTTTGCCACGTACGACGGTGACTTCGATCGGTGGATAACTCTCGGCATCGGTAATGTGCTCCATCACAGCCCTCATGCTGTTTTTGAAAAGCTCGAAAAGCATGTGGTACAAATGACTCGGAACGTAAATTATTCGAATCTCATTCCCGGCCTCCAGGTCTAAAAACCAAATTTCAAAATGCACAAATTTTCTCATTTTCCAAAAACAAAATCTGTTTTTTTTTTTCAAACAAAATTACAAATGACTCGGAACGTTAATTATTCGAATCTCATTCACGGCCTCCAGGTCTAAAAAGCAAATTCGCTCGTTTTTCAAAAAAAAAAAATGATTTTTTTTTTTTTTCCAATTAAAATTACGAAAAATCGTTCATTTTAATTTTTCTTTTTTTTCTAGCGCACAAGGGTTGCTCTTTTCATTTGTTTACCGTTGTGTTGTTTGACGATGAGCTCGGGACTCGCGAGATAATATTGATCGCACAGGAATCGGGCATTTTCGTAAGCGTCTTTGACAACGCCGATAACGTCGCAATAAGGATCGATACATCCGACGTGTCGGTTGTCCCCGTTCAACAGACCACCGAACAGTAAAGCTAAAATTTGAAAAAAAAAAACAAAATTTTTACCAAGAGAAAAAAAAAATTAAAATTATTCGGTCGCGAGTTGGTTCAACTCGTCGAGAGATTAATTAACAAATTTTTCTGGAAATTCAACAATTTTTTCTTTTGCCTTTATTTTTATTTTTGAGCAATGGCAAGATTTTTTTTTTTTTTTTTTTTGTAAATACTCACTGTGCTGATTGATGAGCATTCTTATCGAGACTCGGGACATGAAAAATCTGTCCAAAAAGTATTGAATACTGTTTTCAGTTTGCGGATCGACGTCATGGGAATCTTTGAGCTCGAGGATACCCTGAGCCATGACTTCGACGACGTCGGAATGGCGGTTTCTAATTTTAACGAGAGCCTCGCAAAATCTGCATCGAAATAATTAAGAAATATTTATTTTTCGTAAAAAAACAAAAATGAAACTTTGAAAATTAAGCAAAAAATAAAAAAAGTCGTTTTTTTTTTGTTGTTGTTAGAAATGCTAACAAAGCATTATCGCTCACCTATCGAGCGTTATCTCATTGACCTCGGCCTTCTCGAAATGAATTATTTCCTCAAACGACTTAATGTACAAATTATTTACGATACCGACGCTCGGCATCCTCAACAAATGTTCCGGCAACAAATGTATTTCTTTCATAATGTTAGCAAGTCTCACTGGCAGCTCTTTTCGCAGGAAAATGAAAGATTTTCGTTCGCATGCGCTCAGGCCTGAAAAAAAAAAAAAAAAAAAAATCAATTAATAAAAAAAAAACATTGATTAATAAATTGACTGACAAGATTTTTCCATCCTTCATGGAGAAATTCAAATTCACTCTAATTATGCTAATTTATTGATGAATTATTAATTGATTGGTGAGCGACTCGATGACACGAATAAAGGAATAAAAAATTTATCATTAAATCGATCAATCGATATTTCGTTTGTTTTCGAATAAATGATGAAAAATAAAATTGTGGAAACAACAAATTAAACGAATGATGAATGTTTGCCATCAATTTCATTGCGAAACATAATTCAATCGATTGTCTCGAGGATTGTAAATTTCGATCACGTTTCTCAATCGATAAGATCCTCTTATCTCCGTATCTCGTAAATATATCAAGAGAATCGCTCAAGAGGCGAATTCGCTGGTGGGATTAATCATTTTTTTAAATTGTGGGGCTCGGAAAAAATTATACAATGATCTGAAAATTCAACTCAAGACTAATTATCGTCTTGTAGAAAAGTTTTAATGTCAAAAGCCATTTTGCGACCTTAAAGAATATTTCTACCAAATTTTATCAAATTCTCATCTTTTTGTTATTTTTTGTTTTTAACATGGTTTAGCATGGCAAAATTGTATCGTCGTGATCCAACCCCCTTAAGCATGTCATCGAACTTATTTTTATGCAAAACTTTTGCAAAGTGTGGATAACTCAAAATTATGCATTTTGTAATACATTTCATTGTTCCAGTTGATTTTTTCCAGCAGAAAACGAGAATCGCGCGAAGGTGACTTTGAAATAATCGTCGTTCAAACGTATCGATCGTTTGTTTTCTTCGAGCGAGATATTCGCTCCGCAATGTCAGCAAATACAAAGAAAAAAAACATGCAGATAAACGATAATAAACACAGCGTTCGAAATATTTCGCGATTTATTGCAAGATTCCTCAGAAATATTGAATCAATGTTGTATTTATAAATCCAACTGACGCCAATCTTATAAATTCCAGACTAAAATAGAAAATGTTCTTTTGAAAGTAAATCCAGCAACAAGCTGTGTGAATCAAGTGACAGTCACCGACGCAGCTGCCACACAAATTACATCGTCCCCAACGTCTCTTCCTCTTTCTCTTCTTTTTTGCTCTGTCGATGCAGCAGCCATGTGGACTTCCTTCTTCTGCCAATTTACACCAATCAAGCTACCTATCCCTCGACGTTCATTCAATAAAACAAAGCTCTCACCATTTCCGAGCTCCCACACAAAAAATTCTGCATTATACTTTTTTTTTCCAATTTTCTCTTTGATTCAAAGATTCTCAATGATTTTTCGTCACGATGTAAATATTAAAAAGAAAAATTTCGATGTATTTTCTATTTTTTAATTTTTACTCAATATTCGTTGTTTTTATTCGACAATTGTTAATCGTTGTTGTAAATTTTTTATTTTTGTCGATAGAAAGAAATAATTAAAAATTAATCGTCCTGAATGAAAAATTTCATTAAATTCTCGTCATAATTAACTTAGGTGCTTCTGATTCCAAGAATCTCGAAAAAACAGAAAAATTAAAAAACCAGAGATCATTGGAAAGATTAAAAAATGGTAGAAAAATAAATTCTAATAAAAATTTCTCAGCCCATTTTTTGGTAAAAACGATTTAAAGTTTCTGTGACGTCATAAAACGCCTATTTTTTTTTTTTTCACCCTTTTTTTCAAATACTTGGCTTCGAGACGCTCGTCTCCTGACAATATTAACGAATGCAATCAATTCCAACAACAATTAAAAATATTAATTGACAAATGTCGAAAAATCATCGATAACAATGCAAACAATAATTTCCCTCCAATGAATTATTCATAAGGGCTCGTTTCTGGTGCTGAGGGACATTTAGAAAGAAATGAGAATAATCTGTGTCACTGGTATGTCGAGATCGTTGAACTCTCTTTCGCTCTTTCGCTCCCTCTCACTCTCTGCCCCCATCGAGTCGCGACCCAGCTCTTGTTTGTACATGTTTTCATGTGTGTACTTATTATTTCTGCGTACGCGAACAGTCACGCGTTTTAATCTCGCGTTAAAAAAAAAAAAAAAAGCAAAACAAAAAATAATTTAATTTAATTGGGTCAATAAAAAGCGATGTAAAAAAAATTTCGTCTAAAAAGAATAAAAACCCAAATTCGTCGTCACGGGGAACACGAGACTCGTGAAAAACTACTCTAAACGGCGTTACGTAATTTTTTCTGCTAAACAACATTGAGTCACGTGAGCCACACACAAGTGTCTGACCTTGATGGCAAGATTTTACGAATGTCGATTTAATTAAGTCGTCATGTGATCCCAACACTTTGTTAGCGAGTGTGCGAAGCGTGATCGAAATTTCTCCAATCGCTAGAATAATTCCGTCTACAATTTTTCTATTCCAAAAAATATTTTTTTTTCTTCCAAAGAAACGTCTTTATTGCTCAACCCCATTGATTGATTGCGAGCAACCGTGCCAATTCGAGCATCGCTTCTAATTTAGTCATCTCGATTTTTCATTTTTTTTACACAATTCGAAAAACATTGATTTTTCGTAATTATTTTTTTTTTTTTTCTTCCAATTCACCGAAACTACGTTAGCCAAAAATTTTATCGAAGGAGAAAAAGTCATTTTTGCAGGAAAAAAAAAAAATATTGGACGTTTTTTGTTTCGTGGGTGTGTCACAACGATATTCCTGCTCATTGGTCCGCCAAACCGCAGTAAATGTATCAGAAAATGTGGACTTTGAGCAGGGACGTCACAACAGCCAATGTGTATTTCTCACACGTAGCTGCACAAACTCTCGTCTCGATATGGATCCTCCGCACACATAATTGGCCGATGAGACGTAAACAAACACAGGATTTACGCACGAGGCTTGTTTATATCGCCGCTTTACTGACAAAAATGTCAAGCCTTTTTTATTCGTATTTTTACTTCCAAGAAATTTCATCATCGATTCCAAACATCGAAAACAATTCATAGCATCGATAAATTTTTATCGCTTAAGTTTTTTTTTCACTCTCAAAACAAAACCAACATTTTTCCAAATATATTTCAAGTTTTTTCTTTCCTTTTCTGCGAGTTTGCCCAAATTTTGAAAATTTATTCATATCGTTCAATTAACGGAAAAAATTGAAAAAAATTATCATTCGAAGCGTCTGTCCTCGGTGTTGCCCTCTCAAGGACACAGGAAGCAGCCAATTGGTCAATCAGCGTTCAGAAAACGTCTCGAGGGTTAAAACAATAATAACAATGATAATAATAAAAATAAAAATAACAATAATAATAATAATAAAACAATAAAAAAATAATTTTAAAAATGTAAAAATAAAAAATTAAGAAATTCGAATGCGAATCCAAAAACCAGCGGCTTTTTGGCAAATCGTCTTCTCGATCTATTTCGTCATATATATTTTGTCGTATTCACACGTTCGTGTGTGTTCGAGCGTATAATTTATTTGTAGACAGTTGATTTGGAAAGAATCGGATTGGTGTTTATTCGTGATTCATGCTCGAAAAATATCAAAAGAAATGGAAATTGAAAAAAACAAAGGAATTTTATGCATGTGTCGAGACGCGAAAAAAAAACAAAAACACAGAAAAGTCACGTAGGCAGGGAAGGGGGACGGATAGACAAACGGCGCTCATCATGTCAGAATATCACGACACATTATATTGCGAATTGCGATGGTTTTTCAAACCAATTGATTGATTGGGAGGAAATTTTTAATCGATTTTTTAATTGGCAGAGAGTCGTGAGCGAGTTTGTTAATACTTTTGGTTTAGTTTAAGGTCATTCGTAATTTTTGCTGCTCACCGAAATCGATGAACTGTTTTATCGAAAGGGGCGACGGGTTGAACTGTGAATAGAAATCCAGCATCTTGGTCATGCCGCTCAAACACCTCCTCGTTATCCTCATTTTGTCGCTTTTTACACATTAAACGTTTATTTTTCTATTCAACGATCAACTCTCGATTTTTCACGATTTATTTAATTTTCCTTTTATTAATTTTCAATACTTTTTGTTTTTATCTAGTTTCCCGTTGATAGAACACGATACACAAAAACGCCTCGAGTAAGCGCAGAGCAGAACGACTGCACGACTCGCTTCAACTCCGGCCTCTGATTATATACGCGCTGTCGGAGCTGCTTTTTCTACTTGCGCCAGTTCCTTCGTCCCCCGCGTAGGTGACACCGCCGCCTCGTGCCACGCCAACACCGTTTTTTCGCCGCTCGAGACGAGTCGGTAAGTTTACCGACTGTGAAAAAATAGACTGTCGGTAGTGGCATCTGTTGCAAAGCGAAAAAACTAAATTGACGCATTGGACGCTTTTTTTCGGAAGCGGAACGCTTCTTTCCATTTGGAGCTTGAAAAAAATATTTTTTAAAAAATGCTCTCGGTCGTCTGTGAACGGAATGATGAAAAAATACATGGATTTTCGAGGTTTGCCGGGAAATAATGATGCAGCAAAGTTTGAATGGCGAATGAGCGAAATATTCGGGGCGCCATTTTAGCGGCGAGAAGGTAATTTGATTCCGTCAGTATCGGGGACTTCCGTCTCGAGGCGACACAAGCCCATGTGGTGTGCTGCGTGTGATCACTCGAGCCACGGGCCAGAGAGAGCGGTGTGACTTTTTTGTTGTAATTTATTAGGGAATGAAAAATCGCTGGTTTTTGGCGCGTCTCGTGTTTATCGAGTAAAGCAAGTCGAGGTTGATATTCGGCAAGTCGTGTGAAGAAAAAAAAAGTAAGAAAATCGTGTGTAAATCGGAGCGCGATAAATGTCGCGAAAGGAGCATTTTTTCGAGGTGTGAAAAATCGTGTTCCGGAGACATTTTCGGAGATAATAAATCCTCCGCTTTTGCTTTTTGTATCTTTTATCGCAACGTGTGCGCGTGCGCTTAATCATGGCCGATTTGGACGATTTTTTTGCGAAGAAAGATCGAAAGAAGGCGAAAGGAAAAAAATTCACAACTACCGAAGAAATCGCCAAGAAACTCGAAGAGACCGGAAAACGCGTTGAGAAACCTAAACCAAAGGACAAACCGGCCAATCCCGAGGAAGAGGAAGTCGCTCAAACGGCCCCCGTGAGTTTTCATTCTCGCTTCTTTTTTTTTTTTTCTTTTTTTCTTTCTCATCCCCCTCCCATCGCAAATTCCGAACTTTTCAACTCTTTCTTTACCTCTTTTGAGCTCCGAGCGAAAAACCCGTCTGTTTATTTCTGTGTTCAATCATTCCCGACCATAAATCACGAAATTTGGGCAACGAAGCGCGGGCGGCGAGGGGATCGCAACGGGGCTGCCATGTTTGATCCTTGCAAACGTCACATCGCCCCTTACGACCCCAAAATCATAATCGCCTTACCAACTCTATGAAAAAAACCCAAAATCCGCGACACCCCTTTTTTTTTTAGCCCATTTTTCACCATTCTCCAGTCCTTACGTAATTCCCCATGCAATCCATCGCCACCTCCCCGACAACCCGTTTTTTCCTCCCATTTTTTTATCCCCGATTTTTCGACTGACCTCATTTCCACTCACAGCTGTTTCCGCACTTTCACGCGCTTAACCTCACTTTTACCTTCTTCTCTCTCGATTCTCTGCAACCGAAACTCCAAGGCTTTCGAGAAATTGCCATTTTTCCCTCATTCGCCATCGAAGCTCGACGATCCTTCTCGATTTTTCTTCAATCTCCCCCCATTTTTATTTCCCATCCATCTTTTTCTATGCATTTTCAATTTCGGCAAAATCATCCTTCGATTCCCCAGGATTTTCTTCATTTTCGACACAACATTTCTAGGGATTTTTTCAACTTTCCTCAAATTCGCGTCGCCGCTGCGGAATCCCCCTCGAAATCGTACTGAAAATGCGCAAATTACGAAATTCCAACATATTTTTACAAAATGTTGAAATTTTATTATTTTTCTGGGATATTAAGGAGGACGACGAATGGCGAGAGTTCGAGGAAGAGAAAAAGGATTACACGGGCTTGAAAATAGGAAATTTGGCGGTGACGGATCACACGGACGGAGAGTCCGAGGAAGAGAGAGGAACGGGAGAAAACAGTTCGGACGGGGAGGCGACGGAGGCGGCCGGAAAGCAGAGCGGCCCTTGGAAAAAGCAGGACTTGCCGGAGCAGAAAGAAACTCCCGGGGAAGTGACGGGGAGCGAGACGGCGACGAGCGCGTCGTCGGGCGGCGGGCCCGCCGGCGGAGGAAGTTACAAAGCGCCTCATCTGAGGAACGTCAGCTCCTCCGTTTCTTCCAGTTCAAGGTCGAGAATGAGAAAAGTTGCGCCGGACATCAACAGCGAAGAATATTTCCCCACGCTCAGTGGCAAGCAACCTCAGAGCGCAGAGAGCGGCCCGTGGGGCAGACGGTAAGGATCCGAGTCAAATTTTACGTTTTTTTCTGTCGAACTCGTTTCTCCGCTAAAGTAAATAAATTCTCACATATGATTGTGCAATGGATTTCGTAATTTTATGTTGAATTGGTCGTTCGATTTAGCCCTTAACGTATTACTATCGCAAAACGACTTTATTCAGGGTACTTTCAAAATTTTGTATAGTAAACGTTCTTGGCACCGAAACTAACAATTTTCTCCTACGAAGAAAAATTTTCTGACCTTTACAATTTGAGATATTTAATTTCCAATTTTTTCATTTTGCCCATCTATCGAGTCACGTTTCGTTCAAAAGTTGTAAGAAACAAAACAAAAAAAACAAAAGAAACGCGACGTTACACGCGTTTAGATGGGGAAAATAAAAAATTGGAAATTAAATATTCTATAGGAGAAAACTGTTAGTTTCGGTGCCCAACAACGTTTATGCAAAATTAAAAAAAACCCAAAATAAAGTCGTTTCGTGATAGTAATACCTCAATAGTCACATAGGGGGTTAATTCAACCCCAGCCGTTTTCGACCGACTCTATCGGTAGTTTGAACCTTCTAGCAGGGAGCCTCGTCGTTATTATTTGAAAGGGCGCGTTAGTTCAGTTTTGGAAGCCGTAGGAAGCGGACGATGTAAAACCTGAGCTATACTAATAGCTCAGGTTTGAGCTAAACTAATTCATTTTTGCAGAAATTTGTTTTTTTCGCCTTTTTTTTAAATATTGAAAAATTGCACGAATTGAATACAATCATCGTGGTCGTTACTCAAGGGTTGAAAATACAGTGTAGTATTTTTATTTTATATTTTTTTTAACCCTTTGACCTGAAAGACTTTCTCCTTCGCCAAACGGTCCCAAAAGATCCTGTCTCACCTCCGAATGTCCTTGAAGCTTTGCGAAATTGCCTGAAAATTGGATGAAACGATAAACCGTAGAATTTTGTGAACGCAGGAAACGCGAAGAGGGGAATTTCGAGGAGGTTCGTAACAGGGGAGGAAGCCGAGGATACAGTATGCCAGAATCGCACGGGGCCCAAGCCCCGAAGCTCTCGCTGGGCAACAAATATGGCGCTCTCTCTCAGGACCAGAGCTGAGATAGCGATCGACGTATAATCTCGTGTGAGACTAAATCGTGACGTCGTTGTAACCGCGATTCGTTTCGTAGCCCAGTCGGTGCTCCGACGAAAACACACACTTTTTTCATAGGCTAGCATTTCCCCCCCCCCCCCCTCCTTTGTTTTTTCATAGCAATGAAAAGAAGAAAAAAAACGATAAACGAAAAACACTCGAATCGAAAGAAAAAAAGAATAATTAACAAAAAGCAAGGTAGCGGTCGCCGGCGAAAATATCGCCAACGCCGATCTAATATTTACTATATATTGATATTATCAATGAAGGAGACTCACTCGGTTACTGAAAAACCAACAAAAAATGGCATTTACGACCACCGCATTGGCCAGTTGCAACATTCGCCGCTAGGATCGCACGGACTGCATTTTTTTTCAACTCTTTCTCCGCGAAAATATCTCCTTTCGACTTTTTCCATCATTTCATTCTGCCTCGTTGAACAATCACCAAATCCGCAATCTCGCTGATTCCTCCACCACTGAATCTTTATTAAAATCTAATTAATACTTCACACTTCGCGACTAATCGTGCGGTTCCTATTTTTTACTTTGAACAAACTAAATATTATCGATACGACGGCGTATTTCAAGACTCATGGAAGTAACAAAAAAATACATCGACTAAGAACGAGGGCGAGAGAGAGAGAGAGAGAGAGAGAGAGAGAGAGAGAGAGAGAGAGACGATAAATTAAATGAATAAATGAATTGAAGAGAAGAATAAACGTGCGAATAAGATTTATTTAAAAAAAAGAAGAAAAAAAAAACATCAACGTGTAGGTAAAATTAAGAATTAAGCTTATATGCGTAGTTAATAAATAAAAATAATTAATTGAATAAAGGAAAAACAAATAAAAACATAATAATAATAATGATAAATAAATAATTAAATAATGAGTGATTCGCCGGGGCTGGGCTTCGGAACATGTCGAGGAAGAAAAAAAAAAACAGACAAAAAGTATAAAAAAATGAAAAACGACGCGTTGCTAATTTTTTGTGTTCCGAGCAGCATTACGGCAAGTTGAAAAGTTGAACCAATTGGGATAGAAAAATCAATAGACGGAGAACGAGAAAATGGAAAAATTTGGTAAATTTTTTGTTTTTGCATCGAAAAATTTGGTGCACGAATGATTTTCAACTTAGGGAGTTAGAAAAAACAATATTTACACTTTTGTTGACGATTGTTTTATTATTTCTGTTGGATAAGGGTTTTTTTTTTTTTTTTTTTTTTTTTTTTTTAATAAAAAATGAAGAAAAGACGTTCAAACACTTTTTTCGCATCCTCAGCACTCGTTTCTTCTTCTTCCCATCACCAACTTTGTCGGCCATTGTTCAACCATGTGTTGGAGGAAAATAAAAAGAAACTGTAACAAGGAGATGGGAAAATTTCTTGCTTTATGGAAAAAAAAAGAAAAAAAAAACAATTTTTCAAACTTGTTTCGTAAAAAAATAAATCCTCAGGGTTTACGAAAATGTTTTTGTTTATTTTTAGCTTTTTTTAACAAATGTACACAATAATAATATTTTATTTTTTCAAAGTATTTCGTTTCCCGCAATTTCTCTGGGAGGTATCGGGGAAGGCTCAGATAACGTCTTCCGGTTTCGCGTAGTGATCGGCACTGCAAAACAAATTTCCTCGATTCGAATTAATTTTCAAATGAATTTTTCTTGTTCATACAAAATGGACGATTCATTGGACTTCACGACGATGGTTAAAATCTGTGTCGCGAAGATACCTCTCGGCATACTTCAGCCCATGGCTGCCCTCGCTCGTGTAACTGACCAACATTTCTTTAACGAGGAGTTCCGGTTTGAAGTTTGGCAAAAAGTAAGTCCATGCTTTACAAAGTATACCAATCTAAAAAAAAAATCGATTCGATTAATTCGCGATTCGTCTGAAAAACAAAGTTTGAGGATGGCGGGGAAAAGTGAGTACCTCCTCGAAATTAATATCAGTTTTCAAATTAGCTGCTGGCGCCATGAGCACTTCTTCTTGCGTACGAACGTAAAAGGACGGATGCTCCTCCAGTTCGTCCAATTTCTCGAGCATCTTCGAGTCCACGTCGTAAACTTCACCGAGAATTTGCTGTTTGTATATTTACGCAATGAATATTTATCTTTGTTTATTTTGTTAATGAGATTTAAATTATCAAGGTGGATCAAGGGAAAAATTGTTTAAAAAAAAAACGATCGGAGCGCCGCCATTTTGGACGCCATCTCGCGGCGTCGCGCCTGCTCCCTACATCGCGTTTATTCATCTCAATTACTTCCGGTCTTTATGTGTCGCAAACAACTTACGTTGCCGGTGCCGGATTTCTTCAGCAAGAATGGAATGTTGTATTTGGTTGCGATAACGAGAGGATATTTGTTGACCGTTTTCCCACATCCGAGAAATTTGGCGTAACCAGCAGCGCCGTCTTTCGCGCTTTGAAGAACGCGATGATTCGGCTCGCCCCTTTTTAACGTTCCGTAAACGAAAACCCGGTGCAACGGGTTCTTGAATAAATTTTCGTACATCTTTTCCGTCCTATCGCTATATTTATACTTGGCAGTTGCTAGCTCTCCAGTCTCAAGGTCGCAAGGTCATCTGACGAGCTTCCAAAAAAACCAATATGGCCGACACTCCAGAAAAAAAAAACACGCAGACTTTTGGTAACTTTCGTCCCGATTTTCTCTATTTCGCGACTCGAAATAAAAATCGTAATTCGATACCTGGTGCAGTTTTTTTTTTTGCTATACACACACGCCTTTTTCACCACGAACTGAAGAGAATTCAAAGGGCGGTCATCGTTCGCCAAATTTGCAACACCGCTCATTTTTACTGCTAAAAAAAAAAAAGCTAAAATAGTTCGGATCCCGGTTCACAGATGGCGCTGCAGCGTGCGCCTCGCGCGTCATCTGCGAGGCAAAATCGACACTCCCAATTCGTGGCTGTTCCTTCTGCTTCGCTCGCGTTTCTGGCATTAATTTCGTGTGTACACAAGAGTGAAAAAAATAAAACATGGCGAAGAATGTTGTTGCAACTTGAGACTCGGGATCATTTCGACAGTTCCAAAAGGTCCGAAATTCCGCTGTAAATTGAATCGTCCTCGTTGTCGAGCCTCGATCATGGAGATCCGCGGGATCGAAGTAACCAACCAGTTAAGGGTGAGTGTCTTTTTTTTTTTTCTACATTCTCTTGACGCGACGAGCTTTGCGTCAATCGCTTAAAACTTTCAACAACAATTGTTTATCCTCGATGAAACGGAATTTCTAGAAATCCCTCATCGACCTGTCACTTTTTCAACAATCGTGCAAAAAATTTCAAAATTTCATCAAATTTCCGACCTTTTAACCTCAAATTCCCAGGCGCTCAGCAATTCCACTCAAATATTAACAACCCTCTAATTAACCTCGATTTAAAACTGACCTAACCTCAAATGCCATCGATCTGAATAGAAAATCTGCAAAAACGTTTTTGAGAAATCATTGCAATTAAAATTACCGTCAAACGACCTCGCGTCCGAAATGGTCATTCCGGAGCCGAGGACAAGTTTCAAGGTCAAATGAAGTTTGCGTAGAATTCAAAAATGGCCAGAACCGTTTAGATGTCAAGTTTTTGACAATTTTGACGAGTAGACGTCGATGCGACGCCAATTTCTTTTCTCCATGGCTCGATAATAAATCTTCTGCAACGATTTGTCGTTGCAGAGCGCCATAAGGGCAAAGCTACTGGAGTTGGGCGTCCGTTATGACGAGGAACTGCCAGATTACATCCTCGTCATGGTCGTCAACAAAAAAACTCGTCAGCAGATGCACGAGGACTTGCACCTCTTTCTGGAGGACAGTACGACTCCGTTTGTCGAGTGGCTGCACGACCAGGTCTTGAAAAAGTTGCAAAAGGTGACGGTTGCCAAGAAAAAAACAACGAGGGAGTTTGTGCCCACGGTGGTCGTTAAGCAGGAGGAGGAACGAAAGAAAAGAAAAAATAATGCTCTTCTCGAAGAGGCGAACGCGCCGCAAGAAAAAACGCTGCCGATTGCGACCAAGGAGGAAAAATCGCCGGAAAAAGTTGGCGAGAAATTGGGAGAAAAAATGGCGGAAAAACCGGCAGAAATAATGAGAGAAAAATCGGTGGAAAAATCGGTTCCCGAAACTTCGACGATAATCCAAATTCGATCGAAAAGCCCAGAAAATATTGGCGGCGCTTTGGAAGATCCGGAAAATCGGTTGAGATCGGGTAAACGCGGTTTGGAATCAGTGCCCGACACGGGCGACGCGAGCGACACGAAAAGACCGAAAATTGTCGAATCGCCAAAGATCCAGAAGCAGCATTCGGAGGAAGAAATGGTCGACGATGAGCTCGAGGAGGAGGAGGAGGAGGAGGAGGACGATGACGCCGATAAATCGGATGGGCGATTAAAGTCGTGCGTCAACAGGCCCAAGATGACGTCGGTCGTGTCGGTGAAAACGCGGCTGGGCGGAGGCCTCGGCGCTCGCAATAAATTCGAGATCCATAGAAATCGATTTGGGGATTCGTCGGCCCGAGGGAATCCGCGATCCAACAATTTCGGGCAACAATCGCGTGGAAATTTCACGCGATCGTTGCACGAGGATCGTAACGATTTTCCAAGGTCTAGGGCGGCCGCGGCGGGCTCGCGAAGTCGATCGAAGGGCGGGGAGCCTCCGCGAAATCGGCAGTTTTTCGATCGTCCGGAGGAAAGACGCCCGGGCCAAAAAATCGAGTCCAAACCGATCGTTAACGTCAGAGATCGGTTGGGAACGAGCAAAATCGCTCCGACGCCATTGCCGGTCGCTGGACCGATTAAAAAATCCACGAACGACGTGAAAAACCGATTGGGACCGTTGAGAAATCGGCAACGAATCGTCGCTCACCGTACCGAGCCTCCGAGCATCGATCAGACCCCCAAAATCCTTCAGGACCAGGACGACGATGAAGACGACGACGATGACCTTGACCTTGACCCTTCGCCCACTCACACGATCGCCCTCAAGTCTCGTATCATCGCCGTCAATCGTACCGATCTTACCGATCTTCAGAAAAATGATGAAATCTCGAAAAATTCAAGCATCGAAGAGATCGAAGCTGCCAAAACAATCGCCAGCAAAGTAATCGTCACTCCTCGACCTCTCAAGCCTCTTCAACCCGCACAAAAACGGGCGACTCAATCGCTGTTACTCAGGGCGGTCGCCGAAGCCAATCAATCGGTCGTCAAACAAAAGAATCCCGAGCCCGTTTTAACGGTGAGTAACAATTCGCCAAAAATAAGCAAAAAACAAACAGCAACCACCGAACAACCTGAAAAATTCGATTTTAGACGCCAATTTATTCGTCGCATCAATCATTCGTCACAGTAATTCATTTTTCTCTTCCATTTTTTTATTTATATCCTTAAACAAAATTTCTACGAATTTTTGAAAAAAAAAAAAAAACACGAAAAAATTCGTAGAAATGTTAATTGTCGTGTGAGTGAATATTCAATCACATTTATTCTGTATTTAGCATTTACGAAATACAAATTATCGAGCACGTTTGTGTATGTACAATAAATTAATTACACAATTGAAAAAAAAAAAAAAAAAAACATGAAAGAAAATAAAAAGAAATTGAAGAAAAGTTTCAGTGAAGAACAAACTCTTGTTGCACCGATTTATTGATCTTCCTAACTGTTTGCGCCTCGAACAATTACTCTTTAAGGATTTTCTCATTCAGAGCCAGTAAAAAAAATCGTTTTTTTTTTTTCGTTTCAAAATATTTATAGAATTTTAAATCAATATTTTCGAATCTATTACGTTTCTGCCAATATTTCGCAATCAATTTTCGAAACTTGAACATTTTTTTTTTTCCATTATTATAAATCGTAGTAATAAGATGGAAAATGAAAAATGTCGATAGGAGAAGCCGAGGCTGAAACGTCCAAGGCCCACGGGAAATCGAGATATAGGCAAAAATTTGTCTGTCCATTTGAACGCCACGAAGAGACTCGTGATGGAAAAAATTCAAGTACAACTGAGCACAGCTGAGAACGACGAGGAAGAAGCAGATGCGAAAAAATGTATGTAATTTAATTCAATCCTCAAAATTGATACTTTCAAGAATTTGGAAAATAATCCGACTTACAGTTCGGACGAATGAACAACGTGCCAATTTGAAGAATAAAAATAAAAAAAATTCTCCATCCTTCGTAGACTCGATGAATTAATTGGATGCATTATTTTTTTTTTTTTTTTTTTTTTTTTTTTTTAACGTAGATACGAGCAATCCGGTTAATGACGAACACATGGGTGTCGTAATGTCGCTTTTCCAACGTAGCGACGACAATCAAAAATTTCTAGTCACGCTCAACGGATACAATAATAATGTGGTTAAGGAAAAAAATACGATTGAGGAGGAGGAGGAGGACGAAGAAGAAGAGGTTGAGATTGAGGCTGAGGAGGAAGGATTGGAAATGGAGGTAAATTTATTGACAAATTTTGAAATAAAATTGAAAACGATTGAGAAATTTTTCAAAAAATTCAATCAATTCGATTAAATGTGTAAATCAATTGTTTATTGAACGAAGATGGTCGAGGACGAAGAGCTGGTAAACTCTCAGACCCTCAACGACGGCCAAACGGTGGAAGGGTCCCCGAATCCATCGCCAACGATCGAAACGGTTCAGGATAATGAAATTGCCGAAAAAATAATAATAATGGACGAGAACAACGAGAACGAGAATATCGAGAACGTCGAAATAGTTGAGGAATCGAAAGAACGGAAAAAACGAAAATTGAGTCCAATCGTTTACACGAGATCGAGATCGCAGAGTCCCAAAATTTTGCCTCTTCCCGTTCCGGGCAAAGAAATTTTTGAAAAGCGACCAATCACCGAAATCTCTCAAGCCAACTCTGACAAATCACGCGACAAGTGTCGATATTGGCCCAACTGCACCTTGGGCAATAAATGTGCATTTTTTCATCCCGGCGTTCCCTGCAGGTAAATCTTTTCTTTTTCATAAATCGAAAAAAAATGAAAATTTCGACAATTTTTCGAAAAAAGTGAATTTTTCTTTTATTTCTCTTTTCAGCGCTTTTCCTGCCTGCAAATTTGGAGACAAGTGCGCGTACAAACATCCCAAGTGTAAATTTGGACTGTCGTGTACAAAATTGGGTTGTGCCTTCGGTCATCCAAAGAAGCAGTGCAAATATCATCCGTTTTGCACAAAGCCATCGTGTCCCTTTTCGCATCCAGTAGTGATCGCGCCGGTGGAGCCGACGCGAGGAAAATTCACGTGGAAAAGACGGGACTGAAACTTTCGGTATCGTTAAACCCAAAAAACCAAAATTATTTATTTGAAAAACCGTGCGTTCCGAAAAGCAAAACGCAAATTTCTAGAAAACTTGTACAGATTCAAAATTTTCGGTGCATTTCGTTAATCTCATTCGAGTGAAAAAATAATTTTGCTATTTTCAGGATCGATTTTTTCATAAATCGACCAAAATTCTCTGTCGTTCAATTTCGAAATATCAACAATCAACTTTTTTTTTTCTATCCTCCGACACAAAATCAGGTTTATTTCGGCGTTGGGGAAAACGAAATGTCGGGGAGGAGACGAGACGAAATTTCAAAAATCAATTAATTTTTTTTGCCTTTTCGAAAAAAAAAAAAAAAAAAAAAAAACTAAATTGGCTCGTCCACTAGCGAAATGGGTGTAAAACAAATAAAAGCGTCGCTCAGCGAAATAACGATAATCGCCAATCGTGAAGATTCAATGAACCCTTCGTGTACATAGATATTTTTTTGTATTACGAACAATAAGAAAAAACAAGATTTTATTTTTAATTAATTTAGAAAGAAAGTGATTATTCGAATTATGACTTGAAAACAATTTTTTCTCATTTATTTACAAATAACGGTTTTTTAAAATTAATTTTTCAAGAAAAAACAATTTTTTTCCGTTTTCGAAACTTAATTGTTCAGGGAGGTTGTTGCTTTGAATAATAAAAAAAAACACCATATTATTTTTTAAGGAAATGACAATATTGCTTTATTCGGTACATCCATTTTTCGTTCTTATTTAAATCTTTTGTTTTTTATTTTTTTTTAAATTAAGTTTCAAACGCCGCCTAATTAAGAAGCCTGCGATAAATGAGCGTTTCTAATGACTTAATTAAAAAATAACCGTAAACTATGTTTTCTTTGGTCGATTTGATTACATTTACATTTAAATATGTACACGTTATAGCGCGATTTGTCAATTACGATTTTCAATGTCTGCGCAAGATAGAAATTATCATGGAAAAATAAGATTTCGGTAGACATTTCAATTCGCGAAAACGTTTCATTTGCGGAACCGGAAGTCACCGATTCGGTGGTAATTGATTTTCTTTGTCATTTTTTCACCTTCTTAATTGTCTTCTTCGGTTTCGTGGACGAGAAAAGTGTCTCGATACAAAGAGCTGGGCGTCCGATTCATCATCGTCACGAACGATGTACCGGAAGCCGGTGTTACAGATGTTTCGATATCGGCCGAGGTCGAAACTGCTATACTGACCGTCGGGTTCGGCGTCGGCGTCAGTAGCGGCGTACCCTGTAAACTTATCGCCAGCGGCAGCGCCCCTGGCGCACAAAGTCCCATTGCACTCCGTCCCGCTTCCGTTACCGAACGATAACGCATCGGGCGGGCTGACCTGGTTCCACAAAATTAAACGTTTCGATACTTTTTACCACTTTTTGACGATCGGTAAAGCAGGAATTACGAGTCGGGCATAATTTTTTAAATTAGGAATTGAAATCGTGTCGGTTGAAAGTCATCCGTTGCGTTTTAGAAAATTCGATTTTATGGATTGAACGAATCGCTCGGCGTTTGAGAGCACAACAAACATGGCGGATGAAGAAAATCCGTTCTAGGGTTTTTTACGGGACCCGTTGGAGGTAAAAAAAAATTGAAATTTAAAAATAGTGGTGGGTTGTGGCTAGAACGAGCGAGCGGAAGCACACATGAAATATAAATGTTTTTTGTGTTACCTGGAGCATTTGCATTTGAGCAGTCGAATAAAAGCAGCCCTGAAGGTTCGGTTGAAAACGGTGTAAATCACGGGATTTATAGTGGACGATACATAACCAAGCCAGAGGCAAGTATCGACTACGTGACCGGGTACCGAACAATCCGGGCAAGCGGCGAATAATATGTTGAGCAAAAAAAATGGTGCCCAGCAGAGCACGAAGGTGAAAAAAACAAGTCCGAGAACTTTGCTGGCTTTCTGCTCCGTTGCAACTGCGTTGGCAGCCAACGATCTTCGTTTCGATCTGCCGTGCAGAAATCTGTATTAAAAAAAACAAAAAAAAACACTAGATTACTCGGTATTTCGGAATTCCCGAAGGATCGTTTGTTCGGGCTTACAAAATCCACTAGATTTCCCCAAATAGTGGCAACATGTACGTAGAATTCCCTAAAAAGGTTGAACAAAGGTATCGTTGTTATGATCGTATCCCTAGATATTCGGAAACAAACACTTCCCATCCATCTAGGGAATTTCTTGTTAAATAGTACCATTCTTTCCGAGACCTTTCGGACCAAAAAACAAGTCACAATCTCGGGGGGTTTTTTTTTTTTTACTCAATTGTCAGAGTTATAGTCTTAATTAATATCTCTGAAGATATGACGTTGGGAATGCCTTCAGGGTCTCGAGAATTGTACACACCGAAGCATTTCGAGTGGTTTCTTGAACCACAATGTAACCAACGTCTCTAACAGGATCCTGATTAACCATCTCTCTCCTTAATGTCTTGTATAACACTATATATATGTGTGTGTGTACATTGGGATTTGGGAGGATTTCAACCGGGTCCTTGTTGTTACATATATATGCACTTGGGCTATTCGTCATATACCGGGTGTCCTAATTGGCAACAATTAGGCATGCCCTTTCCGCCTTGAATCTGACAGTTGCAGTCTTTTTCGACTCTCGAGGTATCAAATTGAAGATAATTTCATAAACTGTAGTCCGGGTGGAGTCGTTTATTAAAAAATGAATAAAATCTGTGATTATAGTCAATGATACTCACCTCAAGCTCAAATGAGTTGGTGCTACGTTCAAATGAAGTTTGAGTGATCTGAGAGTAAAGTTTCGTGTTTCACGAGCGATATTCTCCGGAGTTTGAGTACCCTGATCCATCTTAACGCAAATTCGACCACCTCCTCCACCAGGTCCTGGATCCGAGTCCTCGTTGCCGTCGTAACTAAGCTGTGATTGTGTTCCAGCGGTTTGTGCACTCGTGCTACGGCTTGAACAATACAGAAAAACATTTGTTTTTTTTTTTCACCCTAAATATTGGTAGGGTATTCAGCTTTTTAATTAGGAAAAAGGGCTTAAAAAAGTTTTTACCTGTCTGCACCTCCGCCACTTCCACCGGACAACCTCCAGAGTTGTTTCGACGAGATAGTGGACGATCTGGAAGTTGTCCCAGTGAGTTTAGTGGAGGCGTATCTACCGGCTAGTCGACGAAAGTGATCCCCCTCGGGATGTTCCGCGACGAAACGTGCCTTCTTCCTCAACAGTTGTACCGTTAAGACGTATGTTCCGACCATCACGATCATAGGTATGTAGAAGGCGATTAGCGAGCCAAATACGAAGAATGCCCTGTTATTGATCACGCAGAGCCCTGGCTCCGGCATGATATTCAGGGGGTTGATTAATCCTACGAAGAGACTTTTTACATGCGCTACTCGTACGCCTATTATGGTCTTAGTGTTTCTATGCATCTTGTTCCAACTAGCTCTATCACTTTTAAGAACGGAAGGCGTAATTTTTGTGACCGAGAGATTTTTACGTGTTTCAAAAGATTTTCCCCTGGATTCTTCCCGCTCACACTCACCCGCCATTTTGTGCATGACAACTCACGCGAAATGGCGAATGTTGGTGTTGTTTTCTGGTACTATTTCAAGGTCTAATACGATGGAACAAAATGTAAATTCGTTTTACCTAATACCGTGATGGAGCTGGAGACCAGCATAGCCAATAGCCAAACCGCAGCAATTTTGAAACCGACCATTCTTTTGGTCGACGTGTGACGCGTACGTAAAGGATTTCTGATTCCGATATAACGTCCGAGGGAAATGAAGCACATGTGCATTATGCTGGCGGAGCACGCCAAAACATCGCACGTGACGTAAACGTTGCACCAGGCCATACCGAATGGCCAATACCCTAGAAAACAAAAAGTAGGCAAACAAAAAAACAACTAGAATAGTTGCTATAAATAGACCAAGATTTTCAACAGCCATAAAATGCATTCGAACAATTGCCATATTGATAAAACAAACGGTATTTTATTTAATCCTATAAAGAAATGGAACTTGAATGAAAAGAGGAAATGCAATTTAGCATTGGGGATTATCGTTGAAATTCTCGACAAACTATCTGTAAAGGACACTTTGTCCCGAATGTCATCGAGGAGCATTACCTATTAGCGTAGAATCGAGAGCTCCCATCCACGCTTAAAAGCGAACTAAAGGCATTGAGAAGAAAACCAATTAATCGACCGTGTCAGAATTCTCCATCGTGTCTCCTCGCGCAGTAAAAGGTTTTGCTTGTCGGATCGAGAGAATTCAAAGTATCTTACCTACGTATGAAAATATACATATACGAAATTTCTCTCGAGTTAAATTGGATTCGCTTTGAGCAAATGTTGAAATTCGCCTTCTATCTTTTGGAATTTTCATAAGAGCAGAATGCTTTTATGTCCTCGAAAGGATGCTTTTCTCAGGAAATTAAAGAAAAAAAAAAAGACCCCAATGAAGTTCCAAAATGTATATCGCTAATAAAAACGAGAAGAGAACGAGGTCGTTGTCCTATTCCCACCCTAACCTTGACCTCCACGCCAAACTCAAGATGCACAGTTGTTTCAATTCAAGTTTAACGTCCACATTAAGGTCAGATTCTGGCATTGAGATCAGACAGAAGGCATTGGCAGCGTTCATGCGAGCAAGGCGTAGGTTAGCGGTAGGGGCTAATGCCAAGATTAGAGCTAGGATGATTTTTTTTCGGTCACGTAGTAGGAATCGCGTTACATATAAATTTGTTTGTACCGCAACGTGAGAATGAGAGGCGGATGCCATTGTCAGGTTGTGGTGAGGTTGCCGGGAGTAGAAACGTGACATAACGTTCATCCCTTTTACCGAGCGGGCCGACATGTGTGTGGCTGATGGTCGACGTCACTCACAGAACGTATGAGTTTGCTGGATATATGGCAAAGGTGGGAGGAGGGTTTATCGTTTAGAGTTTTCCGATACACTTGTGTCGGATATCGATTCGTAACGTTTTGACCCGTTAAGGCTTGTAGCGAAAGTTACCAGCAGGCATGATCGCCCGATTAAGGTTGCAAAGATTGTTCCGCGACGC
Organism: Hyposoter dolosus; assembly: GCA_963921915.1. Lineage (NCBI taxonomy): Eukaryota > Metazoa > Arthropoda > Insecta > Hymenoptera > Ichneumonidae > Hyposoter > Hyposoter dolosus. The sequence goes on from OY998139.1 coordinate 8,626,238, forward strand.
GTGACGCTTGAAATTTGTTCGTTCGACTGATTTCTATTAATTTTAAACTAGGATTTCCAGAACCATTCGTGTCCCTTTATATACGACTGGAGCCAACGTTCCGCCCACGAGAAAGCACGCCATCTAGCGGCTGATCTCGGAACTAGATGGGGGGTTTTTTTTTTCTATTCGTGTTCAAAATACTAGTAATTGAGTCATCGTGCAATAGCGGTGAAACCGATAAGAAAAAAAAAGTTATTAATGGTCACGAAAGATGTTATCCGGCAAATATTACGCCGTGGAGAATGATGCGTCACGCAGGAACTAACTTGATGCTCGCATGATAGTTGTTTGACGAATATGCGCGCTCGAATAAATCATCAGGGAGGTATCGTACGAACGAAGTTATTTCTTTGCTTGATGTATTCGACCTGTTTCTCTTTTCGTTATATATACTTTTTCGCGGCTTTCTTCGCATCCCCGGCACCCTCGTTACGCAACTCTATTATTCGGATGTTGAGCAATCCGTTAATATTAAATTCCCCATGAAGATTCGAGCGTATTGAGAATTAATAAATAATGAAGCATCTGGATAACAATCATTGGCTCAAAATTTTCATAGTCCCATTGTCCTTTTTCTCACCGATTCTCATTGCCTTAATCATCAAAGTAATTAATTTGTTCATCTCCATTTTTTTGCTGCCTTCTTGCTCATTATTTTTTTTTTTCTTTCTCTTTCCAAATGACTAACTTTGAGGAGAGTGAGAAATGTAAAACTCTCCGTAGGCGCATTTCTCGGGGAAGCTTTTAGTAAGTCTGTTGGGCATTAAAACGCCTCGGAGTACTTCCGTGCAAGCGCGCAGTACTTTTCCGGCTGACGTTCTTCAACTGGGCCACTTTAAGAGATGTGAATTTTTTATTTTCGTCTCTCCCTCCTCCTCCTCCTCCTCCTCCATTGTGTCCCGTGCGTAACAATCTCGAACTCGACCAAAAGTTTTTTTCGATCGTATACAAAATCTTTCAAATTGTTATCTCGTCCTTATAACTTTTGACATTAATAATAAAATTCTATAATCCCGCCAAGTTCAAGAAAAATCTCAAATCCAAAACGCACTCAAGAATAAATAAATCAACAACGATGCAAATAAAGTCAAATTAATAAAAATGGAACAGTGGGCCCATGAATATTCTCGTCGTGATAACATCGAATGGAAACCATGACGACAAAGAAATTTATTGTATTTTGCAATTCACATCTATACATATATGCATTTTTATTTTTTCCTTTTTACAGCACTTGTCGTTGATTTCTTTTGGTATTGATAGCTCGGCAAGTTCCGCACGTGGGTGGAATAATAGAAAGTCGATTCAAACATGGGGAGGGGGCTTTGTCATCTTGTCATTATTGTTATCATTATTATTATTATTATTGATTTTCAAGGGTTTATGGTTTTCTACATCTCGCCTGACGTGACCCGGAACGAAGTTCGTTGCGAGTGAATTTAATAAGACTAAAAATAAACGTATTCCGATGTTATCACATTTCGACGCTCAAATCGATCGCCAATTTGTCCTATTTGCGCAAAGAATCGACAAACATATTTTTCTTCCATATTTTACATTTTTAAATAATTCCTCATGTCAAATTCACTTTTTGCCTTGTTTTTTTATTTATTTTTATTTTGCTTCCTCATAGAGGAAGCTACGTGACGGTGAATTTTTATTTCCCACTTTTTAAAACATCGAAAAATCATATCTCGAATAAATGTCCAGAACGCGCGTGTGTGTGTGTGTGTGTGTGTGTGTTCTGGCAATGTAAAATTCAAACGCTTATAACTCGAGAACGGTTCGAGCTACAGGGCTCCCGTTGTGCACAGATGTTGATATATACAAGCTCTTCCTTATCTGGGAATTTTATTGGAATTGCTAGAAAAATACGAATTCTACGGCATTTTGAAATTTTCAAAAAAAGAGTGTCATCGCTCTAACTTTCGCAAATTTCAAGATTTATTACAAATTTATTTTTTTATGAATAGACTATCATAATAGGAGAGTTGGTATTGAATTTAGAAAAAATCGGCAGAACGGTATAAATTTTTTGAATTTTAAAAAAATCTGGGGTTTTCGAAAAATCAAGATTTTGAGCATCGATTTTTTAATTTATTTTTCATCGCGTGCTACGTGATTTTTTTCTCGATTATGCAGCACAAAAAATAATTGAAATTTAGTGCTGCATCGCCGAGGGCCGGGCTTCCGGTTTACTACTCGCTGTTGTGCTGAATAAAGCTCCGATTCAGCGTCAGATAAACTGGTTCGTAATTAATCCATTTCGACGAGGCCACTGTGAAAGGGACCCTTTTATGAGAATACTAAATCGCGAATTGCTCTGCACGAGATCAAATTTTGTGACTTTAAAAAAAAAAAACAAAAAAAAATCATTTTCACAGTTTTTAGGAACTGTTATTTTCGGGGCGTTGATAAAAACGCTTGGGAAATTATTTCGAACGGGAATTTAGTGGCTGACGTTGATAGGTCCATTCGGAGTCGGCGAATTTGTGATATTCACACAATCCACCACGTTTTATAACGTAAATTACAACTTGAATAATATTCCCCTTGTCTGGAGTCGATGGACCCCAAAAAAGCAATAGGGGCAGGAGTGCCTCAAATAGTGATTGACTTTTACAACCCCTGGGGCATTCCCCAGAGCTGCCAACTCGTTATTTTCCATTTCTTTTTCCTCCTTCCCTCCGTCTCTCTGCATTCTGCAATCTCCCGTATACGCGGGCATGATTGCTCCCTCGACACCTTTAATCTGCGTTTACGGTTCAGTTTGTCATAATTAGCATTGAGAAAAAAAATCAAACAGCCATGCAAAAAGTCCGAGAAAAATGAAGAATAAAAATCGAGTTTCGAACGAGAATTTCGTGGTTTTTTTTTTTCAATTCGTAATTTTTCATTTCAAATATATTTTTTTTTTTTATCGGATCAATTGATGTTTCGATCGTGCCGGAAAAATATATCCGGTAATTCTGGCGGGCAAATTGAGCCGGAAAAAAAGGATTTTCCGGGTCGAGCTATTTCCGTCTTTGTTTGTCAATGAGATTGGAAAAATTTTTGCTATTGAAGGTAGAGCGATAAATTGGATGTTAGTAGTAGCGAGAAATCGATTGCCGATATTCAATGAGCCGAGGAAAATAAGAGACCGAGTCAAAGTCTCAAAATCACTGATTTTTTTTCCTCCCTTTTTGCCTCTGTTCTTTTTGAGCATCGAACGAGAGCACGATGATCAGTAAAGAAAAAGCATCGAAACGTTAACAATCACATAAATCAAATGGTCCGAGAAAGTTAAGGGGATGCTCGTAACCGAGCCTCCCATAAAATTCGACCACCGGCTCAAGCCCTCAAGACCTCTGTACGACTTATCAGATTTTCTCTGACCTCGGCTTCATTACTCACTTGCCCATTCATGAATTTTATCGCTTTATCGTTTTCTGTGCTTTTTATTACTTTTCACTTTCGTTTTGTTTGATCTGACGCCCGGATATTTAATTATTCTTTTTTGTTTTCCCAAAATTTTTACCGAAAAAGTCGATTTTTTTTTTGCCCCCCAGTCCCAACGAATTATTTTCGATTTTTTACCGGAGGAAATGAGCCTCGCGAGAATCTGCAGATATAAATGACTCGTTGAAACAAAAAGGTTGGCAATTTTGCAAATTGCAAAACCGCGAGAGATTTAAGCTCGTCAAACAAAACGATCTTGGCCAAGGCGTTAGTTTTGTTTTTAAAGAAGAAAAATTTCAAGGAAAGCTGAAAATCTGTGAAGCTTTGAAAAACCACCACGATATTTTATTCCGTCGGTTGGTTTTTTTTTTTTTTTTTCGTTTTTTTTTTCAAATCTTTAGCTTATTAGCGATGCGCGACGAGCGAGCTTTTCCCTCCCTGCTTCTTCGTTCGCCACCCTTCGAACGAATGGGATTGATGCAAATTTAGCTCGAGACTCTTTCACTCGCCTCGACACCTCATCCGCGGGACGTCTGAGTTCATTTTTAAATCCCCAATTCATCGATGCCCGATGAATTCAAATTGTCCAAAAATTTTCTTTCGTTATTCGAGTTGAAAAATAATTTTTTCCACTTGGCTATCGATCCGAATTTGTACTCACCCAAAAATCCTGGTATCGCACCGAGAGGCATGACAAAAAGACTGACCAGTAGGTCAGCCACCGCTAATGAGAGCAAAAAATAATTTGTCACGTTGTGGAGTCTTTTGTCGAGAAAAACTGCGAGGCAAACGAGAATATTGCCAAGTCCACCGGCCAAAATAAATACTGCGACAAAAAGAAAACTCCAATCGAGCTTCTTCCGTCCTCTCGACAATTTATTGTACCCTGTGCTCGGTGAACAGGTCACTTGCAGATCTTGCGACGAAGCGTTCAGCGATGGCGAACACTCGAGCACCTTTCGACAACATTCAACAAACATCCAATTAGTATTTTATTTATTTATTATTTATTTATTAACCACTGCAATTTTATTCCCGATTCAAAACTCGTGGTCGCAAAACTCACTGGAAATGAATTTTTACACAAAATAGCGATTTACAATTATTTTCGATCCCACAAACGAGTCATATGTCGTTTTTCTCAATTTTTCAAACCAAATTCAAAATCTGTGACTCCGAAAACCCCGCGTCATGTGAATTTTTATCGAAATCGGCAAATTTAGAATTTTTCAATTTTCAAAGCTCCGGCGATTTTTGTTTTTCAAATGAATTTTAAAAATCGGCATAATTGCTGCTAAAAATAAGCTCAACTTACTTGAGCCAATAGACTGGCGTTGCAATCGTTAAATCGAGATATTCTCGAGAGAAATGCACCCTCGATGCTCTCGAGGCCGTCGAGGACGAGCGAAAAGTTGAGATCGCAGCCGCCATTTGCAAAATAATCGCAAGGCCGGCAAAGCAAAGTTGTGCCGCCCGTGCCGATCCCAAAGTGCGCGAGTCTGCCGATCGTTGCGACGTCCGTAGTCGAATTTGGCGATTTGACGATCGTACAAAAATGGTCGTAGTCCATAAAGCCGAGTCCACATTGATCGGCACAATTTAAAAAATCGGCCGTTGAGTTGGCGCCGTGCGATCCGATCGCCGTATCGTTGCACGAAACTTGATGCAACATGGCGCTGAACTCGTTCGTCCAACCGACGAGACCGCTCCCTCCCGTTGTCAGCATGATTTTTTTTTTTCTTTACGGTAGTACCTCCGTGGAATCCTCTAACAAACGATCCATTTTCATTATTTCAAAAACTGACGCCATTGTGATTTTTAAATACCAAAAAAAGCCTTTTTCAATTATTTTTTATTTTTACGTTTTTTTTTTCGCCCAAAAACTACGCCATTTTGATTTTCCTTCGGGACAAAAGTTGCAATCAACAGAAAGATGGAAGCTGTGACCGGAAAAATATTTTTATTATAAATTTCCCGTCAATTTTATTCAATTTTTCTAACCTCACGCCTCTGGCGTAAACTTTCGATCCTGATTGGCCGGAGGTACTACCTCGAGCCTCGGAAAAAGGTGAGAAAAAAAAAGAAAACGTTTTCTTCTTCTTTCCCTTTTCTTTTTCGTTTTTTTTTTCTTCTTCTCGGGCTTCAATCACAAATACGACATTTGCACTTCGTCACTTGAGAACCGAGGCACGGCGATAAACCGTCGTGGCTTCGAAACGATAACAATAAAGCTCGTAGTTTTTCGGATGAACTACGACGAGAATAACTCGTCGGATGAGCTTCCGGCATTTTTCTCATGTCGACGCACATCGACTCGGCAAAGAGTTCGTTTTGTTTTTTTTTTTTTACTCCTATCAAAGTTTTTTCTTGGCACTGACAATTTTTAATTTCCACATATAAATTTTTATTATTTCGTATTTTACAATGAAATGTCGAAAATGAATGAAATGAAAAGAATTTTTTTTTTTTTTTTTTCTATTTTTTGGAAAGTTTTATCGCATTTTTCACCGGACGATTTTTTAAAAATTATTCGGACGAAGGAAATTGTTGAAATATTTATTTAAAGATTATTCTTTGTCTTGTCCGTTCACTTCCGGCTTTTTCCACTGCGCCATTGGGTCGAGAAACATAAACACGAAGAATGATACACATGGTACAGCGCGTGAGCCCTTAAGGTCTTGATCGTCCTTTTCACTACTTTTATCTCATTTATTTTTGTTCCCTTCAACGAAGGTATATGTTTCTTTTTGTTTTATCTTCCCTCACGATTCGTCGCCCAAAAACCGTTATTTTCCACCGGCTCGTCGTTTCCGGTTAAACTACTATTTTTCTTTTATTTACTCGTTTTTTTTTTTTTCTACGTCGCAGAGTTTATATCTTTCCTCGGCTCCCTACACGTTCGTAAGAAATTCGAAACGAGGATACACGCACTTTCATAGATTCGCTTTTATTTGCATTATTTTACGATTGGCCTACGATCGAATCGAAATTTTTTGATCTTCCGACGACTTTATTCCCCGTAGAAAAAACTTCAGTTGCTGCCTCCTCTCTCTCTCTCTCTCTCCGTGGCAGTAACGTCTGAAACAGTGAATAAACAATAATTTTCAGTGATAAACAATTATCGGTTATACATTTTTTATTGTATTGCCACTATTTCTATCAAATTTCAAGGTGATTGTCGTATTGTTTGAGAAAAAAGGGTCGATTTGATCGAGCCTCGATCGACTATTAATTTAATTAAAATCGTAGGAAATTACATTCGTCTAATTGAATAAAAGTTTTGAGACTGTGATATCCAACATCTTCTCGTCTCTTTCTACATTTTAGTTCGCGCCTGAATCTCGTTTTACTGGATCGTGATAAAAGTTGTAGGGTCAGCTCTGGGAAATGAAGAAAAAAAAAAAGTTGAATCGGTTTCCAATTCTTTTTCGCAATCTCTCGTTTTTTTTTCTTTCTCTTGTGGATTTTAATTCGACACGAGTCAGGAAAGTTGAAACAACTTGACCGAAAAAAAAAATGATTGACATTTGCTGTTTCATTTTGTTAATTTATATTTTATTGTTAATTATTTATTGGCGAATGTTTTAACTGTCGAATAATTGTGCCTTATCAGCGCGTAATAAAAGGTCATGGGAAAAGCGTTTCGAGGCAAGCGTGACGGCTTGAGTAATTCGGAGATTCGCGTCGCGTGTGCTTTAATTGCTTTAATTATCGAATAATCAGGACTGAAAAGCTCCTCGTCAGAGCGCGACAAATCACTTTATACACACCCAAGTTTACTAAAATAATTTATTATAAACCCTGCCGGGATAAATATCAAACAAATGGAAGATAAAAACTCTACAATTAACGCGCTGCACCATAATTAGGGCTTGAAAAAACAACTTCCCCAGAAACTATTCAAACCTCGTCCAATCATTGACGAAGTGGTTCTCCAGACGTGGTTAAAAATTCAGATCGATCGATCGGATAGATCAGAAAACATTGACAATTTTAATTGCCATTTACCGCGTGTTTAACCTCCAAAAAAAACGTGTCCAAATCACTTTTTTCGCTGTAAAATTGGCACGATTGAAGGGATTTAAACGAAAAATGAATCATAGCTGGGTCGCGTCTAGAGAGACATTATGCCAGAGTTTAAAAATAATTCAGTGTCCGGTTTAAAAAATACAGGTTCATAAATAAAGAAATATTTCACGAAAACCAAGAAATCCGGCAGCAAATCTTGCTCGGGTAATACATATTGTCTTTACATACGTAGGTTGGAGCGATGTCTAGAGATAAGGGGTCGAACGCATTGCCGGACTCGAGGTCACGTTCCAAGATCTCCGGGCAGTTTGTTTGTCAAAATGAAACGTTGGTAGAAATCGTGAAACTTGCTCGTAGATTTGAGCCACTCGATTAGCATTTCTCTCCGTGTTTCTTACCCGGATATATTTTCTCGAGAGTTCAGGATCCTTCGAATTTTGCTTTTCTACCGGAATTCCCTCAGCTACTTGAGCAAGTGGCAACAGAGAAATTTCAATTTAATTAACAAAACACCAACGACGGATCGGCGATAAAAGTTGAGCCAAGAGTACAGAAAAATGCATAAATAGTTGGGCTCTTGCAAAACCCGTCTAGCGTCTCTTTCGCGCTTGGTTGCTGAAAATTGAAACTCAAAATTGTCAATTTACGAAGTCGCTATCGAGTTAGTCGGCTCGTGGATAAAGAGAAGGGCGTTGCGGGGGAAGCGGTTGGGGCAGGATGAGGCAAGGGGGAGGGGGTGTTTCATGCAGAAGCTTTTTGAGAGCGCGCTCTCGCACTGCCGCATATATAGAAACCTCGGAAAACTCATTTATCCCGCATTATGGCAACTTTTTCACAAACTTTTTTTAAAAATCTTCTTTTTCGCGTTATCGGTATTTTCTCGCTACCGCGAATACAGCGAAAATCGACGGTGCAAAAATAGCTGGAAAAAGCATTCTTCGTCGATGCGACGATACGAGACAACGCGGCAAGGGCTCTATGCGAATTTTCAAAACGAGATGCTACCAAATTCTAACTAGCCCTTAAAATCGATTTTCCCTTTTTTCTTCCAGCGACCGAAACTTTTTTGCTGAATTTACGGAGCAAAAGATTCGCGGCGGGATACGATCCTGTGGGCTTTGTTTTTCGAGCCTGTCGCTTTTTGCGGAGACTATGGAACGCGAATCAGCGCGGCGAGCTTTTTTTCGCGTTTAAATTCATATTAAAAATCGAAAAAAATGGCGGCTTACCGAATGGAGAATCGCGAAAATAAAGAAAAAACTATTACGATCGTTGGATTGGAGTGGGAATTAGGAAAACATGTTTCTCGGGTTTGTAAAAAAATGGGCAAAAATACAAGAAGCTTTTTTCAAAGCTAGCTTGTCGCTCACACACACACACGCGGATTTAGTCGTTTTATTCTTTCACCGCCTGAGGATTTTTCGGTCTGAGAATTGAGATCGAATTTTGCGGGCTGGAGGGACGGACGATTTCGTACGCGGGGTATCTCGAGAATATAAAGCACTCTATCGCGGAGCGTTGCCAGAGCTCGGTTTGCAGCACCAACGGTGGGGTTGGGCGTTGACTACATTTTCGAACGTATCTATACACACGCGGTCGAGCAAAAAGTCTTTCCACAGCTGGTTATATTCGTTTCGAACCCATTTTCTTTTTGCCTGCAAGTTCATCGTCGTTCGACGATGCGGAGGAGCTTTCGAAAGGCAAATGAAAATCTTTCCAACGCTTTTCCTTAAATTTCAATTGACTCGGAATTTACAACTCTAAGAATTTCAAACTCACTTGATTACTAATGTGACCTCGAAACTAGAAAAATCTCCTTCTTTCCGTTCTTTTCATTTTTTAAAAGAAAAACGACGTTACGAAAAATTTATAAACGAAAATGTCCATTTTTTTTCCAAGTTTTTGAAACAGTCCCTTGATAAGCAACAAATCTGCAGAGAAGCAGAAAAAAGTGGGTCGTTATCGTGAGAGATCGAGAACGGCCAATAAGTTGTGTCAGTTATTTACTTCACTGACATTCAAGATCACAGGGCAGATCAAAGGTGTGCTGTTTTTTATTGCGAGGGTAGAAATTTAAGGGGGAGGGGTTAAAATTGGTCATGCGCGACACGAGAAGACTCCGGTCCCTTCGAAATAGCCGGATGAGCTCGTATCGTCGACCGCAAACGCAGGCCAAACCACAAAATAGTAAAGTGCACTCGAGCCTCGATTCGTCGTATTTTTTTTTTTTTTTTTTCCCCTCCCATTTATTCCTCTCGTCCCTATAATTTTTTCGGGCCTGCGGGGCTAAAGTTATTGTGAAATTTTCCATCCCCTTGTTCGAGGAATGATATTAACTATTTCGAAAAAATTTCATTGCTTTTTATCGCAGGAGAAAAGATATAAAACACACGAAGGGAGCGTGCGTCGAATTGGTTAAGTAGTTACGGTTTTAATAGGTCAGACAGAGTATCCCGAGGCAGTACCAAGGCGAGCATTTTTTTTTTGCAACAAAATAATTATCGCCGTTGTTCAATGATGGTTAAACATTGAAAAAACGAATAAACGAATGATAAATAAATTTTACAGCAGAAATTAGACGATGAAAAATATTTATTTTTTCTTTTTTATTAACAGAAACAAAAAAAAATGGTTTTCTCTCGTAATTGGGATTAAAACAGACGTGGCTTTTCCTCTCCAATGTTGCAATTCTCAGTCAACTGACCTGCGTGTGTGTGTGTGTGTCCGTTACTTGGCGATGTAAGGAAAAGTTTTATAAGCCGACTAAGCGCCACGAGAGGGCATTCGGAAATCCCACAAAAATAACTACCCTCTGGAACTGTTGAAAGCTCAAGTGGGGCTTTGTACATTGGAGAAATAAGAAATCCCAGTCAGTATGGACCAGTCAATCGTACGGATCTTGTATTTATAGTTTTTTTCTTTTCGCCTCGTGTTATTTATTTCCTAGAGCCAAAGTTTGTGGATTATCGAAAAAATCGCTTCACCATCTCTATTTCTTTCCGATAACGTATTATAATAATAACAATAATAAGGATAAATGTTTTTTCGCTCCAATTTTCCATCCTACAGTCAGCTCGCAACTTTTTCTCGAGGTTGAAATAATTTCTAATTAATCGGCATTTGGAAACTCGAAAAAAAAAAAAGACACAAATTTGAAAAGGCTGCTTGACGAAAAACGTCAAAAGTGTGAATTACGGAAATTTAATTACAGGATTTTCCTCATTACTCTTTGTGATTAAAAAAAAAAAAAAAAAAAAAAAAGGCAGCAACGAACAAACGTTGGAAACGAGAGCTCTTTTCATTTTTATTCTTTGGCGACGAAAAATGTGGTTCGTTGTAAAGGGAATGACAGCAAAGAAAAAAAAAAAAAAAAATGGTATTCGCCGGAAATTTCAATGTCCGGAAGTCAAAGCTTTGAGGATTTGCATTTGCCCCACTGTTCTTCAGACTTTTTGTCTCAAGACATTTTTTCTGTCTCGGGCCAACTCCTCTTCGGCCTTTCGTTTATCCCTTCCCTCTCCTCCTTTCAACTTCCACTCTTCCGACTCTTTTTTCCCCCTTTACATTCCTGAGAGCCCTCTAATATATTCATGGCACAAAATTCTACGTCAGCTTTGTGTACATATGAATCACTCGAATGTCTCAATGATTCGACAAACAAATAAATAAAAATAAAAATATCTAAATAAATAAATAATCGAAAAAATAAATTTTAAATAAAAAAAAAATACTTGACCATGTTTTTGTGTTAAAAAATTTTGAAAAAACCAAAACGACCAAAAAATATCGAGGAATTTATTGGAAAATTAAGAGAAATAAAAAAATGAGTAAATTTTGGATCGTCCGCTATAAATATAAATATAAAATGCACTCGATGTTATCGTAGGATGTAATTAGCTATTGAGACAGGTCAAAGGGAGCGGAGATACGGATGCAATTTGTTAGCGACTATACACAATCTCTATGTTCCTCTCTGTCTCGCATGGTAATCTGGTGAGCGATGCTCTCTCTCTCTCTCTCTCTCTCTCTCTCCCTGTATTTTTTCATGGCTTTTTTTCATTTTTCACCCAACTGTAAGCCTCGCTGACAATATATACGTATACACGAGTACATTCTTTTTTTTACATTCTCGACAGCCCGACGAGAAGATAAATGCGAATGAAAAAACGACGAAAAAGCAAGAAGATAGCAAATTGTCACACTGGCGCGTTACAGAGTGGAATATTTGTAAAAAAAAAAAAAACGAAAAAAAATCGAAAAAACTTGGCTGAATTCTAATAATTCTTGTTGCAAAAAGAATCAAGTAAAAACGAAGGAATTTATCGTCAAAGAATTTACTTACATTTTTCGATATTTTTATTCAATAATTATTTATATAATGATACTTTATTAATAATTGCAATTATGAAATGGACAAAATGAGAGAACGAAAAGATCGCGATCTTTTTGAAGGTTTCCGACCCGAGGGATTCTGGATCACTCGAAACTCTTCCTTTTTTTCACATCTTCTCTTTTTATTTCCCCATTTCTTGGTTCTTCTTAACGCGAACAATCGTGTATGTCTTCGTGTAGTAAGTCTCAGGAGCACCATCCTTCACTCAAGAACACACGCTATTAGATTTATCGCCGCCTAGAACTTTCGCGCAGTCGTCTCGGTGGATAAATAATGTGATTGCAGATTCCCAAACTTTTTATCAACCTTTTTTTTTTTTTTTTTTATCTATTATTTATTTTATCTAAAATTTCGTTGTATCCGCTGGCACGTGTTTGAATTTTCACATCCTTCATATCGAAATATAATTTTGCTGGACTCGTTCCTTGCCAATTACGATTAATATTACTCGGACGTATCGCTCGACTAATTAATGCGAGAGAAAAATTAGCGAGAACGAGTTACGAAGCTCGAGTGCAAAGGCTACATTGTCACGGAAGAAAAACTTGCACGATGCACAAACAAAGAAACTCGAAGGAGCGAAGTGAGGAGAGCAGCGAGATTGAATCCCTTGGAAATCAGTGCATAAAAGTGCGCCTTAACCGAGATATACGAGAAGGTTTCGCCAATTGTTAGTCGCTGAGAGAAAACTAGTTTTTCCACTCGTATTGTATTCCTCGTACTTTTTCTCAGACCTTTCCTTCCATTTATGAACAAAAATCATTATTTTATCATTTTTTAATAATTAAAATAACTATTATTATTATTGACAATTGTTAAATTAATCATTTTCGTTTTAATAATTCATTAATATTATAACTAATTATTATATAATAATTTTTAATAATAATAATTGAACATTGAGGTGTTTCAAAAATATTAATTGTCACATAGTGATGTTAATAAACATCTCGTAGGCGACTCCCGAAATGTTGGAATGAGCTCTTCATATCCATCACCTCCCCTCTCTTCTGCTTCTCACTTTGCTTCATCTCATCCCTTTTCTCGTCAAGCTCAAAGTGGCAGGTCACCCAGTGGAGCAATCTCGTGACGTGTGTACCCCGACACGAACATCGATTACCCCTTTACCACGTGCTCGTTACATCCAATACATACTCCAAGATTTCATGATATTATTCCCTAATAAGTTGCGGCCACTAATCGTCACTGACAGAAGTGACGTCTATTAGATAATATCGGCCATCGAAATTGTGACGTTGGAGCATTATTTCCACACGTCGAATGAGAACATTCAATTTTTTTTTACAATTTCTCGGACTTTTCCAACTTTCTAATATATTTTTTACTCGATTATGCATTTTTTTTTTTAAATTTTGAAACACCCTGTACGTAATTTGGTCCATCCCTCATGCCCAACTGGCGAAAAATTTGTTTCTTTTATTTCACAATTGTTGTAAATTATTAGTAGTGTTTTCCATGCATACCCATCTCGGATTTTTACACGTTTTATACTGTGAACCTCAATTTTTTACGTCGGTTCCGAACTACAGTTTAAAAAGATTGGAAAAAAAATGCGACTTGGTTTCGGTGGGAATCGAACCCGGGCTCACTGGTTGCGAGCCGAGCACGTTACCACTGTGCCACCGCCTCACTTGGTCGTTATAAATTATTTCAATTCGTGTGTTCATCTTTTGTTTGTTTTATTTTCCTATTTCTCGTATCACTTTTGCGACACCCTGTATATGATCTGTGCTATTACTCCATCGTTCAAGGGCTATTAATTTCTTTTTTTGATATACAACTCGGTTTCTATCGAAGCTGTTCGATAGAGCAATCAATCACACAGGGTGGTTCACTTGTGTAAACTACTCTGGCACATATATGTATATAAATATATTAGTAATTCATAAATATCGAGGTTGATTTTTCAATGGTTTAATATCTCGTCCGTAAACGTTTTTTTTTCGTGCTCTTCGATGTTTCCATTTATTTCGAGCTCGCGGTTATGCAAGAGTAACCAAGAACACGTGTTATACAATTTTAGACACTTCCTTTTTTTCTTGACAGCCGACATTGAATATCATAATATTATTACTAATGGTGTTATTGAAAGAGACGCCATTCTATGCTACGAATTTTTCACCAAATCTTACTGCCGAGCCGCCATTTTATTTTAACTCAACAACTATAGAATTCATAAACTGAAAAATAAATATTCCCGATTTAACGCACGAATCTTTAGTTAATAATAGAAAATGGTTATAGAGCTCCGAGTACCCCACGGAGAATAAAAATCTATTGCTTCTTATTTGCCAGGATAATGTGGTCAATTGACCTGAAAACGAAGCCCGATATATAGATTCGATTCATCATACGCGCCATGTTTGTTTGCCTCTTCCGAATATCCCTTTTAATATTCGGAGAAAACAAGTTCTTTTCGAGCGTCTATCATAATCGAAGGTTCTGTTCCACGAACTTGTATCCATACATTTACTTTTTATTTTACAATAAAAATGATTTATTTGGCTAGTTTGGAACATCGCGTTTTCACAAGTTAACAGAAATTTGAAGGTTATGCGCACACACAAGCAAGTTTCGATATCGAGCAGTGTTGGTCCGATGCAAACGAATAGCTTCAAACTTGTCTCATTAAATAACACTGATGGAGCATTGGAGTCGTTAGTGGCAGAGCCAACAATGGAAAAAACACCTTAAAGTTCTTATCCGCTGGAGCGACGAAACTTTACCTCCTCCCGTTTTGTACTTTGATGTAATTCATCGGGAGAACCCGGAGTTTCGAGCTACATGTAACAAAGTACGAAACTTTTTTTTAATATCCGTCGATATCCCTACCGGTGGAATGTCCCGCGTCAATATCAAGATTCCTGCCATGTTTACACGAATGCAAAGTCAAACGCCCCTGGGAGTACACGAGTGGACCCCGGCAAGGGGTTCTCAACCTCGAAACGTTCTCCGATGACTCGGACTACAACAAGGAGATGTAACCCATTGAGGCAGCCTCGAGAACTCGAACTGCCGGAACTGCTGTGAGCTGAGAAATGAAGAATTATGTCCGAGGGTCATTAGGATGTTAAAATCATGGGGGTCATTCATAAAAATGAAAAAAAGTGAGGTTAGACTTGAAAAATTCCCCAGATTAGTATAGCTTCTGGAACAGTGAAAAATTGTCAAGTTGAGAACCCGCACAGGATCTTTTTTTTTACGCTTTTGCCAATTAGATTTCTTGATAAATTGGGAAAGCGAAGAATCTCTCGAGAAGAGAAGAAACGAGAGGCACTTGAGCTGACTATGTGTATTCAGTGTGGGTACAAGTAAGTGTATAAGACGAATAAGGGAGGGATGAAACTAAAGCAAGCATATATCCTGGCGGCGGGAGTTGGCAAAGAATACATATAGCAAAATCAAAGATATTTTTACGCAAGCTTTTGTCTTTGTTTTTTTTTTTTTTCGGTGGCGCCTTCTTTGCTGATTTATCGAATTTGTGGCTCGAAGAGATGGGACGAGGGGGTCGCCAAAAAGGGAGGAGTGTGATCACATCGCTTTGTAAGGGATAAACGAATCGAGAGGGGTCAAAGTGCCCCGTACTTTTTCCCTTATTTCGATAGATACGGGCACGGCTAACCAAAAATCCAATCATCATGTTGTGTACTCAGGGCCAATATAATCCAAGCGGCAAACGAATAGAGAACTTGATCAGGTAGTGAAAGAGTTTACGGTTGAATCATCGAGCCCAATTATTCCCTATCGCGATCTCGTTCCTCATTTGTAGGTTAGGAACCGATCGACTTTGGGCGGTAAATTCGAAACGACACATTTTTATGGAGAAAAAATTAGTCAATCGGTGGTTCTCAATGGCCTGATGAATTTTTTAGGTTATAAACGCATCTTCCTCATAGTTTTTGGCGGGAAAAATTGAAGAGATGCATTTCTATGGAAAATAAACCCCATAAAGTTTCACTAATCCAAAGTGCGATACTCCGCAACAACTTTTGGCGGCAAAAAATTATGCAACTTTATTGATATTAATTAAAACCTCCTTCTCAGTGGTTCTCAACGTCGCCCGTCAACTTTCTTGCGTTCTCGATGCCCGGGTCAACCTTAATTACGAAGTTCGCTGCAATTCCTGGCTCCCACTCCCTCGACCCCCGCAAACCCTCTTCCCATCAACACCCGGGTCTTCGTGATGAACGTTGAAAGCTAGACTGCACGTTAATTCACATCATCACCCATGGCCCAACAAGCTAACTAGTTTAAGTCTTCCCACCTACAGACCAAATCACTCGCTCACTTACGCTCTCCATGAATTTCACCTTAACTTTATTTCCCCTTAAACTAAAAATACCTCCATTCACAACCCTCTTCTCAGCACCCACTTTCAACAACAAAACATTTGTTTATATTTTTATAATCATTAAAAAAAAATGATAAATAGTTTGAAAAATGGTTGGAATATCGGTAAAAATAAATCGTTACACTTGACCGATGGCTATTTATGCCGAAGTTTGAACTTGGAAAGTTAAACGTGTCGATCACACTAGAGCTTACATTATCGTTTCCGTGAATCTCGAGATCAAACGATCTTCCAACATTTCGCCAACAAAATTTGTATCCGCCAAACCACTAAAAATAGTCGAAATTTCCATAAACTTGAAAATTTCAAGGGTTGCTGCTGCAATTTCCAGATTTCCAACCAATCAATTTTTCATTAATTACTATAATCTGTGAATTACTCATCGATGGCATTATTCAAAGGTTAAACCCTGGAAATTCTTATTACGTATTAAATAATTATTGGTAAGCACTCACCTATACAGGGAACGTAAAAATTTTCTTGTAGATCTTGTTTTTCGATGAGAACGCGTAAATTACAATTTCGTGTCCAGTACATTGATCCAGTACATTGATTACAAACATTGATCACTTATCACTTAATTTTTTTCATTTCAACAATCGTTTATTTATCGAAAAAGTTTTCAAGACGTTTAAAAATATTGATCAGCTGTTGAGAACGATGAAAATCATGTCCCCGGAATCAGTCGATCGATGTTGTTAACATTTTTATCAACATTTTTAATTAGGACTAGTAAAAACGGTGCGGAATTCTTTTTTAGTCGCTCGCCAATATTTTTTTGCTTATGTTCAAAGGGTCTTAAAATTTTAGCGCAAGTTTAGTTTCGTTGTGGTACTTGTCGCAGGTCTCTTGGCTCGCGACCCTCGCTGTGGGAGCGCGCGAATAATACTGAACCGAGTACAAGTTACGCGGCTCTCCTGCACGTTCGTAAATATAAAAGCTCCTATATAAATTCCATCAGGTCTTTAAGATGCCCGTAAAAATTCGTACTTTTTTTATTTTCCCGTTCGTTCCATTAAAAGAATGATGAAAAATCAGGACAACAGAAAAAAAAATCAAATTTATTTTCTAGTAAATTCGATTTTTTATTTACAAAAAAATTTTTTTAATACGATTTTGACACAATGTCGGGTATGAATATTTTCACGGTTTTTGCCGCACAAAAAAAAAAAACAAAAAATCACAACGTAATGTATAGCGGAAAATGAGTTACGTCTAAGAACGATGCAGCTGAAATTTTTTAATACCAACGTGGGCTCGTGCTCGACTCAAGGGGAATCCCCTACGCGACTCTATATACTCTCTCATTCGCACTTGATCTTTATTCAATTTTGCTCTCAAATGAGACGCCGGTACGCCAAAACTTTTCTCCATCAAGTTTTCATGCTAATGCTGTCTTACCGCAGCAAGATATGTTGGAAATACTTTATGTATTCTTTTGTGGGAAACCTGGACGAGCCAAGTAAGAACGCCATCCCTTATCCCCCCATCCCTCCCGCCATCTCTAAATACGCGAATATCGGGAATAAGGCGTTCTCGAATTTTCTCATTGGCACGACTCACCGTGCGTCGTTAACTCCGCCGAGAAGATTTCTGTCTTGCCGACGCGCGTAGGTACAATACCAACAGTCGATTGATCCTTTATTTTTCCACGCGCGATTTACGTTTCATTGCGCATCACCATCGCAATTGTCGATATCTCGTTCAATCTGTGAAATATTCCAGCTGTCATTGATTGAATGGAAAATATTGATTCGTCGGGAAAAATGCCTGCTGTCGTAAAATCTTTGTAGACACAGCGGCAAACAAAAACGTCCAATCACGTCGTACGGTTATATCAGCGTCCGAGGGGAATTCTGCTTTCTCATTGGCTTGTTCTTCCAACTCGTTCACACGTGTGCCAACCTTTGCGTGTGTGAGGCTCTCAATATCTTTTTAGTTATTTTTCCCGACGTGAAAACAACAATTGGGAGCAAATACTCGATTATGCAAACTCTCGATTTATCCGAGTAAAGAAATACTCGCGAAAAAAAAATAAAAAGTCGTCGAGACGTGAGAAAAAAGGCATTATTTTTTTTTGCCAACCGATTGGAAACGCTTTTGGCAGGACGAACCGCAGTCGCTCCGCCGCGATTGCGTTGTACGCGTGTGAAAAAATTACTACAAGTTCCGACTCGTGAAAAATAATCGACAAACATTGAAAAAATCATCGTTTTCCCGTTTTTTTTTTTAAGTTAAGAAATAATTGTGACATATGATCGTTCTGCGTTGGAACCAATGATTTTTACAACATATGAGACGCGCAAGGAAAACGGCCATATCGCCGCGGAGCGATCGAAAAATGAGCTCCCTTGATTAACCTTGTTGTGCAGCCTGGAAATTCTCTCAATTGCGCAATTTACATTTGGAAACGTCGTGATCCTCGTCTCTTCTGCACTCAAGTGAGTAATCGTCGCAATTTCTAAAAAATTATCTCCAAAAACCAAGTTTTTAAATTTTTAGGTTAGTTTACGATGTTTTTCCAACTTTCCGCTATTATTCTCATTACTCTTCCCGTACCGCCCAATGATTTTGATCCCTCGCAACTTTTTTCCCGAGCGTTCCGACGCGCCTCCAAGTTTTTCGGGATCCGATCGCGAATTTTCACATTTCCCAATCGCAATTATTAATTTTTCACCCCAACGAAATCCAAACTCGATGAAAGTATAAAAAAAAAGGCTAAAACCCAAAAAAGATTTTTCCCCAGACGCAAAATCGCTCGCCCCCGCAGCGGAGGAAACGCGGCGCGCGTTCGCGATTGTTGCGTCGAATAGAAAAAGTTAAGCGAGTCTCGATACACAGAGAAAGAAAAATTAATCTCACCCAATATTGCGTGCTCTGCCAATTTGCAGGAAGTCTTGGAGCGAAAAGTAAGAGCCAAGAAATTCTGTAATGAAGTGGAGCACAGTTAGAGGGTCGAGCGATTGAGATTACGGGAGGAAAATCGCAGTCGGAACGTCGCAACGAGACGCGACAGCAAAGACGCGAGAATAATTGCCGAGGGCGAGCGTCGGCGAGAAGGTTTACGCAAAATGATGGAAAAGATGATGGCTCCGTTGTCCCATTACAAGAAAATCCTCAAGGATTTTCCTCGCAACATGATGTTCTGCTTCGCGTACGGATCCGGCGCGTTCAAGCAAAAGAGCGACCCGGCAAAAAACATGCTGGACCTTGTTTTCGTAGTGAGAAACTCGACTCGTTGGCACGCCGAGAATATGAAGCGAAACGGACATCACTACGCGCAGCCGTTACGAATAATGGGCCACAAGGCGGTGGCCAACTTCCAGGAAGCCTGGGGCGCAAAAATTTATTACAACACATTGATAACGTCCAGCGAAGGGCGACTCATCAAGTACGGAGTTATTTCTGAGATCTCCTTGGTGGAGGATCTCCTCGATTGGGATTCTCTCTACTTGGCCGGACGGCTGCACAAGCCGGTTCAAATATTGGTCGAGCCCGACGAGAATTCACAAATCGGAGCCGCTCTCGTGAGGAATCTCCATTCCGCCGTTCACGCAGCTCTCCTTCTCTTGCCGGAGCATTTCACGGAGAACGACTTGTACAAAGAGATTGCGGGACTTTCTTACCGAGGAGACTTCCGCATGAGCTTCGGCGAGGACAAAAATAAAATAATCAACATAGTCGCTCCCCAAATATCCAATTTTCGCGAACTCTATTCGCCCATTTTGAAACAATTCGACAAGTACATAGAAATACCAAAGAGCGAACTGGCGGCCGTCGACTGCCACCAAGACACCAGCCCCGCCGCAAGAATCCACCATCTTAACCATCTGCCCAGAAAACCGCAGGTCAAATTAGTTCGCGCATGGTCCCAGGGCCCTCGATCCAAGGACACCGAGGACTGCTTGAGGGCCATCGCCCATGATCCCGACTGCAGCGAGCTCCTGGATCAATCCTTACGGGAAATCGTCTGGAAATCCAGCGTGTCTCAGAGCCTCAAAGGAATTCTCACCGCCGGTCTCTTCAAATCCGTTCGTTACAGTAGCGCCAAAATCACCAAGATGCTCGCCTCCGAGCACGGCGATCAAAACAATTCGAGTCTCGCTCAATCAGCGACGGACAATAAAATTAAACAAATTTATGACAATGTTGCCAAGAAAAGTAGCGTCGATAAGGAGTTGCCTAAATAGAAAGGATTTCGGCTTTTCAACCGTTTCATTTTCGTGTCGTTTCCGTTGTACAAACTTTTTTGAGTCAATAAAAATTGCATTATCGATGCTTCCAACTTCTTTTCATCCTCTCCCACAAGCTCGATTCGCCGCTTAAAAAAATGTAAATGTTCTCGGAAAAATATAATGTTTTCAAAAATTAGAGAAAAATGTGCGTCATTATTTTTGCAGATTTTCCTCAGTTTTCTTTTCCATGACGACGATGGATTCGGATTCGGCGAGTCAGGACAGTGACGACGGGCGTCGTTTCCGTTTCGAGGCGACCCGCAAAGA
This sequence comes from Hyposoter dolosus, assembly GCA_963921915.1. Classification (NCBI taxonomy): domain Eukaryota; kingdom Metazoa; phylum Arthropoda; class Insecta; order Hymenoptera; family Ichneumonidae; genus Hyposoter; species Hyposoter dolosus. The sequence continues at coordinate 8,647,017 of OY998139.1, forward strand.
CTCCAATTCGGCGATCGATTCCCGCAGGCGAAAGAGTTTGTCTCCTCGTCGCCACGACACATCGAGACGATCGCGATCGCGCGAGCACAAAAATCGTCAGCGGCACGATCGATCGCGCGAGCGTCAAGAGCACCATCGGAAAAGGCGGGAATCCAGGGATTCGAAAGCGCGGGAAAGTTCGAAAAATGCTCGAATACCCGAAAAGATGACGACGACGCCGCACTCGGGCCCTTATCGCGGCCCTTCTCCAAAATACGAACGGCGAGAACCTCGGAGTCTTCACGAGTCGAAACGTCCCAGCGAATATTCTTCGCAGGACAGAAGAGACCCGAGCGAAAGGCGGGAAAAATATCGCGAAGTCCCGAAGCGTTTCTCGCGGGATCGTAGTCGCGAAAAAAATGCCCAAAGCTCAAGTACAAAGCCGAGTGATTTTCCACGATCGCGAGATCAAAGTTCGATGGATTCTGGTTCGAGAAAAAAGTCAAGATCGATCGAACCGAGCAAAGTTACGGTAGAAACGTTGAAAAAGCTTGACAAACATCCGCAAGAATACAAAGAATTGAATCTTTCCGATTTTGACATTATTTCCGACACGGAAGAAATAACTTCGGACGAGTCATGCTCGCGGAGGTCGCACGAACGAGAAAAGTCTCAAATATCCGAAAACGATGAAGACTTGAAAAGAAAAGTATCCAAGAACCATTACGAGCGTTTGTTGAAGAGACAAGCCACGAAAAAGCGTCGTAGCAGCGAAGAATCGAGCTCTTCGAAACAAATTAACGGAACTGGCGATGCCGAAGGAAAAGCGAATTTTTTATGCAACGATAAGAGCATCAAGGACCCAAAGACGAATATTTCAAGCGAAAAAGTATGGATTCGCGAGGATGTCAGTGCCGAATCGGACCCCGAAGTAGCGAACGAGACGAGCTGGGGTCCGGCGTTGCCGCCGAAGGAACACGAAAAAGTCTCATCATCGCGGTCACGCGACACTGCCGATAAAAAAATTGACAAAACTCCACGAATCCTCGGGCCAGAATTGCCGGCGAATTTCCGGCCTTGCGAAAACAACCAAGAGGACGACATCGAAGACACGTTTGGTCCAGTTTTGCCTCCTCATTTGAATTCTCGGAAAAATGTAGACACCGAAAAAACGCCAGTTTCCGGATCGGAGGAGGAGGACGACGACGACGACGACGACGACGACGACGACGACGGTTACGTTGGACCTTTGCCCGCCGATCATCCTGGCATGGAAAATGACATGGTCCAATATCAATTGGAAATGAGAGCTCGAAGACTCAAGGCTGAATTAGCCGCCTGCGTGAGTTTATTTCCTCATTACGCTCCAACGTGATTAATCAATCAATCAATTATTTAGACAAGTGGTCAATTAATTGATTAATTAATTAGGTCGTTTATCGATTAACGAATTAACGAATAAAATGCTGAATTAAAATTATTCGAATAATTAACGAGCGGGATTGTGACTGAATATTTATCAGGACAAGGAGGACGAGAAGAAACGTGAAGAATGGATGATCGAATTACCTCCCGCGAAAGGTGTGAATCTCGGACTTGGGCCCCGAAAGTTCCGTATAAGGCCGGCACCCGATCTGTCGGATAGATCGTCGTGGACCGACACACCCGCGGATCGAGCTCGCAAACGAATGGAACAGGTTCGTAATCCTCGATTACTGTGATTTTCAAAAAGTTTGCACAACAACGAGTTTTTTTCTAACTCGTTCGGTTGTTTTTTTTTTTTTTTTTTTTCTTTTTCAGCTGGAAAACAAACCAGTTTCTCAACCAACCGTGAGCAAGGAGAGAGTCAGAGACACGAGGATAGAGCCAGAGAGATCGCCAAAACGACCGAAATCGCTGGTAGAAATCCACCAGAAAAAAATGCACAAGAAAAAAAAGGTTAGTCTCGAAATTTTTTCTTCCGTCACGCTCTCGATTCTGGATAGAAAAATCATGTGTTTTGCTTCTTCTGATTTTGCAGAAAGAAGATAAGGAGGCGAAGAAAAATGGAAAAACAACTGAAAGACGACCTTTCGATCGAGATGTCGACCTTCAAGCAAATCGTTTCGACGAGGCACGCAAAAAAAGTATGTTTCTACATGCTCGACATCTTGACGATCGATTTTCCCATGGCAAAATTTGAACTCTAACAAAATGGTGAAAAAGTGATGCGACGCTTCGAGGTGCCTTCAAACAAACAATTTAAATATCGACACCGTTTTTTGTTTTTCAACTTTTCAAACAATAATCATTAATTTTTTCATCGATTTATCGTTACTTTCATTATGATTATTTTTTATTATTATTATTGTTATTATTTTATGCGAGATATCGAGAAAAAAAAGCCACCGCAGCAGTGGTTGGAAACAAACAAAAAAAAAAATTGTGTATAATAAATGAGAATTTTTTTTTATATAATCATCGCTTCTAATTCATTTTGCTCATCGAACGGTTTTTCAAATAAAACAAGAAATTTCTTACCTCGTTTTGCAAACAAAATCGCAAATGGCAAATTTTTTTCTCATCCCGGTGCTCGTCATTTAAAAAAACTAGCCGATCCCTACATTATCGACGCTCCTCGATCCGGAACAAATTTTATTTTCAATAAAAAGAAAAAAAAAATGCGAAGCAGAGAATCCTCAGAGATTTTGGGAAAAGTCCGTTATTTTGTTGTCCTAAACAAGATGACGCCGTCGGTTGGAGTCCCAAAAGCCACGTTTCCGGTTGGAGTTACTAAAAATTTGCAGACGATCGAATTTCCTATTGAAACGCAAATATTTCGAACTCTTTGGGTCCGAGTTGCCAAAGATTTGCACAGAGTCGATTTCCCTATTAAAACGCAAGTATTTCGAACGCTTTGGAAAATATATATATATTGTACAAAGAAAGTCTTGTCCGGGATTTCGAAGGCTGAAAACGATTGTTGGACAAAACGTCGTGTTGAAAACGAGCGCGCTCGGAAAGCTTCACAATGGCGCCGTGCGCTCGATTTCCGACGCGTAAACTTCCGGTACATGAGAGTCGTTCTAAAGAATCAGCGAAGAGAGGAGCGAGACAAAAACAGCAAGAGAGAGAAAAAATAAAGCAGAAAGAAAACACAGAGTACGAGAGAGAGAGAGAGAGAGAGAGTGAGAGAAAGAAACTACAAGAAAAAAGAACACCTTGAACATAATGAAAGATTGTCAAGACGTTTTTCTGCTCGCTGGCATTAATTAATATCGGAAAATGGATGATTTGTGAAAACCTCGTCCTTATTGATCCGCGCGTTGAGTTAACGATATTTTATTCTCGCGTGTGTGTTATATCCGTGTGTGACGTTTCGCGGATGTGAGACCAAAATTGACAAGGAAATTAAAACAAAATTGTAAACTGCTTCGATGTTCGGTAAGTCATTCAAAATTACTGTACTACGACGTTTTTGACAGCAGCCAGAAAAAATCTTGAAATCACCATAAAATCTTTACTTTTCACCATAAAACCAATATTTGACCTTATCAAGGTTACTTGTCATGGAAACACAATGCTTTTTCGCCAATAGTCTCGCGCCAACTCTTTTTATCCATTGACATAACCTCACTTTTTTACGAAGACGCAGTTCCAAGGTGTAAATACAAATTTCAACAACTATCATTGTTATTAATGTTATTATTATTGTTTCCATCAATCTTGTCGCTATTGTTATTATCATTGGAGCCATTATCATTGTTATAAATGACTCGTATGCTCTAAATGAAAGGAAGATTATTTAATTACGTTTCTTATCAATTCCATTCTCTCTGCTCCGGGCTTTTCTCTTTATTTTTCCTCTGCCAACCAATGACCTATATCAATCGCTACGCAACGTACGTTTCTTCGATAAATCCGTGAATTAAGTAACGAAACAATTTCACAACGCGCGAGCTGTAAAAGTGCACTTTGTACTTTCTCACAATGGAATCTGGCTTTCCAGGCTGACGAGCGCATTCCCTGCCATTTTTCTTGCTAATTTCCTCCTCGGAGATTATTGCCGAGCCGGCTGATTCCAGTGCACGAATCACAGCTGACCGCGTCTCATTTTCTTTTTCTCTGTCAATCAAAAGCCGTCATGCTTCTGAGCGTCAAAATTTTTTTGTCGACGAGTGGATCTACCGGGCTCATGGAATTTGAGAATTTTTACTCTTGCCGAACTCAAAAATTAGGCTCAAAGTTATTTTGAGCGCACGTGTTTTTTGACGGGCGAGTTTTTTCATTAGATTTGCACTTTTCGAGTCGCGTAGTCTTTGGTTTTCTCCGTTGACCCGTTAGGATTATACTTTGATCTAATCGGCATGATTTTTTGTCAAATTTTCAACATTTTTCATGGACGCGTGCTCAAAAACTAATCTCTAAAAAACTCGTGACCCGATTCTCGAAAACTTGAAACTAGAGTTGAAATTTCGTCGAGTTTCGATAATTTCTTCATTATTTTTAGAATGACACTTAAAACTCTAAAACGCAGAGAAAAAAAAGCCACATTTTCGATGGAAAAATGGTGTGGAATCTCTCAGTTGATTTTTCTTGCCCGCTGTGCAAAAAATAACGTTGTCGCTCCGTGATAACGTAAATTTTAATCCGAGAATGCGAAATATTTTAATTAATCGTTAATCTTCGTCGATCGATTTTCCGTGATTTAAAAAATTTTCCCCTTTTTTTTTCTCGAGAAAAAATGAGAAACGAACGTACGAAATCAAACGTATTCAACGTTTTTTTTTCATAATCCAAAAGAAGGTGGGAAAATGGTGGGAAAAAAAAATGTTTATTTAATTGCAGAACAGACTCGATGTCCGAATGGGATGTGTCATCAGCAAAATTACCAAGTAAATCGTACGACCCGTAATGAATGATAGGACGAAAGTCCCCATGGGAAAACAAACGTGAACATTTGACGATCGAAAGAAGCGAAAAATCGCTTAATTCGACAAAGCTCAATCCGCGATAAAAGCGACGAAAAACACAGCCAAAAAGCCAAACAAAACAAGCATCAAAAAATGCCAAAGTGTTGCCGGACTCACAGAGATCAAATATGGCTTACTTTTTTCACCGTTTGCGTCGCTTTCGCAGGCGCAGATATTCTCGTTTTTTCCTCCATATCCAGGCACCAAATTGAAGAGGAGTTTCGCGATGCTCCTGCCCGGTTCGGGGGCCTCATACCCTCCGAAGGCATTCAGGTACGTTCCTGTTTTACGCCCTCAGCCCTGCACCATCCTTTTTCCATTTTTTTCGACACCTAAAATTCAAAAAAAAACATTCATTTTTCAATATTACGACGAATTTTCGATAAAAATGATTTTTTCGTCGTGCCGTGCTCGTTGTTTCATCATCTCAATGTTGACTCTCCCATTTTATGCAATGTATGCCTTGTGCCGGTGATAAGATACGACACGTATTATTTGGAAATTTACTATTCACAGTTGTGAGATAAAAAGATGAGAGTTGTCCAGTTGTTTTTTTTTCTTTTTTAAATTACGATGAGAAGGAATGGAAAAAAGTTGGTTCGCTGGAAAAACAAAAAAAAGAAAAATATTGTACAAACTTTGTTTCAGGGTATGGTCGCTTATGCGGATCCACCAACGGCGTGTCACGCGATAGCCAGTCCGCCGAACGATACCAATTTCAATGGTAATTGGATCGTTTTGATATCGCGATTCAATTGCAGTTTCGAGGTGAAAATTCGCATGGCACAGCAGGCTGGTTTCGACGCGGCAATCGTCCACAATGTCAACGACAGCGAATTGAGTAAAAACTCTTGCACAACGTGCACCATTTATTCGACATAATTTATGACGACATTAGTTTTTCATTATTTTCCCTTTCGTTTTTTGCAGTTCCAATGTCTGCTAAAGATCCCATGGGAATAACAATACCATCAGTATTTGTCAGCGAAATAACTGGGCTCATACTGAAACAAAATTATTTGTACGATCATTTGTATTTTGTCCTCATCAACGACGATCTTCCCTTCAACATAAATACCCATTTGTTATTGCCGTTCGCTGTCGTCGTCGGCCTCTGTTTTCTAGCCATGGTCATATTTATGGTAAAGCACGGCACCAACAAAAAAAAACTGAAAAATTTTTTTTTTTCGCTTCTCGACCGACTAAATATGCTTTTTAATTTTTTTTTTGTTAGATTGTCAGGTGTATCAAGGACAGAAGACGTCAGCGTAGACACAGATTGCCAAATTCGAGCTTGAAAAAAATTCCCACGCACAAGTATACCAAGGGCGATCCCTACGAGACGTGCGCCATTTGCCTCGACGATTATATCGAAGGCGAAAAGCTGAGGGTCTTACCGTGTGCCCACGGTCAGTGATTTTGTAGAAAAAATGTAAAGTTTGGTAAAAATTTGTCATTTTCACCGATTTCATGGTAAAAATTGAATTTTCAGCGTATCACTCAAAGTGCATAGATCCTTGGTTGACGAAGAATCGACGCGTGTGTCCAGTGTGCAAGCGAAAGGTATTTGCGGCGAACGAGAGGGTAGTCACGGACGACGAGAGTGATTCTGACGCGGACGATTCGACCCCGTTGATCCGGGACGGTCATCAAGGTGTGTATTTTCCGACGTACTTGCAAAAAATGCTCGAAAAAGTAAAAAGTTGACTGAAGGACGAGTTTCGAATGTAAAAAGGAACGCAAGGCGGAACGTTCGCACCGCAGCGTGAGAATCCATTCGCCCGGAGCGAGAATTTGCTCTCGAGGAACGAGAGATCGCGGCGAAGCAATCGACGAAGTTCGAACGCGTCGAGCGCCAGCAGCACCAGCAGCAGCGATTCCTCCGGAGCTTCGATCACGGAAAGCGGAAGCTCACGCGTCGGTGAGACTTCCGGTGCTGGACTTTTTCTCATATCTGACAGTCATAGCATCAACGGTAACGAAAGAATGAGTGAACAAACAAAAACGAAAAATACCTTTACGTATGAAAAAAATAATTTTACGTTCGGAACAGCCCGATACGTTGCGTAGACTCTCTCGTGAGGCTTCCGCAAAGCTCGGACTCGATTGTATGGATATTTTCATTTTCCAGGTGAACCTCCGGTACTGGAACGTTCCGCGAGCAGTACGAAGCCGCACACGGTGAACGTGCACCGCGAGACGGAAGAATTTCCAGCGGCGATTGTCCACGTAGCGCCCTCGCATAATTCCTGGCACAGCGCCATTTCGACGACCTCGAGCGAACAAATGACCTCGACGATGGCTCCAAGCACCGAGGAGGAGGAAACGAGCGAGCATCCGGTTGCTTGAATTTATTTCGGAGAACGAAAAAAACTCGCCGGTTCATTTTTACGGGGGGGGGGGAAGTTAATTCAGCCCTTTTTTACCAACGGTCGGTAACAAAGATTCAGATTTTTTAAATCCCCATCGCGAGCATGGGTTTTTGTTTTTTTTTTTTTTTTTCTCTTTCAATCGTTGACTGCGCCTTTCGCGGCACATTGAATTCTTTATTTTCGGCGAAAAATTTGTAAGCTCTTCAACAAATTTCGCCAAACTGACGGAATTTTATTTACCGAGTGAAATAAAAATTTGAGGTAAATCGCAGCAACGACGGTTGTAAATAGACAAACACTTTTTTTTTTCGAGTCACTCTCTCGTAGGTTGTAAATCAATTATCTCGTTTCTATTATGAAAATACTTGCAATTATTGATTTGCATAGAAAAATATCACGTGTAGATAGAATTTCTCGTTTCCAGCGATGATTTAGAGCTTTTTCTTCGTTCACACCCGATTTTATTCTTCTCTCGAACCGAAATACGAGATTGACGATGTTGCGACGTCCGACGAGTTCGGTCCGCATTAACTAACGAGCTGCGAGAGCTCTGGTGCTTGAAAATTCGAAAAATTGACATTTTTTCTTCTTTTTTCTAATCGCTCTTTTTTATCGACACAGTTATCGAAGCTTGCTCGAAGAATCAATAATAATCACGACAAAAGACAATTCCTACGAGAATTACTGAAATTTAACAAACTCGACGTAGCGGAGAATTTTTTTCTCTTCCAATAATCAATATACAAGTAGAGCTTTTTTTTTGTATCATTGATATTCGAAGCTTGGAGATGGAGAAGAAGGAATTTACCAAATTTTATCGACACGACTCGGTTGGCAGTTTAGCCTGTGATACATATTTAAAAAATAAATAAAAAAAAACAAACAAAAACAAAAACAAAAAAACACATGTAAATAATGACGATTGTTGATACGTGAATCATCCAGCGAGAATTGTAAGGATTCCTTTGAATGCAGAACGCATTGAATTATAAACAACAATGAAGAAATAAAGTTTCCAAAGTTACGTAATACGTTATAAACGAATATTTACCCACGCGGTAGCGTCTCGACGCCAATTATTAAAAAGAAAATTATTACTTATTAATATCAAAGTTGACAGGTAAGAATTTTGTGTTTATTTTTTTTTTTTTTTTTTCCCTGCGACAATAAAACAAAAGTCTCGCTTCCTACCGACACGTTACACGTGGCCTGACGAAGCGATTTATCGTCGGGATAAAAATGCACACTCGAGAGGTTATGAGGCGAGGTCTTCGATCGATCGATCGACCTCGCTTAGAGAGGCCTGCTGCTCTCGTAAGCCACGAGAGGCTAGTTTTGTCACTCTACGACGTGATCAAATGAAAGTATTTATCGTTGTCAGTAAATTACGAAATTACGATATTGAGGAACATTCTCCATCGAGATATTTTTGGAAAAAAAAAAAAAACGTTGAATCTGTCGAAAGAGGTCAAGAGGAGAAGAGGAAACAACAATTTTCTTCTCTTTTCGGTAGTTGGATCGTGCGGGGAGTTGATTTATGCAACGCGCCTTAACGTAGTCACGCGTTTGCCAGGATTTTTTTGTTTTTATTACAGGAGCCTCGAATAGGCTTTCCAACCAAAAAGAGTGAATTTTGATTCGCGCTAAACCAGAGAGGAATGATTTCGAATTGAATGAGATCGAGGAGGGTTTGGAATAGTTTTCTTTTTGTTACAAGACCAAAGAAGGGACGGACCGTCCCCTATCGAGGGTTGACGGATGATGCTGATGATGTAGCAACCCTCGGTATGAGAATGCAGCGTACGAGTGACCAAAAGACATCAGCAATTCTCGACGAGAGCCCTCCGCGCTTCCCTACACGCACCCGATAAATTTCAGTCCCTTGATAGGATTGATTGGCGAGGAGGTGGGGGCATCATCCGGAGAAATTAATCCATCGAAGGAGTCCCCGAGTCGGGCGAAGAATGAGAAAAAAAAGTTGGAAAGGTTGCTTCGGGACAGAGATGACCTAATTAGAGGGCCAAGAGCATTCTTATTTAGCGAGTGCAGGCAAACCCGTTGATTTATGATGCGGAGGGGTTGTTGCAATATTTGAATCGTGAGATTGGGGAGACCGCAAATGCTGATAGCGACGAGGATAACTGGTCCACTCTCGGTTCGCACAAATAACTCGTGTCAAGGTACATTCCTTTCACGGACCCGGTTACTCTACAATTAAAGTAAAAGTGCATCCAAAACTTTTAAAATCGTGAATTTTATACGGGAGTTTATGGAGATTACACGATTATCACATTTCTATTCAATTATCTCTAAATTTCTAATACCGAGTGTCTCATTCGTGGAAAAAATTATGAGGAATTAGTAACGACGATAAAAACGGGGATCAATCGGATGTTTAACGGAAATATTAACAATAAGAGTTGAAAAAATTGTACAAGGCCTATGTTCGGCAACACAAATTGGTAAATTGGCTGCGTCCGATGCGCAACAGCTGACTGATGAATATTAATAAATTTCTACAAAGTAGCCCCTTTGACACACATAATTTTAAATATCGAACAAAAAACGAGTGCCCTTCTCACGATGCGCCCATAAAATATACGAGCCTCGCCGCGTGAGAATTTCCTTAAATTCCATTTTCCTCGAAGCTGCATCGCCAGCTGGTAAGAGATGGTTGGTTAACTGGCTGTTTTGCAACCTCTTGGCTCAAGCCTCCTGAGAATATATTTAGAAATATAAGCGCGTCAACCCCATTCGTGCGCAAGTACCACATTCGGGCCTTTCGAGCTTTCTTCGAAATCTTGCGGTGCGAGAGAAAGAGTACTAGCGAGAGGAGCAGGGGGGGGGGGGGGGGGGGGCGAGAGTAAAAAGGGAAGAAAGGTCACCGAGAGGGCAGATATCTCTCTCTCTCTCTCTCTCTCTCTCTCTCTTCTTTCGTCGTGTATACCTGCCCGTTTACAACGTGTTTCCTTGCCCAGAGGGCACGGTTCGTTTCAGCCACATTGTAACAACGTGAACAGTCGATGGGATTGCAAAAAGCTACATAGAGGCCGAAAGGGGGGAGGTGGAACGGGCGGCTACCCAAAGAGAAAGAAAGACGAGGGAGAACACCACCCTCTGCTGCTAGGCTAACGTTCCCGTTGCCGTGGCGAGTGGCCGCACGTGACGGCACAATGCCGTTTCCAACTTCACCTCATTCCTTTAGCCTCCTTTCCCTCCAACCAACCTCCACCTCCACCTCCTCAACGACCCAACAACCAAACTCTTTTTATTTGCCTTAACCAACCCGCGCCACATTTCGCCGCGCCTTTCTACCAACCCGAGACACACCGTTACTACCATGTTTCTCCACTACTTATCGTCATCTGCCGGATTAGGACATTTCGGCCTCCTAAACGCGAGTTGTACTACTGCAAATCCAAAAATTCCAACTTTGCTCAACATTGAATGATTCCAAATGAACGAGTGATCTGCTGCTCTAAACCCGAGTGTGACTACTAGAAATCAGAAAAGGGATAAACTACTGGTAAGTACGTCGCCGATAAAGCGTCTGACCAATCAAGTCTATTACTACTTGGACGTCTGGCACGCGCGAGTATACGGTGGTACTACGCTTCGATCGCTATACCGCGCGCGTATCGACTGACACGTGTTCACGGGCCGGAGACTCTCTCGTCGATTCAGGATATAATAATAGCGAGAAAACTTGGACGAGTGGAATGACGAATGGTTATCCACATCTCGGCTACCAATTTCGCGGCTGTTTGAATTCCGAGAAATCGAGCCTCGCTCTTGTGTCATTTTCACCGTTATACCGTAAAATTGAGGCATAATTCAGGGCATCGAGCGACTGCTGTCTACAAAAATTTCTATAAATCATTGTCAACGTGTCTTACGCGAACAATAACAATGAAAATTTATGCAATTGAGCGAAGGCTCAGAGCTCCGGAAACTTGACATTTGTTTTTTCATTCTCCCTTTTTGAAATATTTTTGAAATGGTGTCCAAGGGCCGCTCGAGGTATTTTCGGTAAGAAAACTTTGTGAAAATGCATTATAACGAAGGGAACGTACGACCAAACAGCTTATCCACCCTTTTTACCCGATTTTTCGGCCTTGCAAGGGTATGGAGGGTGAAGGGTGAAGGGGGGGGGGGGTAGTCGAGAGCTTTCGGTAGTATATCGTGGACGGACTCGAGTGGCAACCGGATAGGCAGGCCTCGTGACTAACCCTCAGTAGCTGGTGCAGCTAGTAGTGTACTCTGGAATTATCGATTCGTATAGTAGCGAATGTTGGCCCTGCTTGTGAACGATCATGCGCGAGAAACGAGCCATTTTCGAGAGATTCTCACAAAACGTTTGGTATGGACTCGAACACCCACCCCTGCGAGTTTCATTTCACTGCTCCGAACGTAAAACGTACACACGCGTATATATAAATGAGAGCAACAGCGAGTTTGTCCCTGTGCGGGGGAGAAATACGAGTTGGTGCGATTCTGCCAAAAGGATTGCTGGTCGGTAGTGGGGGGAGCAGGGGGCTTTCGAAAAGGGTGACCGAGGGGTGGCGCCACACGCGCGAAAATCATGTTTGCCAAATTTTCCATCAACGAGGGCGCTACCGCAACTTGGCTCGCTCGGAGCGGTCCGATTTGAAATTTTTGGCTCATACCGGCGGACCATCCCTCCGTTCTAGTGCCACCTTCCTGTAACCTAGAAACTCCTTCAGGGACAAGGTTTTCTTTCCCGTTCCGTTGGTTCCCATTCTCCTGCGATTATATCCTCGAGGACCGCCATAGCAGGCATTCCTCTCAAACACTTAATTTCACCTAATTAGCGGTGCAGAGGCTTTTCCGCGGTCAATGGTCAATACTCGAGGGACGATGAGGGACAAGTGATTTCGTGGCCTTGAACAATATTCCAGGACAGACAAAAGTCCCAGAGGTAAAGCGCTTATGAAGCTGCCGAGTCCATCATCCCCATATCGTGTCACACAACTCCCTGGAGCTTGGGACGGACGAAGGGTCGAACGATTGGCACGGGGTGTATCGCGGGCTGGTCGTGGGCTGATTTTTTATATGCCGAATAAAAAAAAAGAACGAAAATCCCGAAAACCGGTTTTTTACAGTATAGGGGCGGTGGAAGCTGCGGACGGGTGTCGAGAGTGGGCAAAGAAATGGAATGAAACTCGCGCGTGTATGCGAGGGAGGGAGATGGAGAAAAAGACGAAGACGAAGAAGAAGAAGAAGAAGAAGAAGAAGAGGAAAGAAGGAAGGAGAGAGAGTCCGCGAAGGGGGTAGCAAAGTCGTTGCTGGGCGATAGAGGGGTTGAACGTAACGAGGGTGGCTTTTTGGAAGGGATACAATATCTGGAGTAGGGGAGGGTTGATCGACGGTGGTTGGAAGGGATGAAGCTTGGCCACCCCTCACAACACGAGGGTAGAAAAGCTGATGAGAGTCGGAGCAGGAGGTTATAGAGACGAGGCTCGCGTAGCAGGATATATTCAAATGTATGGGTTTGAGAATGTCGAGTCGCGGAGGCAAAGAAAAAAAGGCCTTCTTTTCAATGGGGGCAATGAAGGCTCGCGGGTTTTCGCGCGAGGCAGCATCCTAAGCGAGACTACGAGAAGAGAAGCAGCAGCAGCAGCAGCAGCAGCATTCGAGCATCAGGGGTTTGAGGGGGCTCCGTTAAAACGAGGGTAGGGATGATTCGATGGGAGTGGGGAGTCGAACGGTGGCGCTGGGGTGAAAAGCATCGGGTTGCCCGGGCGGGGAGCGGCAAAAACGAAGATGGCGGATCTCCGGACGCCCGCCCTCCAGCACCGCCGAGGCTGTAGAGAAAGCAACGGGCCGGTCTCTCTCTCCCTCGTCGTCGTGTGTGTGTGTTGTACCCCGAGAGCCGCGAGACCAGCTGAACGGGACACGACCGCCGCGTATTTTCCCGTCGTTCTTTCCGCGTCGTGTTTTCATTCTCGCGGCTATCCCCCAAAGTCTATCGTATATATCATCCATTATCTACGCATATATATATTCATATATATACATATACACGCGACCGTATATATATAGATATATATGTGAGCACGGGTATTAATCGTTATTAATTTTATTCTCAAATTTAAATCCTCTATATTTTCAATACTCCCTTAAAAATAGTGTCCGATCGGCGGCCTCTCCCGCCCGCGACGTCCAGTGAAGTTTACCGATTACGATCCAACCCTTTCGCGACTCTCCCTCTTCCTTGTCATCCACTGCTGGTGCCTGCCCGCCTGTCCCCGGTACCCCCTTCGGGAGGAGCGTCAAATTGTTGGTCGAAATCGGTCGAATCGGTAATACAATTTTTACCGTCACCGAGGCTTCTTCTGTGTTTCAATTCTCGTGCGTGTATATGCGTCTGTATGTGTGTGTGTGTGTGTGTGTACGCGTAGGGAGTGTTATTCCGTTGGTAGAAAAGGGAAAGGAGAAAAACAACGTCGTATCTTGCGATCCTTCGAATCCATCCAATTGCAAAGACCAGACCAAAAAAGGATTCTTACGTTATTAAAAGTAATCGCGCAAGCCTCAAAAACGAGGGGGTTTTTTTTTTTTTAATTTTTTTTTTATTCATAGGGAAAGATCGAGCAGGTGAGCGAGCAGCGAGGCTCAAATTAACCGTGAAAATTCGTCGCCTCAAATCTCTTGGATGTTTCCTCCGCTCCTGTCCACATGTACGGGACTGTCCATTCACACACATTCACCAAAAATCCATAGGGATCCATCCCCCCACCCCACTTTTCCATGTTTCGGGCTTATCGGATGAGATAAAAAGCGGGGCCGACGAGAGGGAAAGAAACTAGTGAAAAACACACACGAGTGCATAAAGACATTAATCAGCCTTCGTTTCCCGTAAATTTTTTCAATCCCGCGCTGCAACACCCTCCGCTGCGAGACTCCATAGAGTCATTTGATGGCCCGTGCCAAAAATATCCGACAATTTTCCAAAGGAACGCGGATAAATAGAGTCCCAATTCAAATTGGGAAATTGAAACGCTTATTCGGGAAGAAGGATCTGCTCGTTTCAACCTCCCGACCTCCCTCTTCCATTCGGAGCTCCTCGCTACACGGTATATCGGCAAAGTAGGCGAGGTTGCCAGCCGAGAAGACACATTTCTCTTCAAGTTAAAGATAACGGAAGGGATGAATAGAGCATTTAGGTCGCTATACTATAATTATTGTGCGCTTCCAACTACCCCATCGGGAATGAACCCTTCGCTGAGATATCCGAGAGTCCCTCGCTCGATCCCGATGAGAAAAAAAATGCAAACTCGCTGATGGATCGCAACTCGTTCGATCGGAATAGATTTCTTACGAAAAACTGCGCGCACAAAAAATAAGATAAAAAAAGTATTGGGAGCAAAAGAAACAATTTGTCGAGTGAGTGACGTATACCAGCCACCCCCCACGAAATCGCGTGGGCGATTTGATACGAATCACACATCGTCAACCATCCATTAACATTCTCGATGGCTCAATTAGGAATAAAGTATACAAGTTGTACAAACAAGAGACTCTGCTGCTGCTCCGTGGAGACTCAACTGCCATAGCTCGTGACGATAAAAAGCATAAGCATGTAATCCGTCAAATTTGTCGTATCAATCGTTCAGAGGAATGATTCAAAGTTCCGTAGGGTTTGAATCAATCGCTAACCGCGTCCGAGGATGACGATTTTTCTCAATCACAAACTCATCTCCTTGTAGTCCTTGTTTATTACCAGTACAAACCCCCAACGAATTCGATCACGTTGTTATTCATCCATTATATTTAACAACCCCCAACGAGATCCCCAGTGATTTGATCCGCATCCGCGGTCAAGTGGCGGACTGTGAAAGTATAGTGAACGCGTCTCGACAAAAAGTGTTTTGGCTCTATATGTGAACAACTGGCAAAAGAGTGGGACGTAATCTGAAAGGAATGGTTTGGTGACAATAGGTGTGTTGAGGATCTTTGAGAAATAGTAATCGGTGCGGTTGGGGTCTACGCTAATGACCGTCAGGATCCTTGTTCCATTATTTTATTTTTTATTTTTTCTTTATGAGAGACCTCGGCGTCGTTAATTGCGGTTCGCGTATGTGCGTCGTTATTACGTTCGCTATAGTGGAGCAAGTATTGTAAATGCTATAGGGCTGAGGAAGAGAGAGAGAGAGAGAGAGAGAGAGAAAGGAGGGTAGAATAGTAGCGCGCCTAAGAGCAATAGTAGAACACAGTGAGAGGAAAAGAGGCGGGGGGAATGAAGGATCGGGCGCGCGCACGCGACGTTGTTGAACGACCGAAGGATCCTGTCGCCTGCGCCGACTGATGCGTGGACCAGTACGTGGAAGAGCATTAAAAATAGGTGAAACAAGATTCAAATGAGAGGAGAGAGAAAAGTGGAGAATCGTATGGAGAGATTAGTGAGAGAATGAGTGCGTGTGCGGAAATAGTAAAGTTGGATAGTGATGATTTTTTTGCTTTGGATTGGGAGTGATAACGAGATGAGCAGCATTTTTAGTGCGTCGGTTGGTAGCAGTATTAAAAGGTGGTGGTGGTGAAGGGTGAGGACTGCTGGCGGTGCTGGCGAGTCTGGTGCTGTTGGGTTCTCACCCTCTGGTGTGCTTCGCCCGTGTCGGGGGTCCATCTGTAAAGTTGGGACCGGGGAGAGGCGCGCGCGCGTTGCTCGTTCTGCACACAGTGTCGGTGAGCAGTGCGGTGGTGGCGCACGTCGTCGTCCTTCTCTCAATCTCCTTCTTCTTCTTCTTCTTCTTCTTCTTCTTCTTCTTCTTCTTCTTCTTCATCTTCGTCGTCCTCCTCCTTCTCCTGCTCCTCGTCCTCTTCGCCTCTTGCTCACGTTGGTCGACGTTTGCGCCGCCGGCGCACGGCTGACTCGGTATACACGGAGCAGGGACAGCCGCGATCATGTCCCGCTTCCTTGGCGCTTTCTTATCCTCATTAATATCGCTTCCTGCTTACAGATAAACATATACAGCCTCGACGATAATATACTGCGCGTAGGGCGTGTGTGTTAAAGATAAATGTGTGAAAGTGTGTCGACGGGGGATGTTGTCGTACCGGGTGATGATGAACCAACTTGGATTCGAGTGTCTAAGAATTCGTGTTAACGACTAAATGTTGGTGGGTTTCGTAAAAGGATCAAAACGAAAGTACAGGATGACACGGGGTTGAGTGCGTTGTTTCGCGGGTGCGAGTGTGTGCGTTTCCTTCAGTTTTGGTAATTATTTAATTTCGAGTATTTTCGCGGTGGTGGGTGATAAACTCGACGGACGAGACGACGGGCCGCTATGTTCGTTCAGTGCCTTCGTAAATGGGATTGCCGGGATTCGGATTGAAGTAGCCGGCACGCGGCGAAAGACGGGAAAGGGAAAGACGGATAACGGACGCGGAGGATTGCGAATAATTGAGATAAAAATTGGGAATTGGACAAGAGCGGTAAAGCTGCAGGGCCGGCCGTGATCCGCGGACGTGCCTGCAGCAAACTCAGAGCGGGCACCGGAGGCGCGCGTTCAGCATGCAGCATGACCCACGGTGCCCCGGAGGTCTGCTGGGAGCTCGCAACGAGACTCGTCAGGGTGTATTGCTGCGACCCCAACAACCTCATCCCCACCCGTCGAAGCAACTTTGGACTCATAGTCGTCATCATCAACGGGAGCAGTGGGTGCAACAACAGCAACAACAAAGTAACCACCATTATCGGGAGGAGGGAGGCGATCGCGCCGATCGCAAAGCGGACTCGATCCGCGGTGACAAACGAGGAGAAGGCTCGGGGGGTGAAGATAATAAGGCTGTGGTTCGTTCGTTGTTGGAGCATCAGGGGTTCGGCCTCGAAATTTATCGCGGACTCGAAGGCCAACCGGAAGTTCCATACCTTCGAGGAGCAGGTTCCAAGAGCAGCAGCGGAAAGGTATCCGCAAAGAAGAAGGCTACGACGACAGCCAGGGAGGACCAAGACGAAAAGAATTTTGTACACGAGGTGCAAGGGCCTCTGCTCCGACGTCTGGCCCGGAGAGGAGCAGAAGAAACGACGACGGAAGAAAAAGAAGAGGAGGCACCAGAAACTTTCGCTTCTCGTGGACCGTTGGAATTCGCGCTGGACTTTTCGGCAACGTCACTCATTCCTCGGTATATCCTTGTTGGCCAAGAGCCGAGATATCGAGAAACGAGGCTGGTCCATATTCCTCCACCTATTCGGGTTTCCACCGGCTTGTTACAGAGCCAGGGGAACTAGTAGGCGCCCCGCCGAGCCGGAAAGCCGACGCGACCGCCGGACAGGCACCGATATCATCAGGTTCCTGGCCAAACGGCCCGGGACGAGTACACGCGGGGCTGACTCCCTCGGGAAGGGACGCGCCGGCGGGCGAGTCGGGCGACCAGCAGCAGCAGCAGCAGCAGCAGCACCACCACCACCACCACCGGCAACAGCAACAACAACAGCAACAGCAACAGCAGCATCAACAACATCAACAGCAACACAAACGCAATCAGCAGCAACGACAGACTCAACAAGAACAAAAGGAAAAGGAAACATCGTCGAGCAACGGAGAAGAAAGCGGCGGCGGTGGTGGTGGTGGTGGTGTTATTGGGATTTGTCAAAAGAACGAATGCAGGCTTCTTACCATTCCGTCATCATCAACTGTTGGTGTTTGCACACGGTCTTGGCTACGTCATCATTGGCGCATCCGTCAAGCATCATCATCATCATCATCCGGGATAACGTGGAATCGTCGAAGATATCTGCAGAGTCATCGTCAACTTGGAAAAGAAGAAAAAGCTGCGAGACCGAGTTCACGCGGAGCTTCTGTTGTTGTTGTTTGCCGAAGCGAGGAAGCCGAACAAGAAGAGGACGAGGAAGAACAGAGGGAAGAGGGCTCAGAGCTTCGTGGCAGCGATGCTGGACTTTCTGCGGCGCGGAGCACGCGAACTCGAGTCCTTGCCGAGGCCGCGTCCTCCGTCGCTCTCAAACCGAGCAGGACGCTTGCAGCAACTTTCCCGAAAGTGCGTCGTCTCGGAGTTGCCAATTTTTCAAGGAGGAAATATTACAAGCCGAGTGTCAACAACGACGGGCGATCGGAATCACAGGGCACATACCTGCTGCGGCTGTGCCCCTTGCTTCCTCCGGGCGGAAAGATCAAAAAATTGCTCGAAACGAGGAGACGAAGGAGAGGAGAAGCAGGAAGAAGAAAGTCGTCGACGCCGCTCTTGGCGAGAGAGCGTCGACGAGGTCGTGGGGACGCTAGTACCGAGCAACAAAACGAGCCAATGCGATACGGGGAGGAAGTACTCACGGCGGGCTTACCATCCACCAAGAGGCCATTCCAGGAAACGACCAAGACGTCTTGTTGCTGGAGGTCGCAACGATGCCCGCTACGCAACCGACCTCATTGTCGACATCGAGTTCACCAGAGGAGGTTCTTGTCCCACCACCACCACCACCACCACCACCACCACCAACGACAACGACAACAACAACGTCATACCTCATCAACATCTTTCGCATATTCCGAAACGAGAACCCAGGGGGTCTCCCGGGATGGCTTCGTATTTAACGATGATTTTGAAACAACCGGCTCGGATGCAGAATCTTGCGACAAACACTGGCAAAACGGCGAGCGTGACGACCCCCCTGATGCCAATGACCTGCTCGAGTCCTCGGCCGGATTCGTTCGCAACACTGCCTTTCGCTGCGTTGAATCGCGCGAATACCATCATCACCCGGCACCGATCCCGGGTATCCGAACGATGCAAAACCGAGTCATCCTCGAGCTTCCGTCGGAAAAACTTGGACATCGGGACGACACCGATCCCGTTAATTCGACAAGGTCATGGGGAACGAACCACCGTAATACGGATGACATCAAACAAGACATTCCGGGCCTACGATCAACATGCATTGATGCTGAATCTTCAAAGGGGCGTCGTCGCGAATGGAGCCCGCACGAGTATGAAAGAAAGAACGTGCTTAATAACACTGCCTTCAATGACGGAGACAAGGACAAAGACGAGAAGAATCAAAGTATCGTCGAGACGAACGCGTGCTTGGACGTGCCGGGTGGCAGATTATTCGCGATCGTCCGTCATGGCAGATCCTTCGCCAACGGTTGTCCATCGACAACCGGTAGCCCGAAACACAGCTTCGTTTCTAATAAAAAATCGGAATATCGTTGCGTCGTCAATGAGATTCCGATGGATTACGATTGTAGGAGCTGCGGGAGCTCGGACGATCGGGAAAAGTGGAAAAAGCCGAGAAGACGTCGTCGCAGAAAATGCACCGACAGCAAAAGAAGAGGACCGCAAGAGAGCCGGAGGAACGAGAGGGTTGACGAGGTGGAGGAGGTGCAGGATGAGGATGACGACGACGACGACGACGACGACGACGACGACGACGACGACGACGACGAGTGCAAGGAAGAGGAGGAGATTGACGACGGAGCTAGAAACGATTACACTGCCCGGTCAAGAGAGCCAATTGTGGAAAGAAACCGAAGGAAACGTCGAAGGAAGAAGAGAAGAAGGAGAGGAGCAGGTGGAGGAGATGGAGAAAGCATCTCCGGAAAAAAGGAAGAAAAAAAATCATCATCAAGAGGCATTAATGAAGAAAGTGGATTGTTGGGAAAGAGCGAAAAGAGGTCCGGTCGTAAATGGGCTGTTGCAAATTACGGCCTCTTGTTGGTGTTGTATCTGTTTGCTTTACCGATACTGTGCTCGTCGAGCGATTCCTCCGGGCCGGTCGCCTCGGCGTTCGCACAAAAGTCCCCCCTCACCCACGGCGATAATTTTACGGCCCGTAATTCATCCTCGCAGCATCAAGCCAATCATCAGATGCGACGAGACGGTGTTACGGAGGATGATTTGCCCCATCCCTACAACGAATACACCTGGGAGATAAATCAGATAAATCCTTGGTTATCGGCTTGCGATCTGGCGGGTCCAGCTCCGGCTGATCTTCAGGGTAGCTGCGGTCCTCCCGAAGTACCAAAGAGCTGTCCTTTGAGATGCTCGATCAAGAATAATGCCGATTCAAACAGGGCGTTCGGCGAGGTTGTCGAGGCGTTTGGTATAAACGAGAGGGCCAGGAGCGGGGCCGGTGGTTCAAGATGGAGGCCGGCTGGCACGACCACCACCACCAATAAATCCGCCAATAAAAATATGAATTATGACGATGACCGGAAGAACAAGAGGACGGAGGAGACCGTAAATGCGGCTCCGGTACAGTGCCTTTTTTACCTCGAGGCGTCCCACAAAAGGGACATCTGCCGGGATAATTTCGGTCGTGGCAGTTCGTTAAGTTTTTCAAATACCCGGGAGAATCGGTATTGGTATCTGAGTGCTTTGCGTTTGCGTCATTGCTGCGAGCGCGCGGTTCTTAACGCCCTCGCACCCGGCAAGGGCGGCCCCCTCGAGGACGTCTTGAACGGTGGTTCTAAATGCTCCGACGCATTGGACAAGCTACTTGTCGTCGATGCACTCGCCGCGAGACTACACTGCGAGTTCGAGGAGGTCCTGGCCCGCTACGACTGCGGCCAGTCCTACTCGGTCATCCACAACTGCACCCACTGCAAGGTAATTATCGCATACCACCCACCATCATTTCACCTTGACCACTTGTGCATAACCCCTCACCCGCACTAACTATACAGGCTTAAATATAAACAAAAACGAAAAACCCGAGGCTCCTTTGTCATCGTTTTCCAATGAAAAGTAACAAGTCCGACTTTTACAGCTATAACCTTTTCTCACCGTTTATAAGTTTTTCCTCGTCGCACGTTTATCGGATTTTATACGTCCTCGCGGAGCTCTGCACGTTTAATGCTCATAAATGAGGGCGAATCGCATCATTTATCACTCGTTGAAGAAAAGATCGAAAAACAAATATCGTACCAATTTTTTTTTTTTCCAATCTCAATACCGCGTCAACGATTGACGCCCGCTCTCCTATAAAGAAATTACAATTTTATTGTTGTTATTAATCGGCAGCTGACTATTGACATTGATAAATAATCCGCCACTCTTGTCTGATCAAATACGGATCGTAACTACTCGCCACACTTCTAGGACACTCTCCGCGAGTCACTCACGTGCCAAGACCATCTCACGAGGAACCCTGGCTAGCTCGATTTTCGTCTTATTTATATACGTTGTAGCACATCGAAAACCGTAGTAAGGAGACACGTATTTTTTGCATCGGCCCGAAAAACGTTTCAAAGGGGTGAACAACAACCCCCAATGATCAACACCTAATAAGGTGGTTTTAAATGGAACCACCGCTGATGTGTTTTCACGAATGAATCATTGAAAATGATTGAATGAGCTTTCCAGGGGAAAAGTAAAAACTATTGTTGTTGCAAGCGTGCTTTTTTCAACAAAAGTCCTACAACATTTGTTGAATTCACAATCATTTTTTACTGCCCGTACAATAACGGTGCATATTTTATTTTAATGTCCCGTGGAAAAATGATATTCGTCTTGAAAAAAAGAAAAAAATTACGCAGCAGCCCTCGAGCCAGATAAGCATGGAGACAAAGATACTAGTCGAAGCACGTAGCTCGAGATATGGATCAGATTCTTATCGCGGTATATACAGTTTCCGTTGCACAAAAACGATTATATAAGATATTGTTATCCAGATGTACATCAGCAGGTACGTCATTTAATATAAATTTGTATGGCCGGTAAAAAAGCAAAAACCGTAAATGTACTACGACGTATATAAATTAGATGAGAATGAAAAGAGTCTAGTGCTGCACACGTGTACGAGCGTTTTTTTTCTTTTTTTTCTCATTCTCCTCATTGCCTCGATCCACCTGTGGAATCAAGAGAAATGGATTTCCTCATTGATTCCTCAAAACCATGCAAGTGCCTGACATTACTAATTGATCATTATTTCAATGTTCAGAGACTTTTTCCTTCCGGTATTTCGTGCGGAGCATCTAGCCACAAATTTTGAAATATTTCCAGAACTTTTTCTAATTCTAATTTCTAAAATAAGAGAGAGTCCACTTATCGATTGAAACGTGGCTCAGAGGCAAACTGAAGCTCCGGACGTATTTCGCAAGCTGCATATTGCGCTGGCCGGGGATGAATTAAGAGCAACGGCAAAGAGTAAAGAAGGGATTTAGTGGCAGGGACTTGTAATAAAGGAATAAAAGATGGACGTAAGAAAACGAGGCTTTACAAGGGCTTTTCGTTTGGTCTATTATCCGTATAAAAGTAAAATACAAGCCCAACTGGATACTTGAAACTACCCCGAAGCTCGTACATTCGCTTATTCGTCCTGTACAATCTCGAGGAGTCCTGAAAACCCGAGCAGCGACAAACCATCCCCGCGGTGTGTAATAAACAACATCCAGCCACAGCTATTTAGCCAACAAACTAGACGAAATTTATGACGTATTAAAAGATTTTCCTGATCGGGTTACCTACCAGGGTTGTTGGAGCAGGGTGCCAAATGCCGAGAATAGAAAGTTGTCGTGGGAATAGTCATTTTATAAAAACGATCTTGTTCAAATAAATTCGTTCAAATTGTTCAAATTGTTTTTTCATATTATTTATGCTTGATTTGCTGTTTCGACTCGTCCGAATGTTCAAAGGGTTGAAAATGCATGAGAAACTGGGGATTGATTCGGTGGGGCCAGAGAAAAAGCCATCTCGATGGATAAAAACATTGTTAATGGTGTCAGGGGTGGGAATGAGGTATCGCCACGAGGGAATTGTAAACAGGAGCAGGTTGGTTGTGCAGTTGAGACGGAGCTGCGAGCCCACGAAATAATTCAAGTGCAGGACTCTTTGCTAAGAAACACGAGCAAGCGATTTTATCAGCGTTTCAGGATTCTCCAACTGGTCCAGCCTCTTACGATATTTTTAATCCAAATACAAAGATCACGGAATAAAAAAAACGACGACGAGTCCTCGAAGGGAAAGTAAGAAGAAACGACATTCGATTTCGAGTCAAATTCCTCGGGAGAAAAATCAGCGCCATTTTTTTTCATCCGTTTTCATTCCCCAAGCGTTAAGGACCCTTCAGGTCGGAGAATGTCCGCTCGTTTCCATTCCTCGTCTCTTCTCCATTTCCCTTTATTTTTACGAGCCCTTAACCCTCGAAAAAATAAATA
Organism: Hyposoter dolosus; assembly: GCA_963921915.1. Classification (NCBI taxonomy): domain Eukaryota; kingdom Metazoa; phylum Arthropoda; class Insecta; order Hymenoptera; family Ichneumonidae; genus Hyposoter; species Hyposoter dolosus. The sequence continues at coordinate 8,670,453 of OY998139.1, forward strand.
AAAATAAAACAAAGATGGTGTCCAATGAAGAAAGGAGTTAACAGAGTCCGGGAGAGGGCGCTAACACTTGGAGCGCTCGAGAACAATTTCGACCTGTAGACTTTTTATCGTCTTGGCCATAAGTTCCACCCCGCCGCGGGTTGCCGTATGTGCGGAGCCGTCTGCTTTCGTTATTATTGCAACGCAAGAGCCCACAACGAACGCGGAGCTTCAATTTTCAGCAAACTCTCTTGTGGCAATGAGAATCGAAAAATATAAAAATAAATAAAAAGTGCGGGAGAAAAAAATGTCGAGCTTTCTTGCTCTGCTCCGTTTATTTTCTTACCTGCTATTCGCCGCCGCGTTTCTTCCTCCTTCGGTGAAGAAAATTCTTCGAGCAGGTTTGTCATTGCACGAGAAATATTATATTTCACGTCTGTGTGCGTGAGCTCTTCCCGTCTCGCGAGGGAGCTACGGCGAGGAGCCCGGTCTCGGGTGACTCCGCGAAATGGCGGAGGGTTGGAAAGAGGCTTCGTGCAATCGGGCCATGAAATATACGCCAGAGAAAAATACAAGAATAAATACATCTCGCCAGCCTCCGCGACTCTCCCTTCTGATGGAAGGCCTCGAAAAAATGCAACAAGATTGCAACCCCTTCGAAACTTTGACAAATACGATCCCTTGCACAAAAATTTTCATACACCAAACTTTTCCTCGCATCTTTTTTCGCGAAAAGCGGTCCCAAAATTTTTAAAAGAAAGGGCAAAGGTAAAAAAACCGAAAAAAAAACATTTGGGTAATTATGCAGTTTTATTTTTGGCAAAAGGACCACTTGTAAATGTTTACCGATGCACGGTGTTGAAGGGACAACCGCCTTATCTACGAGTTCCGAGTACTTGCGTTTCGCACAAAAAAGCAACCGTTACCCAACTACAGTTCAGTTCGAAACCGCGATAAATTGTGTAACACTTATCAATATATCTTAGTATTCTATGAGTAATTTAAAAAGTTGACCAACACAAGACGTGACCACCGCGCACGTGTTGTTTCAGCGTTAAAAATGTTTGTTAGCCCTGAAAAGGACTTTTTCACGATAATAATAAATTACGGGAGGGTTGAGGAGAAAGGCTGTTTCCACTGGGCGGGCTCGCTGTCAGCGCCAGACGATGACACTCTGTAGTAGATATAGGTAACGGTTCGATCGTCGGAAGCCAAAATGGTCAAGGATTTTTTTCTTTCCGAAGAATTTGCGCTTGAGCGAAAAAAAAAAATCACAATAATTAAATTAACAATGGAATAACAAATAAATCAGTAAAAATGATCCGTCTTCCAAAAAAATCTAGAAATTCGTTCAACATTTCGAGGAATGTTCAAGCAGCGAGTAAAACGTTTGAATCTCATTGCCTCGCTTTTTTACCCTCGATTTCCTCTTTCCTGTTTTCCATCTCCCTCGGTTTCTCGCCTCTTTTTCTTCATCTTCTCCCAACAGGCCAATAAAAAAACGTCCGGATCTTGGACGCACGAATGCATTCGCCTGCAGGCTATTCTGTTTGTTCGCGTCGATTTCACTCGAGTGCCTAATCGATTTTCATTCTCTCGCGACTCGAGTCTCCTCCTCTTACCCGTTGTGTGTCGATCTCAGCCAGCAGCTGGCCAACAGTTGAGACATTATCCCCCCCCCCCCCCCGCCCTCTCTCACGCTCAGATAAATTCATTAAAACAACCGCAGCAGCAACAATAATAAACGAGCTGTAATTAATGAATCGTTTAATATAAAAAAAAAAAATGAGTTGGATCGATAATTATTTTTTGATTTTTTAAGAAAATACTTGCTCTTTAATTTCGCGTAGATTTTTTTTTTCCTTTTTTGTGAGTTACCTGTTTCCAAAGATTTATGAGGATGAGAGTGTGTCTCAGGGTTTTATATTCGTAGGCGTGCTCGAGGGATACACTTGGCTTTTTCTTCTCGTCCCTCGTACGCGTACGAGAGATCGATAGTCGTCTCTCTTTTTCTATCTCACTCTTTTTCTCTCGATAACTCGGGGACGAGGTTTCCAAAGGGGAAACGCCTTAATTTCTTACCCAGCCTCATCCTCCTCTCGTAATATATATCTGTACGCGTGTATACTTTATACAAGTGACAAAGTCGACCTCTTTCTCAGTCCTCGACAACTTGTTTCATTTATTTTTCAAATCATCCACCTCGTACATCAAAGTATCACTGGTCACACGAGAAAAAAGAAAAAACGCTCGTCAACCACTTTTTTTGCTGGCCTGCTCTCAACAAATTAAATTCATTATGAAGAAATTTATTTGATCGGTCTAATAATGGATCATTGAATTCTTACGTGATAAACTCGACCAGACTAGAATGCACCATTTATTTTTGGCCAACCAAAATATTGCCTAATAATTAATTGACAAAAACAACTCGTAGAATTTGTTGAAAAAGATTGCAATTTCATTCCTTACGGGAAAAGTATTTCAAAATAAATAAATGTTTACCCTCGCATAGCTTTCTCTATGAGAAAGTTAAAACGCGCATCATACCGCAGGCTCAATTGAGAGCGACACTCGATAAATAAATTCAAAGATGAGGAATAAAAGGGAAAAGAATGTCGAGTTGAATTGCATTGGCCGAGCAGGGATAGGATTATTGCTGGACGAACGAGCCTTTTGCGGGATATCTTTTCGTGGCAGTAGTAAAAGCTTTAATAGTCAGACAAGCCCGAGGTAGAGAGAAGGGAGAGAAGGCAGGCGTTAGAAAGAAGCGATACGAGACGCAACTTTTCCACGGACTTTGCCTTGGATCAACGTCAAACTTTATCCCCACCCTTTTTGGCCAGCCCCCTTTGACCACCCCTCTGGACGCCGTTAAGTTTACCCCCGACGCATCCTTGATTTATGAGCTTACGGCGTTGAGGGACAACGGGAATTCGTACTCCTCGCGTTTTCTCCACTTGGATCGTCGGGGAAAAGGAACAACGAGAGTAAAAAAAAAAAAAAAAACGAAAAATAAAAATTCAACGAGGATAAGAAGCTTCGCTTATCGTCGTTGCACAGTCCTTTACGAATCCAAGAAATATTTGTCACGTTTTAAAAACTCGCTACAGTTTTCTTCTCCACTTGCCATTTCGTTTTTGGTTTTGAAAAAAATTCAAAAATTGGAAAAAAGTTGATTCGGCAGGTAAAAAAACAAGAAAAAAAATGTCGACAAACTTTCGAGTCCAATCAGCAGGAGCTGGCGAAAAAAAAAAAACGCCTCTTCCCTAATACTGCGAGTGCGAGTGGAAAAAGAAGAATAAGACAAAGAACTGAAGTAGAAGAAAAAAAAGATCGCAATACTTGTATGAGAGACTCGAAACGAAGGAAACAAGTGATTCGTGTGAGCAGGAGAGCTTGCCAGAGGGAGGCGGGGATGGCGAAGGCGTCTCGATAAATCGGGACGGGGAGAACTTTGACGTTGTGGATTTTCAAGCAAGAACGAAAGGGATCGCGTCGCTGAGGAAGAAAATTCGATATCCACATATGGGACGTTCACTCTCGGGGCAAAATTTTTTTTCTTTCCCCATCGTTCCAGAGATGATTGAAAAGCAGCAAGCCTCACAGAAATATACATTTGGCAATGTGAAAAAATTGACGAGCCCGAAGAATTACAGAATTTCTAGTTTTACTTTGAAAAAAAAAAAAAAAAAACAAAAAATGATGTGAAAATAACTGAAAAGTGAGAATCGGCATGGAAAGCCTCATTCGTGTAGCGATAAATAAATATATATATTTCGGTTGTATACACAGAGGGCTTAAGGGAAAGAGAGAAAGAGAGACTTTTGCAAACGGGATAAAAAGTACGAGACGTTCGAGAGGAACGAAAAGGGCGAAAGGGGGAATTGAGTTGCTGGAAGGGATGCGAAGAGGAGAGGATATTGTGAAAAGGGAAGAGCGAGCGAAGTAGGAAAAGAAGGAAAGGAAAGCTCGATCGAGCACTCGGGGCTTTTCTATCTCCCCGTGTGTAGGACGGATCAATATCAGAAGGTGAAGTTCTTCGGGTTCGGCCTCGTGATTTTCGTATGCAAGAACAAAAAAAGCCCCGTTTTATCTTTCATTTACCTTTTATTTTGCTCTTTGTTATCCTCGCCGTCTCTCTCTCTCTCTCTCTCTCGTCTCTCTGAATTTTCACGCTCTCTTCTTTTCGCCGGTTTCGCATCAGCAAGAAATTTTTATTAATTTTTTTTTTTTTTTTTCAACTAATTACTTCCATGAAAAATGTAATTAACGAAAAAGCGTGTAGCAGTAAACGTGTAAAAACACTGCGAATCGCGAGGTTCCAGTTGGAGCCAGAAAATCGTTGAAATTGAGCAACGAAAACTGGGCTTCAAAGACTCTTTAATATTAGACGAAAGTTGGGTGCAAGTTGAGCGTGTAAATTTGTGCAGAATGGTACACGTAGTTGTTAACAAGCTGAGGAAAAAAAACTCGATAAAAATCTTAGCAAACATGTTACAAGACCGACCGGTACATATTTATCTATATAGCTACCAGTAAATATATACATATATATATATATATAGATTTACCCAAGGCGATCGGTTCCTCGTTAACGTTTTGTCACGAGCTTGTTTCACTGAGAATGCACGTGGCGCCACCTACAGCGACGACAACGACGATACAGTGTCGCGCGTTGGTAATAGGTACGGCGAAAAAACTTTTCTTTTTGTTTCTTTATTCTTTTGCTTACACTTGTACTCATTTAATACATTCTGTACAGCAAAACGTCACATTATAATTCCTTATTTTTTTTCTTACGTCCACTCGATGTAGCAAAACGATCGAAAGTTACTAGTTTTTGTCTTGGTAATATAATTCGTCAAAAATGTTTCGCCTCCTTCCTCCTGTGTCCGCATTTTTGTTTCTTCGTCGTCACGCGGAACCATTTTGAATTTCTTACTTCCAATTGCCATTACAAATTGCCATTTTCCACTCGCGGTTTCAAGCCATGCAAACGCAGTATTTTCTCGTGGAAACGAATTGAGATTCGGTTGCTCGTAAATCCGGAGCCACCATTTTGTTTGCATCGTCATTCAGTCGCAAAATGGCGCGGACCGTGCAAACTTTGCAAGATTCAGCGAGTATTAAACACGATGCGGATTGGAGGTTAAACGAGACACGAGAATAAATCGCGTTGTGATGACAATCAACCAACAATTTCAAAGTGGCCGCGACGACGATGATCTACGTGATTCGATTATCCTGTTGGAATCGCGTGTCGACAATCATTTTCACACTGGTAATCTCGCTGCTCGTCAAGCGCTTGCATGCTTGGCACACTGCGTGGGGCGCCAGGTTTGAAAATCAACGCGTGTTGCCTCGGTCAGTTTATCGAGTCTACGGATCAATCAATGTGACGCTTACGCGAATATGTACCAATGGGGATAGACGTGCTCCATTGGGCTTTCGATTGAAACTTGTTAGCGGCAGGGCGTACACGTCACCTCTCCGCATGCGATCAAACCTCGTGTCACCTAATTGTCCTTGTTCGACCATCATTATATTTATATTCCCATAAACAGAATTGCTTATTCGAACCAAGAATAATCAATTTAAAAAAAATAACAAGTCACTAACCCTTAATGGTCACCAGCCGCTTTCGACCGACGATAGGTAATAGAAATTTTGATAAAATGACAATTGTGACAGCCTCATCGTTGTTATTTGAAATGACGCGTTAGTTCCGTTTTGGAAGCCGTAGGAAGCGGACGGTATAAAACCTGGGCCATACTTTTTGGAACGGTCTCGCTAATTTTATCAGTCACACCTGAAAGCATGCTGTTTCAGACTTTTGAAACCATTTTTTTTTCTTTTCATTGAAAATTACAATGCCTGCATCATTTCTTGATAACAGCCCCAATTACTATTACGCCACAATCTTGGAGGTGTGAGTACTAAGGGTTAAAATCTATACGGAAAAAAAATTGTAGAGTTAAATTCCATCATTGGAGTGGAATCTGCCGAGGAAAATTAAAATCGTTCTTCATTATCGACCAATTGGTTGGTCGTTTAAAATTGTTATGAAATGAAATTTCGATCCGAGTCTCAAGTACAATGAAACAATGTGGGGCTGGTATCGAGAGAAGTTTGCCGTTGTGCATAATCACTTAGCCCATACTCTTATAAATACATCCGTCTAATTCATCAAGCAACGATAAATTATTTCATAATATAATATATATATATATATATATATATGTCTGTTTAGGGATGAAAGGACAGGAGAGCTTTTGAATGGGACTACTGAGGCGTGTATCGATTGCGATGAAACCGTTGAAGCATTGTTCCTACCACATGACGCAATTGTTCTATTTATCCATTGAAACGCGCGGACAATATTTCCAAACAAATTGTACGTTACTCAGACTCGTTACACTATGTTTCCACGTTTCCCTTTTACCATTTCGATAATTCACTCTCCTGGAAATAATGAGCGGGGCTGTCAAACAATCAAATCGTTAAGAAAAGGTGATAAAAATTATTTTTTCACTAAAAAAACATTGGACAATTATCGAAATTATGCCCAGGGGTAGCATTTCGCAATGTGGAAATAATTTTTCATCTTATTTTTATGGGAAACTAAAAAATAATGACTAGCGGGACGAATAAAGTGTTTTTTGAAAATGCGATCGAGTTGAGGGAGAAAATAAAATGTTGAAAATTTCCTCTTTCGTTGCTTCTGTCAAGCCGCACAGAGGTCAACGGAGATTCTAAGCAAATGAGAGAGGCTGCTGCTGTGCGCCTGCTGGTCCATGCTGGACCTCGATGAAAGGCCGCGGTAAGAGAGAAACTTTTCGACGCGCCAGCTCAAAACTTTTCGTACACCCTACATTCGTACCTATCCCTTATTCCCTTCATCCCCCCTCCCTCCCTCCCTCCCTCCCTCCCTGCCTCTCATTCTACCCCTTTCAACCCCTGCCCTTACTTTCAATACTTGCGAGGAATAGAGAAATATGCTCCACATACATTTATACCTCAAAGAGCACTTTCGAGATTATTATACATTTTTTCGACCAACCTCGCAACGACGACTAAATATATTTTATTGAATTAACCCTTCATAGTCGCACCTCCAGATTGTGACGTAATAGTTATTGGGGGTGTTATCAAGCCCGCTCACTTTTAAAAACGAATAAAATTCTGCAAAAATTTTTACAAAAAATGATGTAAAGATTGTAATTTTGACTTTGAGACTTGCAAAACTGAACTAACCGGCCCTTTCAAATAATAACGACGGGGCTCCTTACTAGAAGATTCAAACTACCGATAGAGGCTGTCACAAGTCCTATCTTATCAAAATTTCTATTACGTATCGTCGTCATATGAGTGAGTTATTGCCGTCACTAGAAATTGTCGTGAAAACTTTGTATCCAAGAAAACAAAGACATCTTTTCGTCGATTTCCAACCCCTATGTTTTTTCCAAGGGTCGATAGGGTCTCGTTTCCATAGAGGGACGGGGGCACTTATAAAATGATCGAACAACGATACTCTCCCGTATTGCCCGAGCCTTGATACACAGACCGATGGCTGTTTCACTGTTTGTAGAATGACTATCAATGCCTCCCAGCGCCCCCCGAGTTTGTAGACGTGGATGGAATTTCAGTGGAAAGAGCAGGCGGCCAGGCGGCTCGGCCGGGTTCACGAGACGCGTTTCGAAGCAAAAATAACAAATTTTCTCGTCAGATACGACCGCAGTTTGCGACGTCACGTACGCGATATCAATCAAAGGACCTTCGCTCTCGCGTCCAGCCGATTTTACTCCTCCTTCACATTTTCATCCCATCGAGGCCCCATCCAACCCCTCGATCCTCTCGCGAGTCGGCAGTGTTGCTGAAAAAAAAGAAAAAAAAAATTCCCATGGCACTTTACGTCCCTTCGATGTATCAACCCCGCGCCCCTCCCCCCCTTTTGCGTAGACACGGAAAAAAAGATTCTCCCCGTGTCAGATTTTGTCACAGCATCCCTCTCAATTCTCTCGCTGGTGAAACATTATTTTTGTAAATTTTTTTTTTTTCTTTCTTGCTTCACTGTCACGTCGAGAAAAAAAATGCAGAGGAATAAGGTTCGTTCCGAGAGGAAAGATCTTTTTTGGAATTGTTGCGAGAGGGAGTGGAAAAAAATGTCGTTTGCCCATGAACGCCCATGGTCTGAGACAGTTTAGGGTTCAAAGGTCGATCCAAAAGTTGCCGCAGTGTGTATAATACGAAACAAATTAGTTGCTCGATTATTCGACATTTTTCCATCATATCTCCGCGTGTGTCTCTTTCATTTATTCCCTCAACAGCTTGCAACCAATTGCTATTTTACGGATTTTGGAATCGTCCATTTTTTTTTTATTGACAACGCTTGTTGTCCCAAGGGGGTTGAAGGGGATGATTACATGTTGGGGTGAAATAATATCCGGTTTTGGTGGTGTCCGAGCAGGGGAGACTTTCGGCTGTTCCACGGGAGCCTACGAAAAATAAACAACCCTCGAAAGCAGGCTAGTTCGGGGGATGAGGAAAAAAATTTTTCCTCTTTCCTTTCGAGGATCTATCGCGTATCCGAGGGACGGGCATTTTTTTTATTTTCAGGATCTTGACACTAATGCACGTCGGCTAAACTGGACAGGGGGTAGTTTTACCGCGGGTTGTTAACCCCCTCGAGCAACGGGGCTTCGTTTCTCGTCGTCTCACCGACGTCCGGTTCATCAACGTCATTTGTGCCACATTCTCCGTCGAATAAATCGAGAGGATTCCTACATGCCAGCCAATTTATCAAACGCAATTAATTGCAACAAATTTAATTAACTTTCTCAACCATTTTCACTTTGGACAAAATAATCATCAAGTTTTTATCACATTTCCAAAATCCAACCCGTTATCTCTCATTTTTAATATTCCTGCATTGAAATTTTCAATAAATACAATTTGATTATTGAATTGAGTAAATATAAAAATACGGTCAATATATTTTGGAGCACTCGTTTTTTTTTTCCGAGAGCAAGTAGTCAGGCTCAAGAATTGACGGAATATAAACAATTTAGCGAGCGAGGTACACAAAGGAGCGATCGATCGGGGCTCCGAGCAGGGCTTGATAATAAATAGGGTAACGCGTGTTGAGCATTGAACGGAGAGAAATGAATCTTATTTCCTGAATTGTTCGATTCAGCATCCCCGGTGCTCGCGGGGAGCCAATAAGGGGCTGGTTTTGTGTTGTTCAATTTAATGCTGGGGGTGTTAATACCAGTGAAATGGTATTACTGCCAATAAAAACAGTATATATAGTTTTATAGTGCATATACGAGTGTGCGTATGTACTTTTAAATGTATACATATAGGTAAAAATCGATGTATCGGAAATTCTGAGAAAAAGCATTGTTCTTGTTTAAACATGCTCGACCAATCCTCTTCCGGGAAATCCGTTTAACGTAATATACCCGAAATGAGAAACTCTCGTCTCCTTACATTCAATCATTTGGATTAATTAATCTTTTTTGTTTTTTTTTTAATTTTTTGACACATTAAAATAAAATGTGTATCGAAAATGCAGCGTTTTTTCTGTTTTATTTAATGTTGAGGGTTTTAAAAAGTTTTTTATATGAAATTCAGGAACCGTGCTTCCTTTTTTACTCAGAGCAGGGAATGCGAGTTTGACTCTTTAGTTTATTTTTATTTTTTTCCTTCGCTTCCTCTTTCCTCGCGGCATTTACAGCTGTATCGGTGTGTCGCTGTCTTGTTTCGTCGTTGCGGCCTCCTATCGCTCGTGTCCCCGGTGACACTCGAGAAGGGCTCCTACTCTACGGTATACAGCAATTTGGCACGCTTCTCCAGGGACAATACTCCACTTTCCTAATAGACCTTGTGAGCTCTATAAATGCGTCGCGCTTCCTGCTTCCCAGAGTCCAAAAGATTTTTTTCTCTGCAATTTCTATTTCTCCGTCTCTCTCTCTCTCTCTCTGTCTCTGGAAAAAATCATCGGGATGAAAATATGTTTGTTTTAATTGAGAAAAAAGAATTTTCTAATTTTGAAAAAAATTTGTAATTTAATGGGAGAAAGTGCAAATTGATTGGAACGTGCGAAAAGATCGATAATAATTATAGCTCGAGGGGGTTACCCGAACAACCGGATTCGATAAAATTTAATTGATTCATTTAGCTCTGATTGAAATATTGAATAATCGATGATGAAAGTTGAAGGGGGTTGGTTTGTTGAACAGGAAAGGTCATATATGTAGAAATTGGATTGTAGGTAATTCTGTGATCGGAAGCAATCCAGACACTACTACTCTATTATGCCGATCGTTGATAGACGCTTTTCCCAGTAAGCGAAGGCACGAGGGTGGAGGGAGGGAGGGGAGGAAACATTGGTCGATAAGTCGGTCGCTAATTTGCGAGAATAATACATGCGGCCGATGTGGAAACTTTGGTAATCCCGTGTCGAGCCTCACCCTCGATTATTGGCTCGGATATTTTGGTAACGGGTTATACGATACATTACGGAAATATCATGTGACTCGAAAATTCCCACTGGATTTTATCCCCCTCCGACACTTGGATAAATTCCTCGATATTCTTTATCGAGCCGTTGAAAAATTCCTCGACACAAATACATTGCTGTAGTTACCAATTTTTTTTCATGCCGTTTAATTAAAAATGTTTATCAGCAGCTTAATCAATTTTTTTAAATGAAAAATAGTTGAGCGATCATTTTTTTTTCCACGCCAGGCTATAAATGCCGAAGGTTTTTTTTCGCATCTATCGGTAGTTTGAACCTACTAGCAGGGAGCCTGCTCATCGTTCGGACGGTGTAAAACGTGAGCGCCATACTCTTTGGAACGCTCGCTCCAACCAGTCCCACCTGAAACCATGCTATTTCAGACTTGTGAAACCATTTTTTTATCTTTTTTAAATTGTAAATTACTATTTCTAAAAAAAAAAGTCATTTTTGGAGAATTTTTGTTTTCGACATTTTTTTAACACTAAAAATTGCACAAATTAAATACGCAATTATCATGGTAGTTACTCGAGGATTGAAAAAGCATTGTAGTATTTTCATTCAATTTATTTCTTTACGATTCCAAAGTGAAGCAGGGGGTTGATAACACCCCCAATGACCATTATACGTCACAATACGGAGGTGTGACTTATAATTAAGGGTTAAGCATCGCAGGGGAAGAGAAACCGCTGGATAAAATATATATTTCCTTGGTTGCCTAACGGATAACGAATACTCGACTGGCGCATACACCAAGCAGTTTGGAATCAATCACGCGCGCACATTTTGTTTTATGTTTCAAGAGAAAAGGGCGTAACCGGCTGGTCGTGGCATTGCTATATCCGCGAAGAAACGTGCGAGGTCTGAAACGCGCGCGGTTGTGGCTCATCACGGCCATATCTGTGACGAGATCGAACGAATGGCTGCGAGCAAACGAATTTCTTCCGAGCGTCTGGTGCTCGGGCAAAAAATGACTTTAGGCTGATCGATAGCCAGACGCGTGAAAAAAATTGGACGTATGGATCATTCGCGAATGGGACCTTCCGATATAAACGCTGCCGAATGAGTTATTCTCGACAAAGACGACGTCGGCTTATTTTGGGCTTGGATTTCTCGATCGCGAGGGGTGCAATTTTCAATTCGCCTCCATATACAATAGCATTGTTCGATCAATTGGGGTTTCCAACTAAAACTTGTTGTAATTTTGATGATGGAAATTTTGTGAAAAGAGGAAACTTTCCTCGAACCCTCGACCGCGTAAGTAAGCGACCACTTTGTATTTGACCGTTTGACTGGAATCGCTCAAACGTTAATTTATGTATAAAAAGTTGTACGAAGGTGAAAAAAAAAATAAATAAAAATAAAAAGGAAAATGAAATGGGCTCGCTGAGACAGGCCGGGCCGAGGAGTTTGCAGGGTGCCATTAAAAAAACTGGGCTAATGACAGGGAAGAAATAAAGCGCATGGGAGTGTGAAAAAAGGGTGTGCGGAAAATTGTCAAAGAAAGAAAACGAAGCAGGGCCGTCGAGTAGAGAATCCGAAGAGTTGATTCTCCTAGGAAGCTTGTTCTCCTCCTCCTCCTTTGAGGAAGATTGCGAAACCTCCCCTTGATCCTCCCTCGTCTGCTGTTTCGTTTCAACGAGACGTGCTGCAAGAGGCTGAAGGTTGCGATGCGCATGTGTTCCCTCTACAACCCCCTCCCAAGTGCGATACCAGCCCGTGTCTCGTGATACACGACATTAGTGCTGATTTGGGTGAGGCTGGAAAGCAGCCTGGGCGATCATGTTGCTTCATCGCAACGAGAGAAAAGCCCAGAGTCCGGGGGGCAAGGAGGGTTGCGTGTCTATTCGGGCTTTGCCAAGCTGGCTTGGCCAAAGTGAAATGGAGGAATCGCGCGGTGAAGGATTCGAGGCAGAGAGGGACAGAGAGGAAAGTTGCTCTCGAGTTAATAGCAGGCAATGTTGAGGGTTTGACTATGCAGATGCAGATGCGGGTTGACGTTGGAGGGTTGGTTGGTTGGTTGGTTGGTACGCGTGGACCGAGTACCGCCGCACCGAACGATAAGGGGGTATATCAAGGGAAATAACAAGAGGTTGCCGCATTTACCCAGAACCCGCTGCCAGAGTTGTCAGACTTGCTTACAAGTTGCGAGCTCTACCTTGGACTCTTCCGTCCGAAATATCCTTCGCGGAATCTTCAACTCGATGGCCATCATGATTTTTTCACTCATTTGCTTTTCAGTTGTCTGGTTACCAGAGGCCGGTACCGGATAACGGATTAACAGGATAATATTTCGCATTGAATGCTGCGAGCGATCAAGACTGCCTGAAGCAAATTAGCCCGAATCGATATATAGCCCGTTTCCAACTAGTTACTGATTACATCAGAAGCGTTCTCGCGGCAAAGTTTGTACCCAGAAGCAATGCTTTTTGCCTCGATGCTTTAAAGAAACGCTGAAAAGCTATCAAGCTAAAAGGAGGGCACGGGCCAAGTTCGCGAAAGCCATCATATCGCGTCATTCCCTCGGGGGTTGCCCGGGAAAAAGGTGACGGCTCGGCATTCTTCCAGCTCTCTTAAGCGCGCACTAAAACAGGTTTGCCGCCCGCTTGAAAAGCCAAGACGAATAATTACGAGAGAGAGAGAGAGAGAGAGAGAAAGCTCGTCATATTCATCTTACCGCGGTGCGAGTGCCTTATATGGAAGGATTGGCCGACTCTTCCAGCTGGAGCTTCACGCGGGCAAAGGGAATGGAGCCAAAGAGCAGTGACTGCTCGTCTCTTCTAAATCCAGCCTCCGAGCCCTGCTTTACAACCCGGGCCTGCTTTTCCACGCCGCTGTGAAAATCTGCCGCTTCGCCTCGAGTGACGAAGCCAGTATCTCGCTTTCTGGAGCGGGACTAATCCGCGCGGCTGAAGTGGCTCCACAGCTCAGCTTACCAGGCTTTTTCCACATCCACAGCACATACGTCTAGGAAATTTGTGTGTCACGAATAATATACCCCGCGCGCAGAATCAGTTTGCTCGTTCAACGCCTTTCGGTCTCTGCTGCGCTCTTCCCTTCCTTTCCCAATGACATCCCGGATCAACCCGCCGTATATGTATGTACGTGTCGTAAGCACTGGAAAATTACGTGGACCAGAGCGAGCACACCTCTGGGCTACCGTCATATATTTAAGGACTTGTGCTTTAACGGCCGCTTTCGACGCGCAAACACTACCTCTGCCTCGTCATATGTACTCGTCACTTTGACACTTGCCGCCGATTATCATACCTTCCGGAATACAACCCTCCTCATTAAGGACCTCCCGATCGTCATTCGTCTTGTCACCATGTTGTGCAAAGCTAACGCGACGGCTCTTTGTCAACAGGCCGATTAAGATACTGCTTATATTGGATCAGGACATCCTTCTCACTTGTTCCGTTCAAATCGATTTTCGATTGTTTCATTAATTTGCTACTCCCTCTGAAAAAGCTTCTTCATTTATTCATCAAGGATCCATCGCCATTCAAATGCAGCCTATTAAAACTATTACTTGCTTCCCCTATTAATTGACAGCAGCCTCGACTATATGCCGTTTCGAATTCAATCAGACACAGCAGCAGTTTCTGCAACCTTTTACCGCAGTCTCCTTCATCAATGGGACGCGTACGTTCCGTAGATTCTTATTATTTTTTTTTTTTTTTTTTAATTTTGACATGTTTCAGTTAAATATGAAATAAATTGAAGATTCATTACCTGAAGGATCTTAAAAATTGCAGTGATTAATTGCAGAGCGTGGAATGCCCGGGGAGCAGGCCAACGCGAGGGAATTACAAGACCTCAAAAACCACGGAACAAACCGCGCGCGCTGTCTGCTGTATGCAGCCTCATTTCCTTATCGTTGGTTGCATGCACGTTGGTATATATGTTGACGAAAGCGTGGAATATTTCGAGTAGAAATAAAAACATGGCAGAGCATAGCTCTCTTGATGCTCGTTTCAGCTTTTCGTAGCCTGCTGCGTCCCAGAAAATGAATACCCTAATTATTTGCCGCTCTAGAATTAATATCGTGCATTCATAGGGTTCCGTCCTGCCCTCAAAAAATGTATGTATCACAAAAGATAATTGCATGTTAAGCGGATAGGGCGGTCGTGCTTACGTTTCAAATGCAAGTTAAAAATGTTGATCACGATAGGCTGCATATTATAAACAATTGTAGCACGCGCTGGTGGGCACTCATCACGTTGGTCCGGAGGCACGCCATAGTGACCACGTCACTCCGAACCCCTTCACAGTCCTCTGAGGTTATTTATATGCGATGAGCCGTGAGAATGGTCGCGTTGAATCAATTTCGCTTAATGAATTTTAGAAGGACTCGGTTGGGGTTACGCGACTCTGCGCCGAATCATTATGATTTCTTGCTAGAGACTTTTTTTTTTCTTTTTTTTTGTTTTTTTTTTGTATCCGAAATTAATATAAAAAAAAGGGCTTGGTTCTCTGGAAAGGTTGGGCAAAGGTTTGTTTGGTGGAAGGAGTTGTATTGGTATTGGAAAGCGCGGCGCGTTGTTGGTGGAGGGAAAGTGACAAACGGAAGTAGCGGAATGGCGAGGCAAAGGGGATGAAAGGAGGCACAGGGGTGGGTCTGGTGGGTCAGGGGTTGCAGGGGCTCGGAGAGGATGAGCAGAGATATGGGCTAGGTAACCAGGTCACCGTGACTGGTTAGGGGAAAGGGATTGCTTTACATTCCCCTCCACGAGCCTCAATACGACACACGGAACAACCCCATCCCAATAGCCATCTCTACGACTTTGTTCTATTCTCAAACACACATAGAATTACACACCAACACACTCACATATGTATTACGTCACTTATCTCAACTCTCCAACTTGTCTGTTTTTTTCTTTCTCCGGGCCTCATTCGAAACTCCCGCTTTTTCTTCCTATTCTTTCTCTCACTTAGTCTCCCATTGTTTTTCCCACTTGCAACCTGCTCCTCTTTTTTAATTTTATACGAGTGCAGGCATCCCCGATTCTGCTGCTGCTGCTGCTGCTCCCGTCCGACTTGGACCAGTTTCCACCTTTTTTTCGTTTCTTTTCTTTTTAATCACTTTTTTCGTCGTCGTCGTCGTCGTCGATGGTACTCTTGGACAGTAGTACCCGCGAGCCTGGGAATCCTCGGACTGCTCCGTACGTTATGTTCAATGACCATTTTCGGCCGGAATAATTATTACCGAGAGGCAAAGAGACGAATTTCGAGATGTAATTATCACGAGAGATTTTAGAATAAAGTCCTTTGTCTTGCGACAAACATCGGTGTACGAACGCGGGGGCGATCTCGAAACTTTTTAGTCAGACTTTTGTATGTATGCGAGCCCTGCAATTCGAATCCTCTTCATCCACAACTGCTGTGCGTTACGATTCCCCCGCGGCAAAAGGGGCGCGCAGGGTGGCTCGAGGCAAAGGGCGAGGGGAGAAGCGCTTTTCGTTATCGATTCTCGGCGAGGATAGTCAGTGGTCCACAGCGCGGCCCGATCACATGATAACCGCGCGCGCTTGACGCGAAAGGATTTGAGGTTGCTGAATTTTGCCACTCCTCGAGGATACGTCTCAAATTCTAACTTAAATCGATTTAAATGTCTGGCAATTCTTTTTTTTTCCCTCCTTCCAACTGTCACAAATATCTGCGACCACGTTCCAAATGATCCCCCACAAGTTGGGCTGAAATAACAAAATACACTAGTGTCCGCAGGGACGATAAAAAAAAAAAAAAACGTCTTTCGTGCGTTTTGTACGTTTCAACCGTCCAAGAGCATAGCAAAGTATTTACAATGCGTGATTGAACATCCGACTGATCGAATTGTGTAAAAATCTCAAGCATTTTTTATTCCTTCTATGCTCCAGTAACTTTTGACACATTATTTCGTCACGCTGAACCTTTTGGACGTGTTCACCGATCTGAATGCTTCGGAAAAAAGTCAGATAATCGAACTTTTTGTCGTCATGCCATATATGACTCCCCCATTTCTCCTTTTAATCCTGTCGGCCATTTCTCTCCCTCGTCAGCTTCAATTCACCCCTTGAGCAGAGAGATTCGTTCCTTATATCTAATTTAGCTCGTCAACGTTTTTCACCGTTTTGGCGTTGATCCCACACGTGGATATGGTATCGTTTACGTCCGTTACAACGGTAACCATATTCATTTCGATTCTGTTGCGAAAAATGGACACGAACATGACTATAGGATATTTTTGGCATTTTATATGCAGTTATGCAGTTATATCCAATTTATAAATTTTGAGAAGGTTGGGAATGAAAAAAAAAGAAAAATTCTTTGCCAGAAAGCGGTGCGATAACGAGTTTTTAACGGTCGCTTAGAAGTTTAATTTTGAGATTAGCACAACGATATTTGCGCGCTCGCGTTAAACCTCGCGACCTTCTTCAACGAACACACAAAAGAAAAGCTCGAGAGGTTTTAACCACTAAACAGCAGAAACATCAAAGTGTCTCGGGAAGTGAAAAAAAGTTGGAAAAAAAAAAAAAAAAAAAAAACACGCATCACTCGGAAGCACTCTACACGTACGATTCACGAGAAACGTCTGTGCTTCAACGGTTTAGCTTCCATTTTTATCTCCCTCTTTCTTTGCCACTCAAGAGTCAATTAGACGCGTGTGTCTTACGTACAATGCGAGGGAAGGGAGATAAAATGTAGTAGTAGTAGTAGTAGTAGTAGTAGTAGAAAGAGAGAGAAAGAATTACAAGCGTCGTAGTTTCGTCAAAGTCGAGGATCTCGAAAAGAGAGAACGGCGGTTCACTCAATGTGGGTTCTCTCCAGGCTCTCCCTTAGCCAGTCCCCCTCTCGCTCGCGAGTGCCTACTAAAACTGCTAACGTCGTCTGCCTGGTACGACGACGAGTGGTTACAACTGTGCCGAGATTCAACCTCACTCGGTAAATATCACTTCTGCTAATATCGTTTTTGCCCTTTCGCCCCTGTTTCCCATTTGTTTTTCTTGGTGTGATTTACAACCGCGTAGCCAGTGTCCGAGACAGGAAATAAAGTGGTCTCGAAAAGCTAAAGGGAAGACCTCGTAATGGTGTGTATTTGATTAATTCTTGGGAACCTGCAGCAGAGCCAGAGTTTTAGCCTCGAAATGTGGGGGAAACGTTTCGGTGTTTCCGGTTGGCAAATCGTCTCTCTAAAACGTACTCGTCTGCCTGGTCAACGAGGAAGCACATGACAGGGGAAAAGGCTGGCTATGATCAGACAAAAAAAAAAGTATAAGCCCCATAAGGATCGAAAAGGTACCAGCAGGACCATTACAAACTGGTCGGAACTGGTTGCAACTCTGAGGTTACAACTGGTTTTGTTGGTGATGAAGCGCACGAGATAGAAGAACGGATGGAAAGCACAGAGTGGAGTGGCCAAGTATCAAAGGGGTTGGCGGAGAGGTAAACGCAGGGAGAGGGGTTATAGGGAATTGGGTCAGTCAGCTTGGAGAGTACTCCAGGTGTAGGTACCTACCTACCCACCTATCTAACCACCCTACCGGGTTCTCCACCCCTTACGGCAAACCCAACCCCGTGGCATCGTCTAGCACACGTCCCTCTTTGCCCCATTCCGCCCATTTTACCTACGGCTTTCCCTATCGCCGTTTCCCCTAACCCCCCCTGCCCCGCTGTTACTTGCATTCTCGAAGCTTCTCCTCACTCCTGCCAAACCCCCGATCCACATTCGTATCCGCGTACAGTCACGTAATACGTAATAGGTTGTAGTCCGCAACACTCATCCACATTGCTGCGTCGTGCACATCGCCCAACCAGTCCTCTAAGCCCAGACCTCCACCGTCTAACTCGCTTGCAAAAAAGCTTCGGCTGGAATATTTGATGCTGCAGTCGATGAAGTTGATCGGGTCATTTAGGCGCAGAAATGCTTTGTCACGTACGAAGGAACATAGTGTCGCTGGAAAATCTCACTTGGCATGCTCCAAGTCCAATTTGATTTTCCACTTGCTGCAATCATCCTTGTGGCATTGGAGACTCGCAGTATTTGCCAGAGACCCGCGCGGGAATCTGATTTTCCAAAAATTCCTACCTGGATCATCGATACTAGGCTCCGGGCTGTTCATACTTGTCATTTCATTTTTCACCAGAGTCACAATACGCCGTATGGCCCTCCAGATGTCTGGGATAAAGGATCAAAGAGCGTCTTATTCCGGACATGGTCGAAAAATGAAAATAATTTTTGCTGGACGCTTCCATCTCTGAGGCTGCGGTATCTCGGCCGCATAGAGAAATATGTATTTCAGCCGTCCGGTTTGATTCCCGGCATCAAACTGGGCACACAAAGGTCGGCGAAGATATATCCGGTCGTGGATGGGTTTTGAGGCAGAACGATTGAATGGGCAAGGGTCGAGCGATCGATGTCACGGATCAGAAAGACCATTTCTCAACGGGACAGAGACTTTCATCTATGCGGGCAATAGATATTATTTCCGTCCTTTTCCTCTCCACTCTCTCAATGTCGAAGAAAAGATTTTCTGGGCTAATAGGACTTTTCCGGTTGAGGTTGGCAGGTTCGAGGCTTTTTGCAAAGATGGAATCCATAATTCCAGGGCCCATGGTCCGTGGAAGCAGGGTTCCTCGAATTCCTCCATCTTTTTCCGGTCCCCGCTGGCCGTATCAACTTTTTCACATCATTTCCTACCAATAAGTATAAACTATAGACAAAATGGTGGCTCTGTTGTAGCTTTTCGATCGAAACGAAGGCTTTTTTCTTTCCTTTTCGTTATTATTTTTCCGCTTGCCCGAATCATCGTGTTCCGCACGTAGAGACATTGCCACATTGTTCAATGCCGGTCCCTTGATACAGGATATCAGAGGATTGTTCGGTGATTGCGACAGGGGGAAGCTGCGTCGACGTCGAGCGCCATTGAACCTCCTCTCCTCCCCTATTCCCTTCGATCACATCTTCTTCTCTTCCATCGGTCCATCCATCCATCCATCTTTCTCTGGTGAACTCGGCAGATTCTGAATTTGTCGAAAAAAAAAAAAAAAAAAAAGCAAAAGCAAGGATTTGAGGCGGGCAACAATAGCTGGTACAACTGGACCGTACGAAGAGCCAAATACATACCTTCCAATTCTGGATGATGAACGATCTTTGTCTATCCCCCGTTTTTTTTCCCCCATCAGTTTCTCATCACAATACGTTCCAGAAAATCCGAGGCTTCTTGCATTCTCGAGTCCTCTTATATGTTGTGTCAAAACTAATCCGATGATTTTGTCCGATAAATAAATAACTTGGAGGGGGGTTTTTTTACGGACTTCCGGTCTCCGATGCTCCTTCGTTTTCCTCTACACTCACTCTCCACTTACAGACAATCGTGATTTTTCTCGGCATATTTTTTTCCGCGATCGTTGAACATTTCCTCTGCCAGAATCTCGATACTGATCACATTTCTAGAAGGATTCACCCCGACCAGTTTGGCACTTTGCCAGGAAGACGATGATCGGTTTACCGTCTGGAATTTCTTACTTTCCGGCCAGCTGGGGTGTCTCGACCACATCGGACGTTTATCGTCATCCTTGCCATTTTTTTTTTTTTTGCCTCGCGATGGAACAATGTGGACAACTTTTTGTTGTTGTAGAAATCCTTGCCCAAGAGAAAGTGCGAAATAAAGTTGAAAAGTAAATTTCACCCCTGTAAAATAATAATAATAATAATTCAGTGGCTAATTGTAAGATTGTTGAAAGAATCGAGTCCTGGGATTAAGCCAAATCGTAATTACTCGTCGATAGAAACGTACGGCCGCCAAAAAAGCTGGCAAAAAAACAGCTCACCCTCGGCATCTTAACAATAGAAGGGGATGAATAAAAAGGGGTTAGTTGGTAATTATAGCCTCGGTCTAAGGGACCAGGCATGGGAGGAGTTTGGGGGAAAAAAACGTCGGCATTTTTAGTAGTATGTAGGTCACTTCCTGACCCACCTTATTGCTGCTGACCCGTGACTATTAAACCTTGTCTGTCTTGTTTGCGCGACCAAACACTATCTTCCTTAAAGACGACGAGAATAAAGTGAGCTGGATTCTTCAAGTTTATTATCAAAAAGTTGGAAAAAAATCATTTTCAATGAAAAATTATTTATCGTTTCAACTGCTCTGGCCGAATGAAAAGTTGTTTCAATTGTTCTTCAAGGACGTACTTTTGCGACTTTGTGGTTACAGGAGGCGTATAGAAAATGGGTGTGCAGCTCCCTGGTGCCTTACTTTGCTCATGGGGGACCGCCAGCCTTGGAAACCTCGGCAAACACCTGGTCAGGCGCGAGGTTAAGGCCTTGCCGGTCCTTCTGCCAATCCGTGGAACAACGTTGCCCTTATCTACTTCCGGGTGACCGTGCACCTGCTTATCCCACGCAGTACGCCGGCGAACCCACTTTTCTTTGCAGAGGTAAGCATCATTTTTCACGTGCAATTCATTCTTTCTTCCGTCATTGATTTTCCACTGAAAAATTTACAAACTTCGAAACGTTCGGGGTAGGGCGAGAACGGGTAGATATTTTCTGGCACCCTTCCTCGCTCTCAAAAATACGATAATCGGCAAACAAACAAGTTCATTCCATCCGATCCATTAATAAATTAATAGAAATAGAAGGAATGGAGGAAAAAATTTTTTGCAAAGTGCTTTTCTTTTATGATGTTGTACAAGAATGGTGAACCGGTTGGCAAATGATTTACAGACCAAAGCGTTTTGTTTTTTTTTTTTTTTTGATGCCGTCGTTCTGTGTTGCAGACCCGAACATACCGGAAACGGGTGAGCAGGCGATGAGAGCATTGCACAGTAATGAGAGAGAGGAGTGTTGCTTTCACGCGTGTTCCGACGACGAGCCAGGATTGGGTGTATGCGCAAATTGTACAGATCTTAAAGCCCCGAGTAATCGT
Organism: Hyposoter dolosus; assembly: GCA_963921915.1. Lineage (NCBI taxonomy): Eukaryota > Metazoa > Arthropoda > Insecta > Hymenoptera > Ichneumonidae > Hyposoter > Hyposoter dolosus. The sequence goes on from OY998139.1 coordinate 8,691,867, forward strand.
GCAGGTCATGATATTCCAACGGCACCGCAGTGCGAGATTCCATCAACGAGCTCCATACAATCCGGTTCTACAGGTATATGAAAAACTTGATCATCAAACGCCCAAAGATCGAGAAACGCAATTTTCTGACGACTCTGTAATTTTTGTGGTTATCGACGACACTCTGTCATGTTGGCCACTCCGTGGCTTTAGTCATTCCGAGGCAATTTGCCCTTGGCGATTTTGGTTACAACGTGGTCTCAGTCATTTTGTGGTTATCGATGCTCCGTGATTTCAGCCTCGTTGCATATCCGTAGCTTTCGCCCGTTCCAATTGTTTACATTTTTACCGAATCTCCGTGACTTTATCCACGAAGAGGGCGACAAATCGTTTGAGAGCCAATGAGTAAATGTCTTTTTTTTCTTCTGTTTTGTGCTGTTTGAAAAAAATAGGTGAACAAAATACCGATTCAAGGATCGGTAGCGCGAGTAGCGTGGAACCATCGTCAGCGAGTCCATCTACGTCGACAACCACGAGTGCCTCATTTTGCGGTGGCGGTGGAGTCGGCTCGATGCCATCGTCGTCCGGACAATCGACGACCCAAACACCGCCACCATCCTCGATATCGTTGATCTGTATGTTTTGGATATGGGCAGCGTTGATCTCGTTGTGCACCGGTCAAACGATATTCCCATGGTCACCTCCGTCGTCCCTCATGATGGGAAATTATTCGGCGAGCCGGCGGGCACAAGGAACAAGGAATAAGAAGAGAAGAAAGAGACGGGATGAGGAGGAAAGGAGAGAAATATTTGTGGGGGTTGTTGATAGGCGGGGTACGAGGCAGCGGCAGGTGAGAACGCCGAACAAGATGGACGGAATCGGCAAGATGGCGGCGTTGAGACTAGCCAGCTCGCTCGGGAGTGCATCAAGCTCATTATCAAGGTCATCAATGAGATTATTAGTATCGAGGAGGAGAATGGGGAGGGATTTGAGCGTGATCCTCGTTCTCAAATTCGCCCGTGTGTTCCTCGTCGCGTTAACAACAATAATAATGAAAAACAATTATTATCGTAATTATTACATTATTGATTTGTTTAATATCGTTAGACAATACAGCCTCGTGTTGCTGTTCATCCTCGTGCGTTATTACGAAAAGTGCCATTTTCCTTTATCACGGATAACCTGCGTTTTTATTTTTATCAACGAATCTTGGTCGTTTCGTAAGCGGCCTCACAAACTCGGCCATCTTCTTGTCGCGCGTTACAAACCCGCCGCCGCCGCCGCCGCCATTGCCTCCTTCTTCGGTCTTCGATACCTGCAAGACCATTACGATTCTCATTATCATTATTACTATTATTATTATTATTATTATTGTTATTACGAGGCTAAATCTTACTGGTCCTTCTCGCCGCGACAAGGTCACCCTGACCTTGAACGATACAACAGTAAATTTGGCGATTACGCGCCACGACCCCCGCGCGGTAAACGGAGAAAACGACGCAGAAGATGGCGCCGCAAAAGACGACGACCTTTCTTCCTTCTTCGCCATTTTGTTCATCACCATTATTATTATTATAATTATTATTATTATTGTATCGTTCATCAAGCAGATAATAATTGTCAACAGACGAGCTTTTTAGCTACTCGTACTAGCGCTCTTCCTGATTACACAAAATGGACACCCTTCCCCGTTGAACCTCATCATCGTCATCATCATCATCATCATCATCATTATTATTATTATTGTTGTTGTTGTTGTTCTTATTATTTTTATTCTCGTTATTATCATTCCTCCTCGTGTAATTATTATCGTAACGGAGCGATCACATGGTGGTGGTGGTGCTGGTGGTGGTGGCGATGGTGGTCCTCCTCGTCCTCGTCCTCCTCTTGGTCGTCCTTTTGTATTCTTCTTTATCCCACGACATGCCCATTTTATTCCTACCGCCATCGTCCCTCTTAATCGTCGGCTTTTTCACCACCCCCTCTCTCCTCTCTCTCTCTCTCTCTCTCTCTCTCTCTCTCTCTCTCATTTTTCCTCCCCACCCCCATTTTCTCGTGACACCAACGCCTTCATCATGTTTTCGGCTTTTATTGAACTGCATTTTTTTTTTTTTTTTTCTTCATTTTTTGGTTTTTCATCATTTCGCTCTACGAACAACCCAAGCCCGAGGACAGTCAGAGTGTCTTTATAAACATTCAGATCTTTGCCGCGTCTTCTCATTGGATTTAGAACCTTGAATTTAGTCCTGCAAATTACGTTTTCTCTTAGGTTTACAAATCGTTTGGATTTGTGAGTGTGTTTCTAGATATTTTCGAAATTTTCCAGATTTTTCGAATCTTTCGAGTTGAATTAATTGTCGAGTGTGCGATTGAATCGAACCGAAACCCAAGACAGCTCCGGATATGAGTGTGCGAACGTGTGCATATTTGTTATCGAGAACAAAACAAAAACTCGTGTGTACGAGTGCGCGTGTATGAGTGAATGCAAGGGAGCCCAAAGAAGTGAGATCGATAGAAAGAAGTAAAAGAAGGGAGGATTCGAAAAATACAAATTTTGAATTTGAAAAAAAAACGTTTTGCAACTCTCAGGATGGTCCTCGGCTTGTGGTCACCGATGACAGGGTCAGGCCACTAAATTTCATGTTATTGCGACGCGTCACTTCGACCGATTTACGTCGAGGCCAATTTTTACGGGGGGTGATTTGGGGGCAGGGAGGAGGCAAAGAAGCGTATTGTTCCCTCAGCCTCGATTATTAAGGCACTATTGAGAACCCCCGATCCTCGTAACCCCTACTTTTTGCCCACCGAGCGCGCGTTTCCCCCACTTGATAGGCGCGACACTGGCGCCACCACCGAACCAATCCCGTGCCCGTTCTCGCGAGCCTTTTCCCCACTCCGCGGCAGGGACGCTGCGCAGTTGGATTGCGCACAGTTCGACGAGAGCGGGGACCGTGTAATTTTTTTAAAAGCCGAAACAAGTGTTTTTCGGGAAGAGAAAAAAAAAAATTGTTTCCACGACTCGTGTTGTGGGTCTCGAAAAAAAAAAAAAAAAAAAACAAAAACAAAAAAAAAACAAAATAAAATATCCAGGGGGATGAGGGCTCGGGTGTGGCGGTGCGGAGAGGGGGTCGTGGACAGGAGGGAGGAGGCTGAAACAAAAAAGTCGCGAAAAAACTCAAATTATTAACTTTAAATGAATAATGGAAAAGAGGACAAAAAATAATAACAACAATAATAATTTAAAGAAAAATACAATAATAATAATAGTGAGGAACGAAGAATTTATGATGATAAAGTGAGATGATGACGTCGAAGGAGCCGCGGGGTTGTGGGAGCGTGGGGCAGGGGCGAGGGAAAGTAACGAGAAAATAATGTCGAAAGATGAGAAATAAATAAAGTATAAATAAAAAAACAAGTAAATGAAAGAAAAATGGAACCTAATGTTAAAATACACACGAAAGAAAAAAAAAAAAAACAAAATAAAAATATACTCGTATACACGTACGAAGGAGAAAAAGACGAGGAAGAAGAAAAATCAAGAAATAACAAAAGCAGAAAAAAACACACACGCTAACACAAGATATAATAATAGAATTATTATATACCAAACTAATTACGTATACATACGAGGTTAAGGCATTTAATTATAACTGAAAAATAATTAATTATTGACGAAGAAGTGTTAAGTGCGCGTGGTTTCGAATTATGTGACCGCGGTTTCGAGTTAAATTGCCGGAATATGCAAAAGATGAAGATTAAGAACAAGAGCAAAGAGCAGTAACAACGCGATAAATAAATTAATAAATAATAATAATACCGTGCAAGAGAGGAGAGAATAGCGATAGTGAAAAAGCAAGAGACAAACTGTCGATTTGAAACAAATTAATGCGGGGAGAGAGAGAAAGAGGAACGAACGGAAAAGAAAAAAAAATTCAAGTAAATCAGTCCGGCAAAGGATGAAAAGGAAAAGGAAAAACGTAATGAGGCGGGGGGAGGGGGGGAGGAGAATAAAAATAAATAAATGCGAAAGCGTGCAGAAAGCAGCAGCAGTGGTTATTGTTATCGAGGTATAATATGTGTTCGTTTAGACATGATATACATAAAAATAGATATTGCATTAAATAGTAGTAATGCCGGGAAGAAAAAGGGTGGGGGATGAAGGAGGAGATGAAGGAGAAGGAGGAGGAGGAGGAGGAGGAGGAGGAGGAGGTGGAGGATGAAAAAAAAAAAAAGAGTGGGGACAAGTCGTAAAACAGTGCGCGTGAGTGTGTGGCCGGCCGCGCGGGCGTCCGTCGTACGACTGCGTATGTTTTTTGTTCGCGCGCATGCGCGATTCGCGGCCCCCCGGTTTGCGAGAACGACAGAGAGTTTTGAGGCGCATGCGCGACTTTGTGCGCATGCGCCCAGCGTGCCTGCCTGCCTGCCTGCCTGTGCGCATGTATGCGACCTTGCGTGTGCGTTTCTGTGTGTATGTGTGCATATGTGCGCGCACGCGCGCCTGCTCCCGCCCGTGATTCGACGAGACAAAAAAGTGCGGGAAATATTAATAATGCTCATGCGCGCACGATTCGCGTACGAAAAAATCGGCAACAAAAAACACATTATGATGAATATAGAATTCGACACACACCCACATACGCACATAACCGCACACACACACACACACATCTACACACGTACACGAACGAGAATCGGTGGTAAAAGCGAGATAACAAAAAAGAAAAAATGAAAAAAAAATATAATAAGAAATAAAAAAAAAACATTGGCGTATTTATTCAATTTGTAAACGAATTTCGTATTGTACGAATTGACGTGTGAGGGCGTGTTGGTAGAAACGAAACAAAAATATACATGTTGGAAATATGATTTATCGATCGACTACCTGTGTGATCAAAGCTCACCGTGACCCAAGTGAGATTACTCATTGTTATTCAATAAAGATATACAGTAGATAATAACATTTTTCATTATTTTTTTGGCAATGAAGTAAATAAAAAAATTTCAATGGAAAAAAAAAGAATGGTGACGTACGGTAAGTTCGTAAAAAAGCATGTCTTCGTTATTATCATGGTCATTATGTTTATTGCGATATTTCTTCCTTGTCGTATATTCAAAAAGTTCGAGGTCACGAATTTGGTTGTTTTTTTTTTTTTTTTTTTTGTCTCAATTGATTCAACATCTCCAAAGAATTTTTTTCAGCTTTGTTCACCAGGTGCTCCGATTTATAACTCTTGTTTCTAATGTAAAAATGGCGTTGTTTGCCATTTTTGGTAATTGTTTTTCGTAACTCGCAAAGAGGGTGAATAAATTTTGCGAAAAATCGAAAAAATAATGGCGTTCAAAAGAATAAGAGAGCGAAATAATTATATATAACGAAGAAGCGCGCGTGCGATGAAAAAGACAGCGAAACATACTGCGTGAGATGAAATATATTAAAAAAAAATAAAAAAAAAAAAAAAAATAAAAAAAAAAAAAAAATAGACAACAATGAGCGAATGAAAGGAAAAAAGAAAAAAAAACCAACATTAATAAATAAATAAATAAATAATAATAATAATTTGAGAGCAAACTCATGATTGCGATAAAGACGATTTTTTGTAGCGAAATATTATAGTTAAACGTGATACGATTGTTAGTATAGAAACGGTGGAAAAATGTGCGATTACGAAATTTCGATGAACCAAATCCGTTGGATTTGTGTGTTTTTTTTTGCTTTTTTTTTTTTTTTGTATTTGTAACGTTTTTTCGATAAGAACAAGAAGAATAAGTACGCGATGAGAGAGAAAAAGCGTGTGAAAACAGCAATTTAACGAGTTTTTGATTGTTTGTGAAATTTTTCGGACCCATTGACCCCCATCAGTTGTTATTTTTGTTGGAATAATGAAGAGATGATAAATAAATAAAAAATGTTTCGCGACAGAACGCACGTGTAGACAACTGTGTGTGTGTGTTTTTTTTTTTTTTTATCAGCCAATCGGCGAAATCGTCGGAGCTCGTACGCGACACTCAGTTGAGCAGAAATTGTTTATTGGATTGAAAAAATTTCGTTTGTCGTATTTGTTGATCGATTGACAAATAAAATTCGTCGTTATTGATTTTTCGGAATTAATATTTTTTTTTTTTTTCATTATACGAAATGAATGAAAGTTCAAAAAAAAAAAAAAATGCTGAATGATGTTAAAGCTACGAAGAAACGAGGAGAATGGAGAACGAGTAATAAAAATACACACACAAAAACACATGAATATTAAATTGATCGTATGTTTGTCTGAAAGCATTTTTCGGCATAAAACAAGTCGAAATTGTTTCTAGAAATACAAATTTGCATAAATGTCCTTCATCTTTGAAACAACCAACAACAGCAGCAAACTAAGGCGCGACATTAATAAAAAGCTGCAATTCGAAATTCTCGATAAATCGAAGCGTTCGGCTCTTCTGATTGGCCTGCGCGCTTGATTCGATATTTCGATTGTTTCAGCGCGCAATTAAAACGCACATTTAGCCCCCAAACGCGATTTGGAAGATTAAGTTTCAAAACAATGTATATCCTTTTCAACAGCCATCGTGCAATTGATATAAATTAAAAGAAAACAAAAAACAATGTCTATACGAACCAACAATTGGTGGAACATTATTTTACAACCGAATAATTATTCATTAATATTCTTAAAACGACGAAAAGTCAATCAAGCCCGTTTTTTTTCCATCATGTATGATTGACAATACTCCAAAGTAACCTCCCGTAGTGAAGAAATAATTGTTTCGACAACAATCAACAATGTACCATGATCTTTTTCCCCCACCACCCTGGCCAACGATCCTCAATCACTGCCTCCTTTTTTTCATGGACCTCCGAGAGAAAAACCAAACAAATTCTATACGCACAAACTTCCGCCCACCCAATCAGACACACACACACACACACACACGCGCGAAATCTCGAATTTAAGTCTAATTAGGGTCTCGTGTATGGTCCACTTTATGTAAAATTATTCAAGCTATTTTTTACCAAGATTCTTTGGTCGTTGCCTCTCCTACCCGTCTTTCAATGGGTTTTTACTTTCGATCCCGAAACGAGAGGTGACGTATTAAATAACAACGATTCATGGGCCCAATGTTCTCAATTTTTCGAATGAAATTCATAGGGGGGCCCGCGTTCAGGTAAATTTACAGAAAAGTATCAACTTGGAAAATTCCAGAGCATTAAACACACTTATCTCAAAATACAAACGGATTGTAATGATTTAGTCTCGACTGTGAGGAGCATCTGTTCGGTTGACTGAAGCTTCGGTCGTATCCTAGGGCTCCAAGTCCTATGCGAAAATGAGGTCAATACGAATAGCCCAAGGGGGTTGCAAGCGCCCGTACGTACGTTGCATCCCGAGACTCTGCACGCCACAACATCGGAGAACAATTATCGTTATCGAACATCCTCTCGTGCCTCTCTCCTTTAGAAGCATCTAGATACATCAGCTACGTCACCAGCAAGCAACATCAAATCTATATGTGAATCACCCGTCTGTCTCTCTCTCTCTCTCTCTCTCTCTCTCTCTCTCTCTCTCATTCTCGATCGAAGCATAGCGGGCGATAGGGGGTTGCGGGGTAGGTAACATTTCTGAAATTACCCTTCCCTCCGGAGACTGTTGATCCCCAAAGGGCGCGAATCCTTGATAATACTATTCCCATTATGTGACTTGCGCCCTTTCCATTGTCAAATGTCATTACACGTGCATTCAGGGCCATAGAACACGAAGCAAATATGTGCTTGAGTTATGCACTCGACGGGATCGATCCGCAGGAGGAACGTCTTACACCAAGTGTAACAGCATCGTCAATCTCCTCTCAGTTAATGCCATTGTGGTTGACGCTTAAATCCAGAATAAATGGACCCCTGTTTATTCCTTTTTTTTTTTTTATGCAGCAATACTCCGTTGGACCTTTAGACTCGATCGTGGCGGAGCAATGGCAGGTAAAATGGACCACTTCCTTTAACATCATTTCGTTAATATAAATGGTATCTGCTGAAGAATCCTCTCACTCAACGTACAAACAAACGCGCACACACACGCACACGCACATACACACACACATGTACGGAGAGTTCATTTGCGTCGTTGATTTGGTTGTTGGGGAGGAAATAAAAGATCGTATCAAGTGGGTGAAACGTTCGATAACGAGAATCGACGAGATTCGACGCGAGGCTGGATTAGAAACCACACAGAGAGGGAGACACGAGAGAGAGAGAGAGAGAGAGAGAGAGAGAGAGCGCAAACAAAAAGAATTGTACAGACCCAAGGAGATGGAAAAAAATATGCAACGCAGAATTTGAAGCAAAGAGCGAGCGAACAAAGGAGAAAGAGAGATGGTGAGCGAGAGGAAAAAGAATTAATAAATAGAACGAACAAGCAGAAAACAAACCCAAACAAACAAAAATGAAGAAAAAAAGAAACATTTGTACGAGCAGTATGGCATGCGAGATGTGTCGATGTGTTGTTAAACATTGTCCATACCATAATTGTTACTAAATATATTTATAAGTAATATTACTGCGAGTTTGCGAGTGTGAAAGTTATTGGAACACACGTTTGGGGGTTTTAAGGGGGTTGAAAGTGACACGAAAGCTGAGGAAGAGGGTGAGGAAGAAACGACAGATCGATCAAATAAATCGAAATTATAATTATGGGCCTGGATTGGTTGTGTTAACGATTATTATGTAAATATATGTATTTATATATGTATATATATGTATATGTATATGTATATTAATATATATATATACATATATTATAAATATATATATGTATACACAGACTCGAGGATATGTATAAAACGTGCATAGAACAAAAAACGTGTACGTATGTATATTGTGCGATATAGCGAGAACGAGCATGAGAGCGAGAGAGAGAGAGAGAGAGAACGAGAGAAACACGAGAATTAAAATAGTAGAGAAACCAAAAAAAAAAAAACAAAAAAAAAACAGTGATCGACACAAATTGTGTTAAAATTGGTAGAGGCTTGGCCGACATTTAAAGAACAAAAAAAAACGAAAAACAAAAAATAATCCAAAAAAAACCAAAAACTTCACACAATATCGTAGTGATGTTATTCATAAGACGAACACGAACACGTGAATACAAGAACAAGATTAAACAAACAATGAAAATCCGACCGAACGAACGGCAGATAAAATATAGAAAACGTCGAACAAAGTTGAAGAAAAAATCATTACAAAAAAATTAAAAAAAAAAAAAAAAACGAAATAATGAAAATAAATGACGAAAACCAAATAAATAAAGTTTTAGTGACATTGAGCGATTTTTTTTTTTTTTTTTACAATTTCTTCGATTTGGATAATTGTTATTTTTTGTTTATTCATTTATTTATTTCTTTTTGCTCTCTATTGTTTGTTCGACTCTTACTTGATTTTGTAGAGATTTATTTTTATATGATTTATTCTCAAAGTCGACGGATTTGAGCAAGATTAAACGTTTGGCGTCTTGACGCCAACTGCGTCAAGGCGAATCATCACCGTACCAACAGATAGCATCATCGGACAAGTTTCCCGCCATCTTTGCTGCCCGGGGTCCATCAAATAGTCACGAGACCTTTTCCTTGATTCCCGTACTGTTATTTTTCGCGGCATGGCCGCGGGCCAAGTGAAGAAAAAAAAAAAAAACGATTAAGCGAAGGTTAGGGTGGCGGGAAAAAAAGCTTGACAGTTTTTCGGCGTGGGAATGAAATTTATACAGTTTTTGTCATTGTTTTGCGGCCCTGTGGAAATATTCATAACTTTTCCGCCAATAGTTATCGAAAGCACGAAAAAGAAAAATTCTAGCAGACTTCATTTTTCGAAAATTTGTTTAATTGTTTCATTAATTTTATTCAACAAAACTATTATTGCAAATTTATTCGCAGCGAAAACCTTTTATTCCCGGTACTTATCTTCAATTTTTTTGTTATTTTAATGTCCAAGGCAAAACAATATTGACAAGAGTTATAAATAATGAAAATAAAAAATAATCAAGCCTCGGGTAGTTTTATATGCGAACGAGAAAAGGTTGTGGATGTTTGGAGGTGGGGAAAGGGTAGAAAGATCGCGGGAAAGCGAAAACCGCTGGGGAAAGGGGTGGGGGGAAAAGGATAGAGGACGAGAGGGCGTCGGGCAGTACGTATTGATCTCGCCAGTCTCGCTCTCTCTTCTTCTCTGTCTCTATCTGCGTCTCTCTCTCTCTCTCTCTCTCTCTCCTTCTCTCTCTCTCGACGCACAGTTTTCGTACCAAACATGCCATCACACAGTCGTTTTCTTCTTATTCTTCTTCTCTTAGTTTCCTTCTCTCTTCCTTATCTTGGCAAGTTTTGCCGATTTGAATCGATTCAATACTCGTCGCGAAAGATTTTGCCTTAGGAGACGAAAAAAAGGTGATATTTTTTTCTGATAAAAAAAACCAGTCGACAATTATTGTCACATTTTCACATTAGCCGAGATAAAAAACGAAAAATAACATACCTTACAAAACGATTCCTCGCTACCAATATTTTCGTAATGAAATTTTTTCATTTTTTTAATGCTTGCAACGGATTTTTTTTCAAAATGATTTTCATGGGTCTTGATATACTGTCGGACCGTTGATAACGCATACGAGAAAGCAGTTTGCCCTGTGGTGACCTCTGGTGGCAATTTTACAAGCTTTTAACGACTCTGAACATTTTACGAACAGATTTTACGATTCCTTTTCTTCTCAGCCTTTTTGCGGACTCTAGGGATCGCCTGCACTCTTGTAGAGTTTATTTCAAGCTTTCCGAGATTTTTCCGTTCCACGATTTCTTCAACTTGTGAATTCCGTTTCTTTTTTCGTTTTACGGTTCTCCCTCTTGTTTTCGAGAATTTTCGGGGCTGAAAAACTCGTTAAAGTTGAAATTGTTTATCCGACAACAAAGTCATCTTAAGAGAAAGTTGAGGTTGCTTCTTTTTTTTCTTTTATTCGATAAAAATTATTATTGATCGACTGATACTTTTTTACTGAGTTAAAAAATTTTTATAGAAATTGTTTTGTTGAAGAAACTGTAATTTCCAGCAAATATTTTTGCCCAGTCTCGTCAGTTGTGAAATCCTCGAGCTATTGAGATCCGAGAGGCATCGGATGGACCGCAACAGCTTTCGTTCGATAATATTCTGTACCGCCGATAATTCTGAGGGTTCGGTTTTCTCTCCTTCTCGTTTATCTCTCTCTCGTTCTCTTTCTGTCTGAGCAAGATGGGATTTTCTCGCCTTGGCAACGACGTCGTCTGGTCGTCTCGGGGCCACAAGGCGCCCCTCTGTGTCAACTTTGGTTACTACCCACGAGGGCTTGACAAAAAGAGCCCCCGTAATTTTTTTCATCCCCCTCGCAACGAAAAAAAAGATTAAACATCCACCGAAAAAGCGATATCCAGGCTGGAACAAAAATTCTACGTGGGAGAGCGAAGCGCAGCAGTGTTGAAAAAAAAAATCGAGGGGGGGTTGACGAAAAATTGCGGAACTGATTTATTTTCCTTTCCCTTGGAGAAAAATGATATTTTGAATTTTAAAAAATCCAATGGCGCAAAGAACGTACCAGCTTCGAAAAAGAAGACCATGAGAGCTGAAAAAAAAAATTATTCTTGCGAAAAAAAATGTGCAACTGGAAAAAAAAAAAAAAACAAAACTCTCTCGGTCTAATCATACACGGGTTTTCACTACTGGCATTTTGTACCAGCGGGTTCTATAAAGAAAGGAGAGAGAGAGAGAGAGAGAGAGAGAGAGAGAGAGAGGAGAGGGACGGAGAGAAACAAAGACAGAGAAGCTTTGCGCAAAATTCAATTTCACGCACCGCGTGGCTCTCATGATTTCGCCCGGCCTTTATCATCCAACGCAATGCACACGTACCCACAAATGCAAAATACAAAAAATTAAAAAAAAAGTCGCGACTGCAATTGCGGGCCAAAGTTTTATGGCTTGAAATTTCACTCTATAAGGATTGCATACATTTCTCGTAGCAGTCTTGAAAAATTGATCAAAATGGAGATTTTCGAAAAAAGCGAACAAGCGTAAAAGGTGAGGGAAAGGTGATCTTCTTCTTTATCGATAATTGTCGATCGTATGGGAGTGCGTGTTTACAAAAAAAGTTAAACAACAAATTAATTAATTAAAGCTTAAGGTCCTTAGAAAGTAATGAAAACAGAAACATGATTATTAATTAAGACGTTGTTGTTAATTGAAGAATGAACAAGAATAAATATTCAATAAAAAAATAACAAAATCCGAGCACTCCAAAATAATTTCATTATCCTCATATTGAAAATTTTCGAAAAAAATGAAAAATTTCAGGATTCAAATTACGATCGAAGCTTCCATCGAACTCGATTTTTTTTCATCTTTTTATTTCTCTCTTTTGAAAAAACGAATGGCCCACGCACTCGTACACACCTATGTGAGCAACGTCCTGCAAACTCGCTTTTTCCTCCCGAGAGCACGCCCGTTTAATCTTATTGATCGTTCGGGAAAGCACACGCGAGCTGCGCCCACAAGTAAAATTACACAGTCGCGCCTACTTGGAAGATTCGCGACAAATTGTCTTCCGATATATACAACCAAACGTGACAACAATCCTTTCGATGCAATTGCTAGAAAAAAAAAAAAAAAAAAAAAAAAAAAAAAATTGCCATCGTTATTATTTTAATAATTAAATATAATGACTGGATAAGTTAATTGAAGAAACAAAAGTAGAGATCAATTCCGGAACCGCGTGCATCCTTCCTTGCGTGCAATGCGAGTTTCAATTCATTTGTTTAAAAAAATGTAAAAATGTGGTTAATCGTGGAGATGCCAATTCCCGGCGAAAGATGAAAATCGTCTGGCCGAAAAATTGGAAAAAGTTTCCATACAAAGGGACTTTTATGGCGCGGTGGAAAAATTTAGTACGTTCCGAATGGCCAGCAAGGATCCGTTTCACGTTGGAGAAAAATAAAATATAGAAAAAAGAATAAAGGCAAGAAATGGAATTTTATCATCTTTCGATAAGATAGGGAGTGCTCGATGGTGTTTTTACGATAAAAGGGGAAAAAGTTATGTGGGGGTGGTGTGATTGAGCCCCTCCGCGCCGCCGCGCGCCCTCGATGGAAACTGTCACGAAAGCTTGCATCCTGCTGGCGGATTAGTAACTGGAAAATTAAACATCACCTTGGAATATATATATATATATATAGTAAAATAAGAAAAAAAGAAGGGGCGAGGAAACAGTGCGGAGAAACACTTGGACTCGGAGTCGATAAGCTCGAACGACGTCGTACACCAAGACTTTTCGTTCCACTGTCGTGTCTTTGCTCGCCGGTCTCCCTTTTATCGGCTCGTTTATCGCTCGAGACCGAGCTTATCCCCTCCCCGGCTTTCCTCGACATTTTCATCGTCCCGCGCTCCGAGCCCACGACCAATCGTAAGCCTCTTTGCCCCCCCCCCCCCCGCCACTCGCTGCCACAAACGTATAAATACAAGACGCACTCGAAGCGATTTCTTTCACTCCGCATCTCCGCGAGCCCTTTTCGATATTTCCTGTCATCTTATCTATTTTTTTTTTTTTTTTTTTCCTTTGCTCCCCTTCACTTCTATTCAACCTCATTTTTTTCGAGCCTCTTTGCGCCCCCTTCGCGTGTGACCTCCGATTTTAAGCAATTGAAGAAATGTTCGGAGATTCTAAAAATCATGGCAAAATTCACACAGAACATTCTAATCATACCACTGATCCATACTTGAGACTTGCACAATTAATAACATTTTCAACATATGCTAAAAAATCATTTTCGATAAACGAAATATATGAGTAGAAATTCAAATGCCATCTCTTTGGCGTGGCGAGATTCATCCCATACCGTCGATAAGCGTCATTCTTTCAAGTCAAGTATGCAAATCAGATTTTTTTTTAACAATCCGACCGATTCCCACTATTATAAACACTTTTATAGCGACCGGAAGTTGGATTTTTGTATGTCGTCTCATAATTCCTTTGCAAAAATACCCAATTTGGATATTTATATTTAATGATTTAAATATTAAGTGAAGCGGGAAGAAAAAATTTTGAAATCCCTTGGATTGAGGCCCCAACAAAAACAAAAAAACAATAAAATTGAAATAACGAAGAGAAAACGAAGCCCTTGTATTTTAGCCATACTTTTCGTTCTTAATGAGAACGATTCGTGCTTGAAAAAAAAAAAAAAAATTGCTGCTCCACAAACCGTAAAAAAATATACATACATATTTAATATTCATAATTAAAACTTAACCTCGAATAACTGGCGCGTACATTCATTCTTTCGCGTCTGGAGAAGTGAGCTGGTGCGAATCAATTATCGTATTTTTGTTTTTTTTTTTATTTGCCCGAGTGTAGAAAAAGCAGCAACCAGCAGCGACTTGCATCATTCTCGAAAAATTTTGCTCGCCAAATTTTCGAGTTTAGGATCGAGAGTTCTCCAAAAACTCCGGATATTGAATTGGGTTCCTAAAAAAATCGATTTCTCATTATATATTTAGAGATTTATATTTATTTTTGCACAAATTTTTATCGTCCCTGTTTAGTTGTTTTTAACGAGCAATTATTTGCTTAGCCTATTTCGCTCGGTACACCAATTTCTGTATCATTATTCCCGAGTTTCTAAAACTCGCCATTGGTTTATAGAAAAATAATGTAAATTTTTTTTCTCGTCCGTAGAAAAATTAGGTCTCTCTGCTAAACGCTGATCAAGCTCGTGGTTATATTTAATTGTACTATTCGGATACTCGTATCTATTTTCAACTGCAACTATTATTCTTTCTGAAAAAATAAAAATACAGCAAAAATGCTGGTAGAAAATAGAGCGATGTAAAGAAAAAAACGGATCTTTTCTCTTTGTTCTTCGTTTTCGTAATTTTATTGATGCTGCTGCTGCTGCTGGTTCGGCGTGACAATCGGCATACCAGTTTTCGAAAATTCGGTCATCGGCACCAAAGGCGATTATTGGGTTCGGTTCTCTTGCTCGCTCGGCACTCTCGCTGTTTGTCGAACGATTCTCAATAAAGCTTGATTTTTAACAGGAAATAAAAAGAATAACAATTGCCAGAAAAAAAAGGAATATGTAACGAGAGCTCGAGTAACTCACCAACGCTTTCGCCAGTGCGTACGATTCCTGTTTCGGAATAAAAAAAAATAGTTGAAAAATAGTTGATGCTACAATTGGAAGGTACGATCGCATGAGACGCACTCACCGTTGCCAGTGTATTTGTTAAGTTTCTGATAAACCTGCTTCATTCTTTCGATATTCGTGTGCGAACTTTTACTGTGATTCACCATTGGCAACGGATAATCGCTGCCCACGATGCATTTCGACGCTTGCTGGACACTCAACGGTGCCTTCCATGGCTCATGGATAAATTGCGTTGGAAAGTTTTTCAAAATCGGCAAATAACGTCTGCGAAATTGTACAAATGTGAAACATCTCGTAGACTTTTTTTTTTTTTTTTTCTTTTAAATTATTTATTTTTGATTAGGAAAATAAAATACCTTATGTAGTCGCCGTTTGGATCGGCCTTCCTCCCGAATCTCACTGGACAGATGCAGTGAAAAAATTGTTGGAAAAAAGAGCTGCACGAGAGCCACATCCACATGCCCGCGTTGACCGACCAATCGGCGTCGAGCAAGAGTTCGTCAAACACCTCAACAGCAGCAAATAACGAAACTCAATTTTATCATATTTTTTCCACTAAACAATTTCGATGTCGAAGAAATGCTCGGCCATATTTTCGCTCGATCGATGTTTCGGAATGGAAAATAAATTCGAAATTGATTACCTTCATGCCTTCCTCCCATGAGATCCACAGGTCACCTCTGGTCAAGAAACAAGCGACAGCGTGTCTCGCCAAATGGTGGATCCAACCCTCCTGCCTCAACTGTGTCATAATGGCATCGATCCAGGGAAAGCCCGTTTGGCCCTATTGACGAAAATTATCGAAAAACCAAAAACCATTAAATTTCAACAATTTTTCCACATTTTTTTAAATTATCATCGCAGAGAGTGATGACGACGATTGATCATGACTTTTCACCCTTTGACCACGTCCATCTCGTCCGGGGCAAAAAATTGCAAGAAAAAAAAATGACTAAACAAAAATGCAAAAAAAAAGCAAAAAAAAAAAAAAATGATTGAAAATGAAATTGCAATAAATGGTAATTGTTTAATAAAGTGTTACAACATGTGACTCGCATTTGCCCATTTCGTAAGCGCCTCGTGATTTTTGTCCCATGGTATTTGCAAGCAAATTGGATTGCCCTCCATTCGATCGAAGTTTGGATTTTTCGTCGCAGCGCAATAAAAAAATTCGCGCCACAGTAACTGACCATGCAACGAAAGAGGCGGACTTGCTTTTTTTATCTGCGAACAAACAAACAAAAAATAATAAAAAGGACAAAACAAAATGGCAAACAGAAAATAATGAAAGCAGAAAAATTATTTTTCCTCGAGAAAAGGAATGAGAAAAAAAAAAAAGAAATTTTACAAAAGAATCAATTTTTTTTGTTTTTTTTTTTTTGTTTTGTTTCGGTACATCGCGTCTTTGCTTACTTTCGTGTAAAGATCGCGCAACTGATAGTAGAAAAGTCTTGTGCTGAGACAACCAAAGCGTAGATAGGCCGAGAGGCTCGTCTGACTTGGCAATAATGATTGAGGCGTCATTCTCGGTCTGCCGAAGCTCGCGACCCATGCCTTCCTCCCGAGATGACGTTCCAGACGTGCCAAAGCTTCGCTTTCCCCACCCTCCCATACCGCCGCTCGCAAACCACGAGTGTCAAAGCCTGACAAACATAAAAACCAATTTTTCCCTCAATTTCATTTCATCCCCAATTTGTCCGCTCCATTTTTATCATAAAATCATTTTTAATAATAAATAAATGGAGAAAATAAGAAAAAACGGTTCTCGTTGACTGACCAAGCTCGTCGAGCGTCGGCACCCCATAAACGTCGTCATGGTCATGGCTCAACGGGGTATAAGCGTTTCCTATGGATGCTTGGGTTATGGTTGCCGCGGGTGGCTCCGGCGGGCCCATGCTCGCCACGATATCCTGGAACTGGTGATAAGTCAACGGGGCCCTGCCACCGTTTTTCTCCAGTATTCTGAACAATCGAAATTTCGTTTATTGATTTTACAATCGAATCGATCGTGCGATAAAATGAAAAAAATGAGGGAGGATTAAAAAGATCCGCCTTGTTCGTGTTTGTAATTCAAGAAGACGTTTATATCACGAGAGGACGAGAGAAGAAAATCTCTTAATCCCGTCTCGGTGCTTTACACGCTCGCGTCAAATCCCAGGTGCATCCTCGCTTGAAAAATTACAGATACGTTTGTAGATACATATCGCCTTCGATATCGAGCAATCTTTTATTTACATTTTTCCATAAAGTATTGCGTCGAAACACATGTGCCATAAAAGCTTTCGCCAATTGTTGAACGCGTCGTGTTTATCGGTTTTCGTGTAATCGGTACGAAAAGAGTTTATTAATCGCAATTAATTGATTGGTCAATTTTCAATTTTCAATTTTCAATTATGAGATTTTCGTCATTAGACTTACTCGTCGAGCTTGTAGAGAGTGTGAGAAACTTTTTGAACGACAGAAATTCCCAACTCGGTGCAGAGGGTCGATATGTTCAGGTCTCGAGCTCGCCCGAAAGGCTCGGGATCCTCCTCGAAGGTCACATTCGTTGTGCCCCATTCTCTGAAGATCTTGGGCAAAACGTCCGCCGGTTGGCCACGAATAACGAAAAGCCTCGAGTTTAATTTTCTCAATGATTTGTCCAGATCCTCGAGGCATTGCAATAAAAATCTTGTAAAAATAACAAACGAAACGACAAATGAATCGAAAATACATTTCGTCCCCGGCATTTACCGATTCGCACTAAAATATTACGACACCGCGAAATAAGAGCTTAAAAAATACCTCCACTTGTTGATACCGACAGTTTTGCTGCCGGCTGACCACGGATCTATGACAAAGACACATCTGAAGGTAGTCGCACCGACGAGGCCCTCGTTGAACGATGGATTGTCGTGGAGTCGTAGACCTTTGCGAAACCAGTGTACCGTGTGCTTGCCGGAAGGCCCCGGGGGTGCATTACAGTTTGGCACACGTTGCCTCCCTTCCTCGCATCCATTTCCACCGGTCATGTCTTTTCCCCCGCCCCGCCGCCCTTATTATTCACTCGTACGATTTTTTTATTACCCTCGCGACGATCGTATCGTGCTCCATTTATTTTTAGGGTCTATTCTCAAATTTTTATCCTTCCTCAAAACTTTTCATCCTTTTTTTTTCATCTCACGTACTTTTTACGACTGGCATTTCGCCGGGCATCGCTTTCATCGTCTTTTTATACTCGGATCAAAAATCCACGCACCCTCGAGTCCAATTCCGAAGGCTGTGCGATAAAAAGCAAAATAAAATCATTTATCGACAACGGGGGCTGCTCTGCTCGTTGGTTTAATCAACACTTTCTCTTGATTAAAAATAATGTAAATCGCTCAAACTTTTTTCTTTTTTTTTCTACCGCATTTTGTAGTACTACTGCTCTTTATGCAATTGCATACTTTTTCAAGTACCGCGGCGGGTAATTTACGAATATCACAAGCAAAACTTATGTACCCGCGCGGGGGCTCACGCGCGATCAATTCGTGCGAGTTGCAAGAGACCACCCCGCCCTCGTCGTGCCTTTTCATCACTCCTTGCAACTTGGCTGGACCCCGCGGTGCATCGTCGTTATAAAAAAACGTGCTTGGAATATTATAGCATCCTCTTTGCACCGCCAACTTTCATTGCGACGTGAATTACGAGGAGAGAAAGAAAATAAACTCTCTTTCCAATCGCGCAAATCAACATTTTTTTTTTTTTTTTTTTTCTTTATCCCCACGATTTTCAATCTGCTCTTTGAACAAGTTGCACTAAAAGAATCATAGCTCGGCTCGTTTGGTCAAAAGTTTCAAGTCTTTTCGTTTATTTTTCGCGAGATATTGAAACTTCAACTTAAACTTTCAATGTTCAATGTCCTCCTCGAGTCACAGATTTATACGAATTCAAAAACCGTTAACGCGCCGAGACCGATGCCTTATTCTCGGGACAAAAATCTTTCAATACAAAAAATTTCGTTCCCTTATGGAAAAAAAAATAAAAAAAATAAAAACATTTTTCCTAAAATTGTAAATCCGTTTGCAATTTCCAATCTCGATTACGATTTTTATGTTTTGCATCCGACTTGTTTATATTTCGATGAATTATTCGATTGAGAATCGTCATTGATGAAATAGCCATGAAAAAAAAAAAAAAAAAAAAAAAAAAAAAAACAATATTAATATTGTCCGAGCTTAAACTCACCTTATCCACTTAGGACCCTCTGCTCTTTTTCCCAAAATCGTTGCAATTCGAAAGAATTCTCGATCTGCGCACGAGTCGTCGTCGTTTTATAGTCGACGATCCAAGCTCACCGGATGATTTCGCTGATTTTTCAATAAACTGATGAAAAAATAAAACCAAAAAATCAGATTGAAATGATGAATAAAAATATTGCTTCGCTCCAAATGTCGCACCGATTTCGCATCACATTTTTTTTGCTCGTTTCGTCGATCCTACATCCCCGAGTGTCACTAAATTGCACTGGCAAAAAATTCAGCCCCAGGCCGAGAGATGACAAATTCAAATTTGAGCAATTTCAATTTGAGAAAAAAAAAAAAAAAAGAGAAAAAGATAAAAATAAAATGGAAATTTCAAAGGGTAAATAAATAAATAAACAAAGGCGGATATCGTCGCACCAGGATATTGGAAAATACACGTTGTTCGAGCTGGAAAAGCTAATGACGGTGAGAGCAGGCTCGCACAGCGAGGGCCGTCGAGACGAGGGGCAAGGAGATTCCGAAGCACACCGATTGCAACGTGACCCACGACTCCGAGACCCATTACTATTGGTCACGTTGATCACGTGATCGCACCAGTCACGTTGCACTCGCCGTGCTCTTTTCTACATGTACACAATCACTTTCTATTATCGATAAACCTATTCGCTTCTCCGTCTACAGATATTAATAAAAAAAATTCTTGTAAATACGGTAACGAGAGTGAAAGTTGGTCCAACAAGGCATGACTTTGTACAGTTCCAATTTTCTATGAGCCAATTTCATTATTTTCGATTTTTCGCGATTTCTTCTCTCAGAATAGTGAGAGCAGGTCGTATTTTTGGGTTTGGGAATATTTCCTCGAGGATCAAAGTGAAAGTGAGCCCCGACTAAGTTATTATTATTATTATTATTATTTCCTTTTTATTGGCTTTATTTTCGTATATACAGAGTGCGAAAAAATTAACGGAAGTGAAAGGAACTCTCGAGTATAATATTTTTGCTACAATTTTTCATTTCTTTTTCATTTCCTCGGGACTTTATTCTTTTTTTTTTTTTTCTTCTACGCGACCTTCCGTTACTTTTTTCACAATGTATCATTCTTTTCGTTTTTTTTTTTTTTTTTTCAAGCACGTATTTATAACATTATGTATAAAACTTTTTACTAAAAAAAAAAAAATCAAAATCGACACCAGAAACGACGATTTTGATTTTTTCCTCCTCTTCAATTAGGTCTATGTAATTTATTCGTAAACTATAGTACCGTTACTAAATACAATAATAATCAATCATGGTAAAATTTGCCATTTTTCTCTTGATTCTAAATATTTTCTCCCCTCTTCCATCTGTACAATTTTTATATTTTTATTTATTTCCACTGCGTGATTGCTGACACGAGACGTAATAATTTTTATCATAATCGGAACAAAGTACGATAGCAAGAGGTTAGGAAACGGTCCTCTTTCTTGGGCAATACGATTTAATTACGAGGACTATCGATTCATAAATTTATCCCTTTTTTTCTTCAAATTCGCATTTTTTTACAAATTGGATCCAAGGACAGCAACACACGCGCGCGGCCAACTATATTCACCGAGTTTCACAAAAAACTAAAATTACGAGAAAAAAAATGTCCAATTTTTATTATGGCGGTAGAACGAAAAAAAAATAACAAAAAATAATTGTAGAACGAAAAAAAAAAAAAAAAAATCACTTTTTTTTTCTTCTCATTAACGATAAATACTGTAAATTTTTGGGGGGATGCGTGAATTTGATGGCATTCCAGACCAAGTATGTACAGAAAATAACGGATGACGAAAAGTAACCGGGATCGATGTGTTTCGAAAGAGTTGGATCATTCGAATAATTGATAAATTAACGACGTATACACATAGCTTTTTTCTTCTTCTTGTTCTTGTTTTTTTTTTTTTCTTTTTTCGCGACACCAGAGGGCATATTTTTTCACTTTTTAATAGACGAAACTTTCTTAAGCTTAATTCGTAACAATGCTCGTACAAAATATTGGTGTTCCATTCGTATTTTTTTTTTTTTTTTTTCATTTTTCGTTTTTCTTTTGCTATAATTTTCTATTGCGAAATTGTCCCGAAAACGGACAATTATTATTATCGATAAAAAATAAAGCGATCATGATGATGATGATAATAATAATAATAATAATCGTAATAATAGCAGAGATTATGATTGATTGATCAACGAATCGATTGATTAGAAATGCCTTTCTGGGAAACATGAAAATTCTCAAACACTTCTCTCATGATTTTTCGCATTCTCCATGTTCCTGTTTTTTTTTTTTTTTTTTTTTTTTTTTTCTATAAACAATATAATTTCATGAATTTTTTTTTGTAAAATTGAAAAAAATCAAAATTATTCCAATACTGGTGAGAAATGCAAATCACAAAACAAATATTGGCCAACAAAAGTCGCCAATAATCCGAGCGAACGAGGCTTTTCTCTCACAAACATCGGGCAATGATTTAAAAATATTTCTTAGTTGCTAGCTTATTAATGCTTTTTTCTTTACTCAATTTTTTACTTTTATCTATACCGCGTGCTCCAGGTACACGCGTTTTGCGTTTTCTCTCTAATCCTTTCTTCTCGTCTCCGAATCACGATTTTATGTACAGCGTCGATGTGATGAGCCATTTTTTTTTTTTCAGAATAAAGCCAACGTTGTGACGAGTAGCAATTTTGAAAAGAAAAAATGGAAAAACGTTGATTGTTGACAAATTGAAAAATTGCATTGCATTTGCCAGATTTTTTTGCTTGTCCAGTGCGGTATAAATAAACAGCCGATTACACCGATGAATTTTCCAATTTCTCTCACAATAAATTCATTTATCTGGCGATAAAACTAATAAATTGCAGCTTTTATCTTTTTTCTTTATCTTTAGTCACGCGGCCATTTGACTCGTGACATTTTTTATAGGAACATCCGTCGTTGGAGGATTCGCAATCGAGGCGGCAAAACCTGCGCGAGCAGTGCGCACGTGCAAAAATTTCGAGTGGCAAGATTCGGCGATGCGGCGGTGCGCGAATTTCCAAGATTACGCAATTTGTTGTTTTCGTAAATTTTTGGATTTTTCTCGAGGTTGATGAATTTTGGACTTATTTGACAGATTGTTTGCGAGGTTTTCGGCGTTGTTCGCGAGTCCGAATAGCGTCGGGACGTTTGGCAGTATTTCTACTCAAAGGATCCATTTCGAGATCGATAAAATGATTGGAATTATCATGATCAAGGGCCATGGCTCGTTTGGAGCCCCGAGTACGTCCGGCGATTCTCGCCATGTCGTCGAATTGCGCCTGGAGTCGCATCGCCAATTCAAAATCTTTTTTCTCTTGGGCAATTATTATTTCCGTGCGAGACTGTTGCTCGATTATTTCTCGCTCGAGATCGCATTTCTCATCTTGCTTCAAATTATTGGCATTACCGACGACGACGAGCCGCAGACTCCCGTTTGCGAGCTCCTTTGATTTTTTCTCGCGATTCTTGTCGCTCCTGAGCCGCGCGGGACTCTGTTCGGCCGACTCGTTCATCCCCGCCTCCATCACTTTTCTTCGCTTGCCGCTGACCTTGAGCGAATTTTCCTTCCGGTTCAGAGCCAAACTCAAACTATTTGACAAAGTTGATGAATTTTCAAATTTTCGACGTTTTATTCTCTCGGCAATGTTCTCTATGATCGAGCAATCGAGAACTTGGTTTTTCGGGACCTCCTCAACTTCCTCGCCGCTGCTGCTGCTGCTGCTGCTGCTGCTGCCACCGCCACCATTTTTTTTCGTTTTTCCAATAGCCTGAATTTTCTTTCCTCTATTCGTCCGCGAGATCGTTTGTTCCGTTGTTTCCTCGAGTATCAATTTTTTACTCACTCTCGTACCGTTCAATATCCGGTTTATGCTTTTCGCGTAGTTTTTATTCGCATCCGCAAACACACCCATTTCCGGTGCGGCCATGTCGAGCCTTCTCGACGTCGAAGATTGCTCGTTCCGATCGACCCGACCACTTTTATCGTTTTCATCCAAACCTTTCCCTCTTTCTCGATCCTCCAGATTTTTCCGGGCTTTACCTGTCCGGAAAAAATGTCCGAAACTGTATTTTGAAAATTTCAAAAAAACGCCTGTCGACCCTCCAACTTGCGCAAATTTTAACATTCGTAACATTAATTATTTAGTGCTTTTGGCCAATATGGCAATACCTCTGAAGGCGCTCCAACTGCAGCCCGGTATCCTCTTGAAATGAGTGGGCGAAGGAGGTTTTGGCAGCGCGTTGGAAACGCGTTTTAAAAGTGGAACGACTCTGATGAGTTTAGGATCGATGGGTCTGCCATCTACGAGTGAAAGAAAAAAAAACAAACAAACAAACAATAATCAAGTCAAAAGACGAACAAAAAAAGCGTAAAACGGAGGAAATTTTTAAAAATGTTTGGAATCCGCCTACCGGCCGATATTTTCAGACAAGTGCGAGGTATGGGTTTGATGGGTTTAAAGTGATGAATTTCCTGGTTAATGCTGTCGTGGCTTCCGGCGCTTTCGGCGCTCCCGATACGCTCGTCGTTGTCATTCTGATTGAGACAAACTTGGACGTCGAGAATTTTTTTTTTGCTGCTCAATATATCAATGGGAACGCGCAGTTCTTCCTTGATGCGAGAGCCAAATATTTGGGTCCCCGAGCAGCCGGGCTCGCCCAATAAATTCGAGCATTTTCCCAGAGCCTGATTCTTCTTGACGTTCCTCGTCAGCGACTTTGGCGCAAAGCTCCGACAATGCTTTTCCGCCGGTTCCAACCTCGAATTTTTCGACAAATTCCGCTCGTCGCTCTCCTCTACGCGCGACTCGAAATTCTCGCTGTTGTTCTTCCCCTCGTAAAACTTGGCCGTATTTTTGTTTTTGTTGAGCAATTGCTTCTTCGCCAATGTCTTGGCCAACAGTCTGTCGCTCGCCAGCTGCGACAATTTTTCTTGTTCCTCCTCCTCCCTGATCTTTCGAATGAGAGCCTCGTTGGCCAATCTTTCAGACTCTCGCTCCCGCCGCATTTCCTCCTCCGCAATTTGCAGCTGAGCCTCATACTCCCTGCGTATCTCGCCGGCCGCGCTCAATATTATTTTTTTCGAAGCGAAACCTGCGCGCAGGCAAGAAAATTTCAAACATTATCAATGAGAAAAATTCATCGAGATGAAATTTCGTAACGAATTTCGGAGTAAATTCGAGGAAACGAGAGAGAGAGAGAAAATGAAATGTCGATTTAAAAAAGTGAGGTTACGTTTCGTTTGTTTATTCGTGAGAGAGAGAGAGAGAGAGAGAGAGAGCTGGGGACGAGAGGAGGATGAGGAGAGAAACAAAAATAAACTTGCCAGAATGTAGTTGTATGTCTCGTTGGTCGCTGTTGTCTTTGCCCTCGACCTCTTTGGGGAATCTCGTTCTAATCAATTGCCACAACGTCGAATTAACCAGAGTTCCGGATTTGGTCGCGGTGCGAAGCCAAGAACCGACTCTGACACGGCAAAGGGGACAAGTTAGGCTGTTGTGCTCAAAAGTGCCCTTGAGACAACGCAGACAAAGATTGTGGGTGCAGGGTAAAGTAACGGGCTCGATTAAAATGCCACGACAAATCGGGCACATCAAATCACCCAAATTAACCTGCTCACCCTCGCCACTACCGATCACCGATAAATCGTACAATTTTGACGTTCGTTTTAAATACGTCGCCATTTTCACATTTTATTATTCCCCTCACTTCTTTCGCGTCGGGCGACAGGCAGGGCTCCTGAGTCCTGACACTCGATGCTAAACGGAGCAGCGGCCAACCATGAACCAACCGATTCACCCCACCACCGCCGCACAATTCGGACCAGATGTACGTAAAGCGCCAAAGATGCCAAAACAACGACGCTTTTCTTTCCTAGCGGTCAACTTTGCGCAACGAATAAACATTTTCGATTCTTACCGACCGATGGTCGATAAAAAGATATGGAGAATCGGCGGCGGGGCGTGACGACAAGTGAGAATCCCTTCTGCGTTGCAGCTGCCAGTTCGATGGATTCCTCGTCGACGAAGCGAGTCGTTTTTCGTTCTCGCTCAGAAAGTTCAATAACAAAAGTAAAGCTTCGGCACAAGCCAAGAAATATATTTCCGTTATTCGCGAGAATTCGAGCCTCTTCCGACGATTCGTATTGCTAAAAAATTCGTCAATCGTCAATCGTGCGAGGATAGAGAACCAAACAATGACAAGAGCAGCGCCCTTGCGTGCTTCTTCTTATTCCCATTGGATTTAGACGAGGTAAAAAAATTCAACTTTGGCACATAACCTAAAAAAAATATCGAAACAATTCAGTAATGTGAGACTTTTGGCTCGTCGTAACAAGAGGAAAACGGAAAAAGCATTATTTATTCGCTATTATTATTATTATTACTATTCTCTCAAATGCCTCGACTTTTTTACGACTTTTTTTACGACTTTTCTCAAGTCAGCGACAATGTCGGAGGCTTAAGGCCAACGGGGATTGAGTTTTGGGCGGAAGCGGAAGCGGCGAGGCGGGAGGATGATGCACTACGGCTCGTGGTTGCAGCAGGGAATGCTGGACAACCGACGCTACTACGACGAGTACGGCGAGGAGAGGCGGGGGGACGTTCGCGACGAGTTGGAGAGCGGGGAGACGGGTGACGAGACCCAGGAGACAACGACGTCGGCGACGTCGTGCGAGCGGAGCACGAGCGCCGACATTTTTAGGCTAGAGTTTGCCGCGGCGCAATGGTCTAAATTAGTCTCAAACGCGGAGGGTCTGTTCAACAAATTAATGACAAACAACGTGTTGCCGGACCGCGAGCAGGACCAGATAGAGGAGTGGCTCTGCCTGAAGCAAGAGTACGAGGAATGCATAGGGAGCGACGAGACGGTCAGTCTGCAAGGTTATCAAGAAACGGCGCGAAGGTCCTTGGAAATAATCGAAGAAGTTACGGAAACGGATGAAAAAACGGACGAGTCCGGGAACCGGGGGGTCGGCATGAAATATCAGCGGGAAACTGGCGGCGATTCCCAAGAGAGCGAAATGTCCGAAGAGGATGACCTCGAGGAGGAGGAGGAGGACGAGGAGGAAAAGAGCGACTCGGAGAATCCAGACTTTCTCGAGAAGCTGGACGAGCTCATGAGCCGATTCAAGCTTGAAACCGATAGCGTGATAAATGCCAAATCCTACGAGTTTGAAGCCTCCAAAATGGCAGAGCCCAAAATCATGAGCGAATTCAATGGGAATATAAACAACAACAACAACAACAACAACAACAACAACAACAACAACGACGATTACGTGCCGATCGTCAAGCCAATACCAATCAGGAATCCAAATACCCGAAGAAACTCGATGTTACCGGGATCGGAAATGTGCAAAGACGTGATAAACTTTAACGGAGGTTTTCAGGCTTGCCGGAAGGGCAGCAGCGGCGACAACAAGGAAGAATCGAGTCCGGATCTTCTGAGAGAGGCCCTCGAGGCACCGGAAATCATGCCCGAGCCGCTGAAAACCCTGAAAAGTCTCGCAGCGAATAACGAGGCGAAACAAACGATGGTGAAGAAAATACAATCGGATTTGGAGGTTGCTCAGCGTCAGATCGGCGAGCTCCGAGCGACCATCCGGATGAAGGAACGTCTCATCAGGGACATGAACAAAAATTCGGACGTGCGAAGTTGCGCGAAGGAAAAGTTTCAGCGAAAGGGTAAAAAGCTCGAGGAGGAGTATTTCACGACGCGGAGCCAATTGGCGCAGGCTGAAAATTCTACACCGGGTTACGAGGAGGACGAGCTACGAAACGAGAGTGGAAGACGCCAGGTGGAGCTCTACAGAAAAATGGCGATAAGTTACGAGAAGAGGCTGATGGACATTGAAATAATGAAACAAATTGCCGGGGATTCGGCCAAGAAGGTTCTCGAGTTGGAATCTTCGTTAAATTCATCGAAAAAACAAATGGAAAAGCTGAAACGTCAGTTGAAGAAAGAAGAGGAGCGTAAGCGGCAATTGGAGCACGAATTGTCCGAGGATGAAAAAATAATTCGAGATTTGGAGGTCAGGTACAACCTGACGGCGTCGAAACTCGGAGAGACGCAACGGTCCGAGTCCGAGGTCTCGAGGAATTCGAGCCTCGAGGAGGATGGAGGTCGAGCAGAGTCGAGGCTGGATGAGGCGGCGAATCGCGACGAGAAGAAAAATCTGTTGGAGGTCAGCGCCCGTATATCGCACCTCGACCAGGTTCTCAAGGAAAAATCAATGAATCTTGAGCGTATGACGGATACGGAGGAGAGGGAAGCGCTACGCCACGAGATCCGTAATCTGAGAAGAACGCGGGAGTGTCTGATCGAGGAGAAATGCGGCCTCGACGAGAAGCTCCAGAAGGAGAGAACGTTGAGCACGTTGGAGGAGAGAAAACTCCTGGAATGCGGAGAAACGATCGAGGCGATCGACGCGATGATCGAGCACAAGAACGAAATGATTTGCGGCAGAAAGAATTTGGACGTGAAGCAAGCGCAGCGGGAGAAGAGCGAGCGAATGTTGAGCCAATTGGAAAAGCTCTCCGACTCGGAGATGCGAACGCTTTTCGACAAATATTTTTGGAAGGTAATCGATCTAAAGCAAAGCTCCAAAGACCTTGAGGTCCAGTCGGCCGAGCTGGAGCGGCACGCGGACCTCCAGGACAAGCGAATACGAGGTTTGACGGAGGCCCTCCAATCTACGAAAATCGAGGCGGAGCGTCGTCTGGTTGAACTTCAACGGAAACACGAGGAGCGTTTGGTTCACATATTTCGTCATATCGCCGATGAAAACGGCGCGGCAACCGGCGGTTACGATCTAATCGATCGCAACACCGAGCTCGCACACTTTAAACGAGAAAACAAAAGTCTGAGAAGGCGATTGGCCGAGTTTCAAGCGCTCCTCAAATTACCCGCGCCCCCCAACAATCCTCCGACAACAACGAGAAAACATTTCACCACCAGTCCACCGCGAATGGTACCGCGCGTATTGAGAAAAATTGCTCCCAAAACCAAAGTCACCAGGGAGGGCAATAAACTCATTATACAAAAGGATCTCGATTCGCACAAGAGAAACAAGTGACAATTTCTTACTAAATTCTGCATCTCTCGCGTGCAACCATTCAATCAAATAATTGTCTGCTCAAGCTGCTCAAACACGGTCGTCGTCTTCCCTCTCGTCGATACATGCTAAAAAATAATCATTAATTATCCTGCCAGCCGCGTGGCTCGCAAGAAAAATCAGTATTCCACTTTCATTCGCGTTTCTCCAATTAATGCTCCTCCAACGTTTATTAGCTAATCAAATTTTTTATTCTCCCTCATTCTTCAGCTTTGACAAAAAAAACGTCCATTTTTTTACTCCGGTCTGTCCCATTCTATTTTAATCTATTTCTACGCTTTATTTATTGTAATTTTTGTAAATAAATATCGATTTTTCAATCGAAAAAATAAAACGTCATCCTTCCAGTCAACTTTCGTTCGTGGCTCAATTTTTCATTTTCTTTCATCCCGATCAAATTTTAGGCAAAAAAATAAAAATCTCGTCTTCGTCGATCCCAGTCCCGTGACGAAAGATCTAGTTCACGAACGAGCGGCTCAAGATCAACCTATGACTAAATTTTATGGTTCGACGACTCGCCCCGAGCAGTAAAATTTTCTCTACAAAATATTCGATTGGAAAAAACAAATAACGGATCGATCGGATTTTCGCGAAACGATTGTGTCGGTTCGATAAACTTGGAAATCATTGGCATTTCCATGGCATCTTGAAGGAATGTCTCGGGGCTATCGTTGCATGAAAAGTTGCAAACGAATAACAATAATAATAATAATAAATAAATGAGTGATGAAACGAAATCGTTTCAAGAGAGAAAAAAAAAAATAAAAATTCCTTCAGTCATTTTGCAATGTCCATCAAAAATAACATCCGGAACAATTTACGAAAAATTTGAATGCGAAATTTATACACTCATTAATTTGAGGAAATGTTGGAATAAAAAAAAATGGAGTAGAAATAATAATGAGGTGTACACGAGAGACTTTTTTGAATAATGATGGACACACGGTCGAGGATTAAGGGCGATCTCTTTCGAGTGAGTCGTTATCCTCACGTCGTCTTTAAGAAAGGGTTGGCAGCAAGTAAAATAAAATAAAGAAAAAACGTTAAGTGGCCAGGCCGAGGGCGATTTGGCGAGGATCACGAAATCGAGCATGTGGCTTCAACGAAAAAAAAAAAAAAAAAAAAAACGAGAGAAAAATTTTCCGTGTCATGCATAATTCGGTCGTTATTTTTTTTTTTTTTTTCACTTTATCGAAAATTTTCAGAAATTAATGTATTTTTACTTGTTGCTTTTTTTTTTCCAAATTTGAAAAAGCAAAAAGTTTCATGTTTTTCCAATTTCTGTTTTTTTTTCCTCATAAAAAAAAAAAAAACAAACCATTCCTCCACGGAGACGGAGTTTTTTTGTTGTTGCTGTGAGGCTGTTTCCCCGTTCTGCGTGTCTGAGATACCGAATGGTCATGCACCGAGAAGAAACGTGACGAGCCAGCAACGACATTAATGAACGATATAACGAATGCCTCGAACAATAAATCTTTCGGGATTGCCTCGGGCGTGGTGGAGCAGAAAAAAAAAATATTTTCTGATAAATAATTTGAAAAAATGTTAAAATGTGTGTTGTCGGGTCAATTTATTTATCGGGGGCAATTTTTGTGTTGCATTCGATTGAACAATTTCATCGTAATGACACGAAAATAAGGATATTGAGAGGAGAGAGGGAGAAAAAATACAAAACGGCCACTTTATAGCGGATTATTTAACGTCAAACGAGAATAGGGGACTTTTTAATATTCCAGGTGGATCCTCTCGACGATAATCATAGCAGTGGTAATAGTCGTTATTACGTTACACGTAGTCTTCACGATAATCATATACGTATATAGAAAAAAAAAGGTAAAAAATATACTGCTGTTGAAAATAAATGTTAAAAAAAATCTTGTACGTGACATTTTTAGTGCCATTAAATGGCTCGAATCCCGATTATGCTCGCGAGTGCATGTGTTCCTCGAGAACTCGTTTATTCACCTCATTCTCGTTACTTTAATATATATACACACACGTTTATTTATTACTACTTGACGCTAATAAAGTATGAAAAAGTTTTTCAAATATTCAACTCTCGTCGATATAAAATATTCTAAATATATAAGGCTAATGAAAAAATATTAAAATCAAACAATAAACAATTGCAAATACTTTAGCAACGACCAGGTATCGTCAGGTTTCCCATAAAAATTGCAATTTCAAAGAAACCTGCAAAATTCGATAATAATTGTTTTTATCTCCGAAACGTGGGAAAAAAAATTAGTTGCCATCAAACTCGTAGAGAGGGCGCCACGTGTCGCGTACCACCACACGTTCCGGATTTCATTTTTTCACCCGTCATAGAACATGCGTCCGAATTTATTGAAAAAATATGCAGCAATGAAGAGAGGACAAGTGACCATGAAAAAAATGAAATTTATTCAAGATTCAACAATGTTTAATTTTGACCATTTTGTATTATTTAGTTATGTTTTTAAGAAAATCAACCTCAACGAGTTTCCGTAGTGTAGTGGTTATCACGTGTGCTTCACACGCACAAGGTCCCCGGTTCGATCCCGGGCGGAAACAATTTTTGTTTTGCTCCAAATTTTGTTCCATGAATTTCAAATATTTGATCGGCACGAAAAAACAAATTGGAGTAAAACTTGTTTTGGAGTAATTTCGACTGAATTCCTCCGGTTTACAGCTGGAAGTAACTTTGTCGAAATTACTCCAAAACGAGTTTTACTCAGCTAAGAAAAAGAGTTTCTGGATGCCCTAGCGATTATTGTAATCCAAATGAAATTTATTACAGGTACCGGCTAACTTTTTAATTCGTTGACCGCCGAACGATTTCATTGCGCCACCATAAACCACTGAACGACCCCCAAGAGATTGGTACAAAAAAAAAAAGATAATATTTAGCCAACTTGAGGTGGCTAACTCGGGGGAGGCGCGCGCAGCGCGTGCGAGCAGGCCGCAAGGGCATGAAGTATGCCACCGAGCGCAATATGGCGCCATCGCCTGCTCTTCTATTGGTTGAATCAAATCGATTCAACAGGTTTTTTTTTATTCTGCTAATTATTTTGAAAACGTACATACGATTATATTGAATCATGGCTAAGAACCATGCTCACCTGTAATACAACATATATTGCAAACATGGTCAAGTAATTTTTCGTCGTTTGGGTAAATGATTTTTGAAGATCAGCTGATGTCGGTCAAACGCACAACTCCCGGCTTTTGCCCGTGCAGGCAGTCGGGAGTCGAAAATAAAGTTGGAAAAGAAATAATAGCTGCGATAATTAGTCTTTTAGAGGGAGAGGAAGTGGGTGTCGGGTGTTTACTATATGAGCAGCATCTACTTTTTTAGCTCTCAAGTCAGGATGGCCGAGCGGTCTAAGGCGCCAGACTCAAGGTTCTAACCTTCTCAGCGTACGCTGAGCTTCATGGGCTTTCTGGTCCTCTCTGAGGGCGTGGGTTCGAATCCCACTTCTGACAAATTTTTTTTCTTTTCCGTCTCATTCCAACAATCGTCAATGTTGCTAGTTATCGGTAATCGATAATATATTACAATTTAATTTTTTTAATTATTATTGTTCCACTCTATAAACAAATTTTCATGAACGACCAATTTTTTCCCTCTCATATAAATTGATGATGTATTCGTTAGAGTTGACCGTGTCATTTTCAAATTGATAACGGTAAGGAGTTGTTTAAAACCGATATAAAAATTGTCAGATATAATCTGTAACGGATAAAGGATTTAATGGTAATTATAGTAAATTATGTCGTCCGCATAATGCCCGATAGTGGGCTTCGATGTGGGGAGTCGAGCTAAATCGTCTATAAAAATTTTTTCAACGCGAGTGTATTATTTCGCAGGTGTTGATTTTTCTTTCAATCCGATTTTCGACGAAAAAAAAAATAAAAAACCTAAAACTAATGCTCATGCGAGAAATAAACTCAAAATTTCAAAATAAATTTGTAAAATACGACGAGAAATTCCTAACTCGCTGTAATTGAATATAAATCATTTTGAAAAACTATGACGATCGTTAAACTGCAGCGTTTTTATTATCAAGCAATGATTCATGGACCTGTCGTTTCTTCCGGATCATTTAATTAACATGACTGAATTTATTGGTCTGTGTAATGGGGAAAAGTGGTATTCGACAATGGGCAAAACCAAGCCAAGGCGTAAAACAAGACGTAAATAATGTGAAAATCCTAATGCCATTTTCATGACTCAATAAAAATTAGACATTGCTTAGAAAATCGATAGAAATCGAATTCTAATAAACGGCTAAATAAATAACGATATTTTATTCTCGAGTATAATTTCGATTCTGGGATATATAGCGAGCGTCAGTTTGCCTACTCGTTTCCTAGACAGATGGTCGCTTTGCCACATGTTATCTAACTGTAGCCCCCCAAGAGCAAGACTATAGAGACGAGAGTGGCGTTTAAGTGTGCCTCTTTGTGCTCCGACACGAGGAATACTTGTGCATGAACGTTTCGTGTATCAGGTGTCTCATCAACGTGTCACATGTATTTCTTTCGTCGCATTTGTCCAATTCTCGGACAAGAAAAAGTTTTTTTTTTTTTCTTCCATTAATTAATCGATTTAATTTTTCCCGGAGATACGAAAAATCCACATCTCCGGTAAAATTCAACGAAAAGGGTTCAACTTGGGCTCGTTATTTTCGTTTTTTAATGCAGCATCGCGCGAGCCTGAATAAATTTCTATAAAATTTTTAAAATGTACCTAGTAAATGTGTTGGCGATAATAAAAATTAATTGACCGTTTTTTCCTTGATCGAAAGAAATTATTATCAAGGGTCGCTGTGTATATAACGGTTGTCTGCTCGTCCTTGCTTTTCTTATTACGATTATTCGGCACGCATTAATTTTTTTCTCCCATGTTTCTGATGAGTTTGTAACATTATTTTTCTTTTTACAAAAGTTGGATCAGTTTCTTCGGGAGGTGAAAACGAAAAAAAACATGTAATAATTTGTCAGAAAAACTCAAGTCCTGCTGCCGGTAGAGTCATGAGACCGAGGCACGCGACATTCTCTCTTTTTTCTACGTCCTTCGCGCTGCATTAAATCGACGCGGCCAAAAGTCACGGATATAGGACCACCCGGCGATTAATTACGTACTTAATTTTTATTCACACCACTCTTCAAAGTCATTTGATTGAAAAATCATTTTTTTTTTTTCGTTTTCCAGAATTTCCTTCCCCTCGTCCTGTATACCAATTCCCCAATGCTTACGAGTCCGAAGAAGAGGAGGAAAAAAAAAAAATAGGTACGAAAGCAGAGCGGAGAGAGTGATTTCGGAGGTGAGAAAATAATAATAGAGCGATGGGATAATGAGTTTTTAGTGGTCGAGAGGGATAAGCGGCAAGCAGCTCGTGCGAGGATCGTTCTACGAGGGGCCCGAGGGGGGATGGTGCGAGAGGCACGTGCTCTACTTGTCCCGGAAGGTTGCATGGGATTGGCGAGCGGTAAACTGTGGGCACGCGCCAGTATCGGTCGACTCTTGTGAGATTTATCTAGGGTGAAAAAAAAAAAAAAAAAAAACATATGGAAACAAATTTTTTTGTTGAAATGTGTAATCTGGTTGTTGGGTCGTATCGTTCGAAGGCTCGCGCACTCCAGATTCCAACGTATCAAGAGCAAGATGGTAATAAGAGGTAGGTGGTAATTATCAGTCAAGTCGAGAAAGAGAGAAAGGAGGCGGAAGGGCGGGGTGGGGGGGGCGTTGAAACACGAGTATAAAGTCATTTAAGGCGAATCGAAAAGTGGATCACGCTCGTCTCACGTCACTCTATGCGTCTTCCGAGCTTTGGCGGCGGCAAACAGCAAAGTCGTTGAGATGGCCATTAAAACTTTAGCAACCGGGAGACCGCGCGCGCGCGCGGTGGAAGGAATGGCCGCGGCGCGAGAAACTCGAAAACAAGCGAGGCAAAAGGCGTAGCGCGTGATGAAATAATTTTACATCATGACATGATCGCATACGAGGTCAACATAGCGTTTCAATGTCAAGGTCACGATCATAGGGACTTTTTTTTTTTTTTTTATTTAAATGTATTTGACGTTTATCGAGGAAAGGAAAGGAAAGGAAAATAAAGAATAGCTTCGGAACGGGACAGAACGCGATGATAGCTCGCTGCGACGGCATAGTCCCGCGCGGCGACGAAAAGAACGGTGACGTAAAGAGAGACGAAAAGAGGAAAAAGAAAAGACGGAGAAAATCGAGTGAAAAAAAGGAGGAAACAAATTGAGTAGCGTCTACTCGGGGCAAATACGCGAGAGTCCTTGGGACAAGGAGGTGGTACGTGCACGCGGGGAAGGTCTACCTGACACGCGGTGGTGGATCCCGCTAAAGCCATACTCGCAGACTCGACGGGCGAGGGAAAAACGATCGAGCCGAGTCAGCGGAAGAGAAGGAGAGAAAAGCCAAGAGTTGCATCGGTCTTCGTAGAGCGGCTTATTTCTACCAGCCACAAACTACCCGACCATCGCACTGCACACATCCCATCCGTACCGTACGGCCACACTCGCGTCACACTTTTCCTAATTATTTATCATTTTTTTCTTTCTTCACTCGATAACGTTTTACCAAAATTTTTACATTTCAACATTATTCATTATTCATATTAATTAATGAATAAACAAACAAAACGTTCAAGGAACAATCAAGGAAATGTAGTGCCGACGGTTTGGAACAACAAGTAGAAAGAATTTTTTTTTCTTTTTTCGAAATTCAAAAACAAAATAAAAAAACATTCAAAAATTCACCAATCGTTTTCATTTTTTTCACGAAAGTGAAATTCGGTGTGGGAATCGCGAGTGCGGGGGTTTTTTTTTTGCGGATGTGAAAGTTTCAACAATTTGTCATAAAAAGAAAAAAAAACAATCAACGAAAAATGGAAAAGGGAATTATTGAAAGGACGCGAGTGAATTGATATTAACAACAATTAAGGACGCAACGCAAACTCGATTGGTGAGTTGAGAAAGCATTATTTTCAAGCCTCTCGCTTAGTTGTTGCAATTATTTGAAAATAAATATGTCACTGGCAATCCCGGAAATGCCACGTGACAATTTTCTTCCGGGGTTACGCGAATCCGCGGTAGAAAAGCATCGACAGTCAAATGTACACACATTCTTGATCCCCATGGGGACGGCGAACTAAGCGCGGAGAAAATAATAATAAAAATCTAGCGTAGCATAGAGCCTAGTGATCTTTATCGTTTCGCGAACCATGTTTTATGGGGATCCACACGTATGGCTCTGTGGCCACTGACCTCACCGTGCAATTTCCCATATGAAAAATGAGGGAAAAAAAAAATCTTCCCATTCGGGAGAAAATGGGTCGGAGACCTTTCGAGACCTTTCAAGGACGCTCAGTAGACTCGACTCAGCGAAATTTCAAGTTCTTGGTCGTCGAAATTCCAAATAAATATTGGATTCGATGTTATTTTGAATTTCCAACTAGTTTTAAATAAAATTTGAATAAATACACGACTGTATTTATATATTTATAGGGAAACATAAATATACGAATCGACTGGCGCCACGCCTCGTTGCTCCAGTTCCCTTGATCTTTCTAGTTGCTTTTCTTCTTCCTTTTCCTCCACTTATCTCTTTCGCGCGTTGTCGACCAGACGCGCTATTATACGAGTCGTTCGAGCTCCGACGAATTCATATTCTTAGGAAAAAAACTTGATCTTTTTAGTTCGGAAAAAGTTTTTCGAATGAAAGTATTGGAAATTTGTTTTCAATTTTTTTTTGTTCGAACGGAGTGGCCCGGACGTCGTGCGATCAAAGACTTGTAAATATTACAGCTATAACATCCCCGTGTATATAGCGTTTTTTTCGTCTTTGTTAATTTTTTGCATCGATTTTCTCGATTTTAGCGTACGGCGGGATCGTTGCTGGCTCGTTTTTGCCTCTGCTTCGCGCTTAATGAGATCAGACGCGTTTTCATTGATACTCGCACGCTTTCAACTTAGACTAGATATAATCCTCCGCGGAGCATTATTCAGCGACACTCGACGTTTTTCGCACGAAAATTGGGACGAGTCGCTTTTTCTTTCTAATTACGTTATGCATCGTCGAGCTCGGTTCGTTGGGTTATCAATTTTTAAGATTTTTTCACCTTTTCTTCGTGGATATGGAAAAAAAAAAAAAAAAAAAAAAAAAAAAAATAG
Organism: Hyposoter dolosus; assembly: GCA_963921915.1. Lineage (NCBI taxonomy): Eukaryota > Metazoa > Arthropoda > Insecta > Hymenoptera > Ichneumonidae > Hyposoter > Hyposoter dolosus. Next base: position 8,728,600 of record OY998139.1, read on the forward strand.
AGTCCGCACAAATGTGGAACTTTTTGATTCGGAAAAATTAGCACGTCGCGTGTAGCAGGTGAAATGAGAAAAAAAAAAAATGCAACAATAAAAAATGTCGTTAATTGTTGGGAAAAATGGTGATTGAATTTTTTAGCGTCGAAAGTAGCAATAAGACGTTTAATCGCAATGGCCAGAGTTCCATAAATAGGTTTACTTTTTGTTCTCAAGCTTTAGCCATACGTGTTTTACGACGGTCACGCTATTACTCGTTCGCTTTGACATGTTCGCACTCATCGTAACGCTTTTTACGATCCGGAGAGCATTCTCCGGAAGGCGAGAATCAGCGCGGTTGTATTATGATCGTATGCGCGAATAGACAATGCGTCGTCGCGAGGCGAGACGCAAAAAATATATATATTTTTTAATATTTCGTATTGTCGGGGAATAAAAAAAAAAAAAAACTCGGGGACGCGTGAAAATTGGTTCGATTTGATTTTTGACTTTTTCTCATTCCTATTAGGAAAACCAGTGCCAGCAGCAGCGGACGATTAAAAAATAATTATTTCGGGAAATTTTTAGTGGCATCGCAGCTGGCACACGAGATTTTGCGAGGCTCGTTCGGCCGCGGTGGATAACGAGGAGCTAGGCCCGCTGATGGTTTAAAAATTTTCTTGCAATGGTTGTTCGAGGCGCGAATGCGGTAATGATCGATTACCGCGGACACCCGCTCTCGCTCTCACTCGTATTTTCTCGCGTCCATATGCTCTCTCGTCGAGCGGCAGTAAATGATAGCCGAGCGCTCAACTCTCGTTGAGCTGCTGTCGCGCGAGCGCGCAGAGTCTCTTATTCGACTCTCGGAAGGATAAAGCCAACGGTGTATTTTATCATAGGCTGCTCATGATTGGGAGAGGATAAAAATATCTTATTCGCCATATGGAAGATCAATGCTGCTGCCGAGACTTCCGGATAAGAGAGAAAGATGCATTTTTTTTTTTCCCCCATACGTTCGACTGAACCAACATTTTGAAATAATCGAAAAATATTTAGTTTACCGCGTTGAACGAAATATCGTGCATCTATATGGCTTTAGCAGGCCTCGCATCTGCTATAACTATATCGCACGCACGCACGCACGCACGTACGTCATTCCGACGCGACTCGAGTTTCGCGGTCCTCGTCGGCGCACGATCGTTTCGGCTCACGCCAACTTTGTATAAACACTGCAACGCGGAATTCGAATAATAATTTATTATTATTTTGCTGCAATAAGAGCAGCTCGATTTATGTGACAATTGCGCGATGCTTATTAACCGCCGCGATTATGTATAGCATTAAATAAAACAAGGATATTTTGGTATTTGGAAAAGATTGATGGGGCACCGGCGAGAGTTTATCATATTTTATGCGCGAAAAGAAAAAAACGATCTCGATTTCGCGAGTACGAAGCAAAACGAGGCGGTCGCGTAAAACGTTTCGTTTTCTAATCTCGCCGGCGGCGCGGTGATGAATAAGCAACGGGGGTAACGTTCTCGTTTCCACGCTACGGATGCTATATTGCGGAAGCTCTCTCGATAATGTAAAATGTATTATTCTCGCGGCATCGCGAGAAACAAACCAACCGCGAGAGGCTCATCCTTTTTTTATCCTCACGCTCGAAAGATTTCATCCGCGCGTCAATAATGTTTTTAGCATTTTTTCACATTTTTATCGGCATGAGATATTTTACGTTATAAATAAACATTCCAAATTTCTTTGATTAAGTATTTATTGGTGAATTGAAATATTTTTATTGTTATTGGCACGTTGAACCGCGTAAAGCCGCGTAAAGCCGCGTAAAGAAACCCCTTGCGAATGGCATCGAGCCGTAAATAATTTTCTCTTGTGTAAACGAGACGCGTCGTTGTACAGTGAGCCGGCGAGTGCATGTAACTACAATAATCCGACGTGAATTAATTAATATTTATAGGTATGCCCACGTGGCATGACCAACTTCCTTCGTTGCACCGTGTTGCAGCCGTGTGCACTCTTCTTTGCCACTTCCGCGCGCGCGTTATAAAATACGGATATACCTGCCGCTTAAATATCGCAAGTGCAACGAAAAAAACAACGCGCGAGCAATGAAAACGGACATTGAAGAACAAACAATTATGCAACTAAATAATTTCACATGAAAAATTATCCAAGTTACCGAGTCCACGATGAAAGATTTTTCCCGTTGCTACGGTCTCCGTCGCACGCGGGAAAACATTGAAATTACATCGCACCAGTTTTCCAGTTCCCATAGTTTGAGATTTTTTCCCTTGTTTCAATTTGTCGGAGACGTTTGCCGGGTGAATAAGAAAAAGAAAATACGGACGCGGAACGAGAGAAAGAATGAGAGGCTCGATTTTATTACGCTCGTATTAGCGTACATTTTATGAAGCATGAAACAAAACCCGTAAGCTATTGGCACTTTTTTAAAGGCGCTGTCGTTACGGTGCCTCGAGCTAGCGAAAGAAAAAGGTGAGAGAGAAAGAAAGAAAGAGGATAAATAAAAATTGGCAGCAGCCTGCTGCCGATGCACGGTGTTACTCGTATTTCGGTGGTCATCAATTTAATACCAAACTGACGGTTTAAGAAAGTATAAAAGAAAAAACATTCAAGATTTATGGATCTGACCCTCATTACCTCAATTAAAAATTACCCATTACCATTATTTGCAATATTTCGACATTGCAATTGGAATAATGATTTTTTGTACTTACACGCGACTGCACCGCGGTTGCTTGGCGAAATCTCAGCAAGAGTGGACTCGATCGCGTTAAAACTCTGTGGGGAATCACGTGCTTCGAACGAATAAGCGGCCAGTGGGAGAATCGCTCTCGCTCGATAATTCCGAAAAACTCGCTCGGCACATTTTTTTATTTACACAAACTCACGCACAGTAAACCCCGAGTGTTCACAGCGAGCCAAGTGGCGTTTAACCTTTTCGGCCCACGGAGGTTCATAGGTGTGGACCGCCCCGTAGCGGAATTTATACGCGAACCCCAGGGTGCTTCGTAACACACACACACACACACACACACAAACTCCCTTCGCGATATCGCGTCTTGTTCTTAGCAGTAAAAACATTTCGGCCGAAAGACCGACGTCAACTGAACGCGTTTCCCCGATTTCCCCCGCCCTGCCCCTCGCGCGCGGTCAGTGTTTACATTTTTCGGTCTATCGTCGCTCGATCGCGCTGCTCGAGCTACTAGTCGACTGCAGAATGTAAACAAAGACGCGCTCGTCGCGTCTTTGCGTGAATTCTCGTGGTTTTTGACTCTCGCGCGCGATCAAGTTTAACCTCGCGAAAATAATGGCGTACACGTTGAAAAATAAATTATTCCGGTTGCAAAGTACGAAAAAGAAGGAATAACTGACATCTCTTTTACCTTTCGTCTTTACATTTTCTTATTGCCATAATAACACGTTGGTCGTATTACATAAATATATTCGAGGGCCACTCGAGGGCCTCGCAAAACTTGAAAACTTTGCTGGCCCACGCGAAACATAAAAAAGGAACATGGCAATAATTCGCGGCAAAGAATTTCCGTAAAGAGAAAAAAATACGCGACAGCGGGTTCGAAGCGCGTTGCCAATGAAGGAAATAACGCCGTGTGCATCATGTCGAGATTTTACGTTCGTCGTCGCATATTCGGGCGAGTCAAACAGCTGCGACATGCGGCGAGTAAAATCGAGGGGAATAAAAAAAAACGAAATACGCGCACAATTGGAATAATCCGCCAATCTCGCAGAGTGACACAAATCCAATCTGGGACTCGATCTTTCGGCATGTTCTCAGCCATTTTTTTTTTTTTTTTTTTTTTTTCATCTTGCGAGAGAGAGCTTATTTTTGGGATCGCGATTTTTTAACTTTAATCCATTAAAAAGTAAATTACGAGGTAAAAGGCGAACGAACCCGAAATCGCGCGCGAGGACGCATTTGGTAGATTTACGAAAGAGTTACGATTGCACCGAGCAATAAGCCACGTTATGTGCATTTTATGTTTTCGTGGATTTTTTCTACTACTCCATCGCGGTTTTCGCAAAACATTTTTCGACCAAATTTGTCTCTCACCCCGGCCCCGGTCACACGCTTTTCTCCACTCGGAATGAATAATTTTTTATAGTTTCTACAGCACTCCTTATCTGCTTTTCTCATTTTATTATTGGCTGCAAATATTTTAGTTTTTGAAGAAGAGCGAAGGTGCGGAGCACCCCGAAAGTGTTGCTCCTTTACGCTCTGCCTGGGTTGCACGCAAGTTTTTGGTGGTCGCGGGACCGTTAAGTCCCTTGTGAATTCTTAGCTGGGACTGGGAGATAAGGCTCTCATGGTCCGCGAACCCAACGGAGAAAGCCACAAGAGCCCGTGGGCACGTTTGCAATCGAAACTCGAGACGTCCAGTGAAGAAAAGAAGGTGAAGAAAAAAAAACATGCAAATATACATATACATATTGCTCATGACTCGTTGGGCTTATCTTTATTCTGGATAAATGCCACGTGGGCCTCTCTCGATGAAACGTAATTGAGTCGGGAGGAATATAGGCTCGTTTCAAATTGAAGGCTATCAAAAATGATAAAAATTTACAACAAACAAAAAAAAAAATTATTGAAAAAATCCATTCGACCGTTCAATAGCAAGCATCGTAATGGCACGAGAGTCGTAAAAAGTTATGTTTCGAGAACAGGATTGATTCAATGCATCATAAAAAAATAATGAATTTCAAAAAAGAATGGAAAATATTTTCATTAAAAACAAACAGTCCAATAGTGCGTGTGTTATTTTTTTACATTAATAAAGTTCATTCCAAGGGCGAAGAAAAGCCATTTGAATAAATTGTAAAAAAAATCATTACTTATTGGCCAAAGCCTCGCGATTCGCAAATCAAATTTTATCGTTTCGCACATATTATTGTGTCATTTTTAATACACTCGCATAAATATTTACACACGTAGGATGGATAATGCGGAAAAAAAAAAAAAAAAAAAAAAAAAAACTATCAATTGGCGAGTTGGTGAATTCACGAAAGCAATCAAATTAATGGTATCTTCATCTTGAATCGATTTATTTTAAACTACACTCGTAATTCGAATTTAATGGTCCGTTTAAAAATAATTAAAAACGTGAGTCCCGTGCATCGCGGAATTAATCATTTTCCCTAAAACAAATATCCAAAGTGGAGCAACGGAGCGAAGCGGATCAAGAAAATTATAACGAAAAGCTATACGCGACATTCCATATTTTGTTAATAATTTTTTTTTCCCTTTTTTTTTTTTTTTTTTTTTTTTTTTCTCTCGAGGGATAACGATCTCCGCCCGCTTCCTGAGTAATTCTCGATTTCCATCTCTGCAAAATCTGCTTGCAACCAGATACAAAAATAAGTAGCACGTTGAATTCGATTTGTTTGGCTTGTTTTAATTTGGCCAAACTGGTTCGAAACCACCGCGCGGGCATTATTATACACTCTCGTATTAACGTAAAGCTACCTCCGTGCGAGTCGCGCCAATTAAAAGCAATTAAGAAATGTCTCGAAGAATTATCAAAATCTCTTGTCCCAAAGTTGATAAATTTTCATTCCCGCGCATTTCTTCTTTTTCTACTTTCAGGCTCATCCTCATTCTTCATGGTCAGCAGAGCCGAACATTCTTTGGTGTCGATTTTTCCGAGGTAAGTAAGTAAGTAAGTAAGTAAGTAAGTAAAATACAGTCTGGTCTAAAACAAACGAAACACGATATCGACACGTAAATTTCGTAACAGAGCAAAGTTTTTGTCGTATTTTTGTAGTAGCAGGCTTGAATTTTGTTTCATTTGTTTTGGAAGCTACTGTATGTCGAGGCCACTTGTGTCACGCGATATCGAGTCTCGTAATTACACACCGGTGAGAATGAATAATTGATATTTGCCGAAATATATACGCAAACATGTCAGACTGTCCGAGCCCCGATCCAACATTCTTTATCGAATAATCTCAGCTCATTAAGGCGCATCATCGGCTTTTTACATTGTACTTTTCTCTCTCTTTTTCTTTTTCCAATTCAGACTTTGAGGCTCAACGAAATACATCCCGAAAGACAATGATGGTTATTTCTTTTATTTATTATTTTTAATAAACATTTTGAGCCAAGCTTTGGGCCAGTCCCATTTCAATGAATAAAAATTAATGCATTTTGTTTTTTCTCTCTAATATCGCGTTCAAGATGGAGCGATGCTTGGAAGAAATGTCTATAAACGCGCACAAACACACGAGCGCGACAGGCTCACGCAGAAGCATCTGCGGAAAGCCCGCGAGCCTCCCGGTGATAAATCTGTTGAACTTTTTTTTTTCTTCTTCTTTTTCTCTTCTCCTCTTTCCACTTGTTATCCTCTTCGCAGCGTGCGCTGATGCCTCTGGTACTTGTTGTACATATATACTCACAAAGTATGTACCTCAAGAACCCTCTCGCAACACACGTGTCCAATTCACTTCCTCTATCCTACCTCTTTTCGCTATTTTCCAACATTTCATTGGTTTTTATTTTTTTTTTCCCCCACTCGCAATCAAATCCGAGTGAATCCAAAAGTGACGCCAAAAATTTGAGTTTTACGAGTTTTATCGCCATTTGATTTAATTCATGACAATTCGCTTGGGTCCGTACTCGAGATTTTTCAGCATCAACGAGCATTCGTGTGTGCTCAGCTGCTGTGCCTATACGTTCTCGAGTATTTGTAAATATAGAAATCTCGAATCGTTTCATTTGCCAGCATTGTTGTTGAGAATATTTCTAACGAAATAATTGTCTTTTCAATAATCTCTTGCACGCAGTATCCCAAGACTTTTTTTTAAATAAAAATGCAAACAATTTTAGAAGAAGAAAAAAAAAAAAAAAAAGAGCCAATTTACAGTTGTAAAAAAATTCCAACGTCACCGTAATTAATTTGGGGTCTGGTATGAGATATTGGAAATAAAACTCGTCTGAAAAAATTAACATACGCGACGTTATGGGTCGCGAAATAGATAAAAATTGGGGTTCGATAAACTTGAGGTCTAGCCAGGCTCGAGACCGAGAGTCAGACACATTGATCATTTTGCGAGCCTGCGATCTCTTGGACTTGAAATCCACTTTCATGAATTTTTCATTCCGCCCAAAAAGCCTCCGCGCTATTAATGAGACAAAATTTAAATCTCTGCCATTTCACGCTCGCATTCCTTCCTCAGCTCTCTAGTTTCTTAGTTTCTTAGTTTGTTTTTGAGAAATTTTAAGGTGCGAAATCGAGCCGTCTCGTTAAAGCGAAACCAACGAATTAAAGCCGCGGGCCCACGACGCCGGGCATAACCTGTTTTCCACTTGAGAAACCTTGCCCCGATATTCGGAACGACGGAATGACTCAGTTCTCATTCACAGGGTGTCCCGAAATTCAGCCCATCCAAATAGTTTTAACGAAATTTATTATTTTCACAAATTATTTACCATTTTTTCGCATAAATAAAATTTATTCACAACAACAACAACAACAAAAATTGAAAATTAGTAAATTTCGATTCCGACTTGAGAGATTTGGAAAGGCGGGTTGCGCAGTAATTATGCACGAGAGATGCGAGAAATTCCGAACTGTTGAGAGGAGAATAATAATAACTTTCATCGATATAAATATCGATTTACGATATATTTTTAAAAAGCCCCTCATTATTCCCGTTACGGTTCGTCCGCAGAGAAGCCCCAAAGTATCGCGTGGATTATATTCACATTTGGTGGGTCAATGTTCGCCAAAAGTCCAATTCGTAGGTAAATGTTATTGATTAAGATTAAAGTTTCGTACGCGAATAAAAATACATGGAGATTTTAATTTTATTTTTTTTATTTTTCCTCAAATACAAAATTTCATGATTCCGTATGGTTTTTTTTTTTTTTTTTTTTTTTTTTTTTTCACAATTCACCACCTCGCGAAGAGCAAATGGTAATAAAAATTTATCGAGCTACTGTTATCGCGGGCTGTATAAATTTTTCGATTTTCAAGTCTTTCTCGTCGCGCGGTATTTCGCTTCCTCCGTCTCTCGTCCGTACGAGGTACGACTTCTGGACAAGTGTCAAGTTTCTACGAACATATTCTCGAGCCAAATGAAAGAACCACGTGATTTTTCACTCGAGTCCCTTGTGTACTCGAATTTCCTTATGAGAGTACACAACGCCGAGTGTTTGCCGCACGTTTCGTTTATGTACACGCGTCCGTCTGTATACTTTTTTTTATTCTTACACTTGACAATTTCTCCCTTTTCGATTTATTATTTTTCTCTGCTTGTCAGCAAACACTCGACTCGTTACTTTTTCCCTTACGACCGAGTACCGCGTTAATATATATGAGAAAAATCATTTCTGGGCCAAAGTGTCTGTTTTAAAAATTTTCTACAACGTTTTTAACGTTATTCATTTTTTTTCTTTAAAAATTGGGACATCAATTTTTATGGTCAAAGGGGATAATTGTATAATTTGATTTTTAAACAACGCACAACCTCATAAAGTAGATGGGATCGTCTGCCAGTTAAACGAACGAGGGATGCGCCATGAATTTTGATTTTTTTCAACAGCACAACATAAATATTAGCATAACACCTTATCGTATGCACATTTTTTTCTTTTTTCTTTTTTTTTTTCTTTTTCTTTTTCGCCGACGATCTACTACATTTTTCCATCTGTATAAATATCTCGAGGGAAGGGTGAATGATTTTATTGAACAAGAGCGCCGCATGCGTAAGCAGGCTATCGGAAAATGAGGATTCCCCGCGATTGGTTATTGAGGCGAGGTTGTTGGCACCAATAAGAATGAAAATATGAGAGCGCGAGGGAGAGGATATCGGAAGCCAAAATGGCGATGCGGCAGGGACATAAATTAAGCGGAGATACTACCGTTCGGCGCACTGATAAAGACACGGAGGGAGGGGAGGGGAGGGGAGGGGAGAAAAGTCTCGGAGCAATTGGCCAGTTCACCAAAACTTGAATATCTCATCAGCCCGTTTCTCATTTGCATACCTATACTTTTTCCTTGCGCGCGCGGCCCACGAAGAATTCATAATCGCGCCGAGATGCGTCGAGCGAGAGGAAATGTGTAGGTCTCGAAAAAAGGAATAAAAATTGCGACGAAGTAACGGAAAGAATCGTACATCAGCAGCAGGGTGGAGGAGAGAACCTTACCATTTATACATATGCATGGACAAATTTCGTGGATGAAACTTGTCGAATATCAAAAGCCCCGAGGCTATTCTCCAAATTTTTCTTTTTTACACTTGTTTTAATAACTCCATCCATGAGGTATTTTCACTGCAACAATTTTCCTACGAGCAAAACTGGACGCCCCTTTTCCGGCCCTTTTACCGATGCAGCGCGGAGAAAAATAAAAAAAAAAAAAGAGAGAAACGCGACTGTAATTTACTTGGAGAAGCTGGGCCAGTTCGTGGCAAGGGCCCGAGGTCCGGGGCCCCACCTGGAAGTGGCTAATTTATGTGTGTTTAATATTTGGATACGCGATATGCAAGCCCGTTGCGATCCATTTGTCACGCATGGAACTTTTCTGAGACTCGAAGGCCCAAAATGGAACTTTTCTCCGCCCTCTAGACTGCTCGGGCTCAAAGAATCCCAACCGATAAGAATGAGAAACGGGAGAAATTGAGAATCGCGGCTAATGCACACACTGCAGGAATTTGCAGGGGATGGCTCCATAAATTGGGTGGCTCAAGTACCGGGTCCCTCTTATCGGCTACCACTTCCTGGGCCCTGCTCTCAACCGTGATACGAGAAAGAATTTGATCCTCGTTCGGTTCGATACGTGTGTGGCACGACTTTACCATGCACCACATGTGGAATCGTGTAATGCTGTTATTTTCGCTCGATGCTGCTGCAAATGCCAAGCATATATGCGTGTAGTTTCTTTGTGGAGGCATCGCGGAAGGTACCATTTGGGTTTGGGTGTTATACGGTAGTACACGGCATTTGCATGGTACTCTGGAAGGGAGTGGCGAGTCCAGAAATCGTACAAGTTTGAAAATTTCGAGGCTTTTGGAAGCAGAGAAATTACCCTCTCAATGTCCGAAAACACACAGCCAACAATAATGGCAGCAGCCTGCTCGAACGATCTGGTAAATCGCACATCGTGAATCATGCCACCTAGCCATTGGCATTTCGGCTCCGGAATATCAGCAGCGAGCTTCACCAAACTCACGAGGATAATTTACGACAACTGCGGATAATGCCTGACCTCATCCCCGCAATCACGGATTGCCCCAATCAAATATTCTCTTTCTTTCTCGCTGATGTGGATCCTCTGCAATCTTGGTATTTGCGCTTCGGATGCAGCCCTGCTCGTCGCGATTGGTCATAATGAAGGAGTAAACCTTCCTTATTGAATCAGACGTTGCTTCATTATTGATTCTTTCATGATTTATCATTGCGACACGCGAGGAGCAATCTTTGGTGGTCTTTGCCAAGGCTGATGCGCCGGGTCAACTAGAAAAATGAAGCGCGCGGCGTCAATAGATGACAGCACCGCAGCGAGTTTAGATGCTGGTGGCAAGTGGCAATTAACCACTTCCGCTGGCCTGGAATGTGCGGATCGGCTTTCAGAAGGTCCCATGCACTGGATCCAATGCCATTGGAATCGCGAGTATCGAGGATGATTTTACGATGTCATTGGTCCCAGAGGCGGCTGCTGCTATCGATGTCGTTTTTCATGGCTTCTGAACAAGCTTTGGATGCGGCAATAAAACTAGATGCGATGAAGAAGATCGCAGAGTGAAGGATCAGTCTGCGAAGCAGCCCGCGGGTGATGGGTGATGGGTGATGCGATTTCTAACGCGGCTTCCGGAGCCAAGCTCCGAAAAATGACAAAAGCGAGATGAAAGGATGCAGCAGCAGGTGGAAAGTGACCCATTGAGAAGAAGGCAGACCTTGGCATACGGGTTGGACAAGTGGTATCATCGCGATTGACGCCGCGCCGTTATCCCACAAGTTTGCAAGTTTGCAAGTATCTCCCGAGGATATCGCCAACGGGGATAACTCTAGGAAGCACCGTTGACGACACGGCCCGGAGAACACGTCGGGCCAAAAGAGCAAAAAGAGAGACGCAAGACACGCGGATGATTATCGAGTTGCTGGTCGGAATTAAGGTGGATCTTACTAATAATCGGTTTGCAAGGGCAACTCTTTGCGCCGGCAGGTTTTTCTTTCTCCTCTCATACGTAGATGACCGGGGACACATATCTCGCGCTGCGGATGGGATTTAAAAAAAGAGAGAAAAGAAGGAAGCCAAGTAGGTATATATATGAAGCAGGAGGCGAATGATTGCAGGTTGGCAGGTTGGCAGGTTGGCAGCAGGTTGGTTGGGGAGGTCTGGGCAACTTTATATACCGGACCGCACGATCCAATCACTCGTCCCACTCTCGTATACTCTATACACCGCGCGCACATGTTGATCTTAGAGGAAATTGCCCGTCGGGCGCTACGACGAGACGGGTCGCGGTCATTGATGCTTAAAAGCAGTCGCAACTCGTGGCATATCCGCCCAATAACTTTTACAAATATTTTTGACAACTGCGCGTCGGTGCTGGGTAAAATAATTTCAAATAATTCCCCTAAACTCGTACGTTTTTTTTCTTCTTCTTCTTTTTCTTCACTTTTCTGAAAATACGCGGAGCATCGATACACCGCCATGCAGCACATTATTTATGGTTATATAATATATGCCTGTGAATGATGTATAATTTTAAAGATACTTCCTTTGCATGAATGATTCAAATATAAAAATTAAGAAAAATACATATCGCGTGGCAAGTAGACGGTACCTTTGCCGATCACGAGTCTTTTGAGTTTCTCAGGCGTGTGTGGAATACCCCACCAATTTCTACGAACCGTAAAACCCTCACGGCTTCGATTATAACGCCGCATTGCGAAAATCGTTCTAGAATTACGTGCGAATAGCTGCACGCATGTACAATATAATCCAATCCCTCTGAACATGTGTGTCTGCGCGTGTCTTTTCACCGCATGAGGAAGAGAATGAAGAAAAATCGATTGGACACACGTTAAATTATGATCCGTGTAAGAAAAAATTACAACCATAACCAGCATCCGGCATCTATAATTAACAAGGTTTTAATACAATTTCAAGTAACTCTGACTCTGGAGAGAAAAAAAAAATGGTAAACTAAACTCGCTCGAAAAGGAAATGAGACAGACGTAGACGTAGCGGTGTGCGGGCTCGATAATACTGCTGTTTGTCCTGTACTGGGGAAATTACATCGATAATGCAACACCGTTCTCGGGCCTCTATTAAGCGGAAACCTCATACTTGCCTCAACAAGGCGAAAACTCGGAGCAAATGTACATAATTTCCATGCAGACTCGAACGCCTTATTATATGCGAAATGAAAAGAAGGTTTAAAAAATTTATCATGAAAATTCGGAAAAAAAGGGATACCGAATTTTGTTTGTTCCTCATTGTATTGTATGGGGTTATTCGAGACGCGTCGACGCGTACATCATCTTTTCATGGCTTCTTTAACGGGAGCCAGCCAGCTCCTCCGCATTATGTATCGACGACAGCAGCAGGATAGGGTCGAGAGAATCTCACACGAGAGGTAGTTTGGGTGGTGAGGCTTCCGAAGCCGATGATTACACACCAGCGGTGCCAATCGAAACGCTTTTCGGCGCGGTAACTTTGGTGCACGCTTTTTTTTTTTTCTTCTTCTTCTTCTTCTTCTTCTTCCCGTGCCGTTGTCCTCAATGTAGCAACTTTTGGCCACGCGAGTCCAATTTTTTTCCTCCTTTCTACTCGCACCATTTTTCGCCTCTGAAAATAATAAATTTGTGAAAAAAAATTGAAAAATCGTTGACGCGACACTCTGCTGCTGCTGCTGCTGCGTGGCGCAGTTTTATTATCGCGGCCAATATTCTCGCCGTCACGCCGAAATCGATGTTGGTGCAAAAAAATAATTAAACAAGAAAAATTTACGAAAAAAGTGAGACAATTTTTTTTCTCAACGCGTCAAATTGTTTATAAAGGTGAGAGAGCGTCGCGCGCGGGCCTGCCGCCGCCGCCGCCGCGCTTATAATTACAGGGACTCGGGGCGAACAGAGTGTCGCGATGATGCGGCGATATCGTATACATAATCCCTCGATTCACTTCTCAAAATACATCATGCACATATGCAAATGCGAGATTTTGAGAAGGATGATTAATAACGATCCCATGCTCGCACTTTTTCGACATTCTTGTTAAACAAATCACCATCTCGTGTTTGACTATCCTTACCACATTTTTTTTCCACTCAATTTTACAAGGGACAAGTTAATTATCGGAAAATGGAATGGTGATAAAAATGACAACAATTAATACGAATGCGTATGCTCGCGTCTTGCGATTAAGATAATAGTCTGGAAATCTCTTTGGCAAAATACCGCACGATATAATCGCGGCGGCAGCAACAGCAGCAGCAGGTTAATCGAAACAAGGAAATTACGATTAATACAAAACGAGGATAATTATAACATTTATTATTCATACACAGTGCTGTTTAGTGGATATTTATTAGTGTTTCTTTATTTTTATTATACATTTATATGTATAGACCGGTACATGTATAGACCGGTCGACGTTTAACGATATCTCGTATAACGTAACCGCTCACTCCTGAGCGTACAATCGTTAAAATTAATTGATATAGGAAGTGTTGACGGTTTTCAATGCAAAGAGACAACTTTTGCACGCGTCCCATTAACTCGTAGACATCTTTCAGCCTTTTTTTTTTTCCCCCCACATTTTTCACATTTTTTTCGTCACTCGCGTACGCACCGGCGGTCCATTAAATTTTGACGATTTTCTCGACGCCCCGCACAGACTTCCGAGTTTCGAATTTCAATTTCCCCTCGCATCCAAAATTTGCCAACTTTTCCATTCGTCGACCATTTAATAGTCAGGATTGAAAAAAATGTCGCAGCAAAAGCTCAACACGGCGGCGGGTGCCGTGACACGCCTTCGTTGTAAATTTACCAATCAAGCTCGTAAATTAAGCTCATTCTCGATCCTCGCTATTGCGCAATGTATTAGGCGATATTATCGAACGTGATGCAAAATCCTTTGGTTATTTATAACCAAAAAGTAAAATACAGAAAAATAAAAAGGGGAATTCAGGAAAGATGGTAAATTCGCGATTCACGAGCTAGTCTGCTTCCGATTCATTGTCCAGTCCATCAACGCGCGTGTGTTTTGTTAACGTTTCATCTTGGCGCTTTTATCTCGACTTGTTCATCTTTTACTATACGTTATTTCCGCGAGTGTGCATTTCTTTCTCGCACTATTATAGGGAAACGAGGAGCGAATATTTTTTTTTTTTTTTTTTTTTTTTTTGTCCGCGCATCGATTTTGTAACGGGGCATTGCGTCTCGCGAGCGCGCGATGCGCAGCGAAATTCGCTGCGAATTGGCCACTGCTGTCTCGAGACGACGAATTCCTCGATCGAAGGGACACTCGGGTGGTATCGTGTTCCGGAAGATTAAGGCGACTTTTAAATTCCGACCTCGTTAAAATTCCTTTGTGAAACGTTTCCTGCAATATCAAGACGAAACTCATTAGCCTTGATTTTTTGAAAAAGATTTATTGGAAAAATGGGTGTTTTTTGTTTGTTGTTTCTGATCCGCGAACGATATATTTCATTGAGCGATGAATATTCCGTTGGATCGCACTTGCGGAATAAAAAGAGAAAAATATGGTCCCGCGGTGAGCTCGTTAAGCCGCGCCTCTCGGAAAAATGCATTTATTCCGTTGGGACATACGTCAACTTCTCTCCTCCAACGAGTTTTTTTGTTTTGTTTCTTGGCGAATCGATGGATCGAACAACCGCCAACCAATTATTCCTCATCGCGGTCCGCGTATATCCGAAAGGCAAGAGAGATGAGTTTGGGCGTTCCGCTTGTCTCTGCATGTGCGCCAGCAGCAACAACGATCCTTTTTGGAACGTGTACGACGCTCGCGATTTCGACTTTTTCAAACCCAAACGAAAAGAGACGCTTTTTCCCCCCCGCATTAGCTCGTACAACATACGTAGGTATAGGATGGATATCCATATTAATTTTCCAAGGTAAAAGTAATTTTCCTTTCCTAACCGCAAAAATGTGCTGCATGGATGCATGCGGATTACTGGAATCCAGGAGTTTAGCAAAAGTTGGAATCCTAATTGGGAGGATTCAATTAAAATGATGTCATAATGTTGGGAAAAGGAGGATGAGGGATAAGTCAAATTAATATGTGAAGCGAGATTGCTAGTTCTGGGAAAATGGTAAAAGCCCATGGAGGCGAAAAAAAAAAAAAAGAAAAAAAAAAAGTGGTAATTTGCATGGGAAGAAGGAATGCGAAGTAAGATATGCCTCGACACGAGCATCGGGTGCGACCACAAAAAGGACGCGCGCGCGGTTGTGTCCGCGGATGTCATTTCCACCAGGTGCATGGAATTAAGTGAGAAGCAAATTTTTTTGTCCCGCGGTGTATAGTCTTATCTACCGCTCGGCTAGTATATTTTGCTGCACTTGCTCGGGCGTGTCGTAACGACGCGCGTACGAGGCAATCTTTTACACGCGCCATACGTCACGTGCGCGCGCGCGATGCCACTTTGTGCCACCATCCGCCACGGCCGTTCAGCTAGAAAGATCCGGCAAAACGCATTAATGGCTCAACGCGCTTCTCAGCCTCGATGGCACGCGCTCGAGTATTAGCCGCGGCTGCTTTCGTAACGGCTACCACCTCGGCCTATGCTTACACGCGGTACCAGAGCGTGCCGACCAATTCCGCTTCGTGTGTGACTATTTTCCATCCAGCGCATGCACTTTCAACAACAACAACAACAACAACGAAATATTGAGACTTTTGAGAATGGAAAAAAAATGTTCAACACTCTTGCTCCGGCGTTTGGTGACGCGCGCGTATCCCCTTATGGAAACGGAAGATACGCGATCATTAAGGACCTCGCGCATCTCGCGCGCGGGCTTTCTTTGTTGGTTTTGGCAACGAGTCGCACGGCGGACAGCGAGTGAAACGGGAACGTGAGCGGACGAGCTAATGGACCGCGGATAAAAAAGACAGAAATGGCATTTCGTCGGCGTTGAAATGAGCAACGAACTTATTTACTTATTTATGTACTTGCAGGTTATATATGTGTTTTTTCTCACGACACGCGGCGATAATTGCGTCCTCGACATCGTTAGTCGCCAATTGGAAGAGAAAAGACGAAAAATTTTGCGTCTCTTTGTTTTTGCGCGGACGCGCAGCTTCGAAACTTGCTCCTTGCCAAACGACACACGGAGCAGGTGACCTTGAGCGAGGCGGGTCAAATGCCGGCGAGAGAACGTACACTCGTTGAATCCCGTTGAATCCCGTTGGAGCGGAAAGGACGCACGAAAAATAGAATGAAAAATAGTAATAAAAGAAAAAAATTTTCAAGTCGCAAGATCGCGGACCTCGTATATGATGATGACTGCGTGTCTCGCTCGCCACGCACCGATGATCGACGTAAGCGCGATGAAAATTGGCACCGCGGCAGACGTTTGCTCCTTCGACACAGCAGTGCGAGGCTCGTACCAAGACTCGCTTGCGGAAAATATTTTATTATGCACTGCTCAAAGTACTGAAATGTTTGATCGTCGACAAATCGATTCTCGTCATTGATTTAATCGATCGCGTACCGCTTTCGTCGTGTCTCAATTAAAGTTTAAAAAATTTGCCGTAACTGTACTAGTACGTCCGCCGCTCGCGGAAATGCGAACGTACCGCGTATCGAAAAAAATGCATGAAATAAATGAAATTGTTTATACGCGGGCGCGATAATAAATCTGGTCGGGTGATACACAAGCGCTCAACACACATTTTCCGATTGTATCTGCACACATCTCGATATACCGTAGCAAATTATATAGTACAGGATTTCTACTTCCTTCTTCTTCTTCTTCTTCTTGTCCGCGTCGCTCGTACGATACCGATTGCTTTGCACAGTCGTACGCGATCGATCGCGACGGATCCACTGCTGCAACGGCAGTCCAAACGTCCTCGCTCGTCACGAGAGAGTGCAAAAACTCACGCGTGCATGACCAATGCGAGGAAATTTTCACGCAGCTGACTTTTGTTTTTATCGTTGTTGTATTTAATATCATTTTTGTTGCTTAATTTATTTATCTTTCAGAATGCTGACAAGAAAATGCTACTTTCGGTTCTTATACTTTCGAGCTTATTACAACTGTGCCCTTTCGTCTCTTGTCATCAACTTTCGGTGATCCGTCACATCGATGGCGACATTTTTACCGCCAAAGGTAAGCCAGCGGTGGTCGAGCAGCACCTTTATCCATTTTCAAACGATATAGAAGCAGCTTGAACAAAGTTTAACCAATTGGACATTTTTTAAAATATAATTTCAATCCTTTCTCGTTGTTGAGGGTCCTGTAACGGAGCCTGCGCAGAGTTGAGCAGCGGCACGGCAACTTGTTATTCACGCGGGACTGCTGCTGCTGCTGCCACTTGGACGACAGGAATTTCCATAACTAATGGCACTTGTGTGTGTCAATGCAACGGGGCCCTGCCTGTTTTTCGTGAGGATCTTCACATATGCGTGAGCGATATACACGGTAAGTTGAAATTTAAAAAAAACACACACACACACACAAAATTCAAAGTGTCACGCGTGTGACAAGAGCATTTCAAATATACTCGTCATGTACGGGCGCTCTCGACCATTTGAATTTCTAATTCGTCAAATAAATAAGACGAGGACGCGAGGTTTTGTTTTTAAAAGAGGGAGGAAATGAAGGGGGTTGGCGGTTTGTTGGATAATATAACTCATTACTGATTGATACACCAACTATACCCGGAAAAAAACACGTTCGATCCGATCCTCAGAAGTTATTTGTGATTACACGCCCGAATATATTTATACTGCGTGAAATGGTGCGCGTTTACTTATTCATCATGGAACTGCCACTTTCTCGCTCGGAACCGTTTAAACCAATTTTCGAAAAAAAATTATCGGCCGCGAGTGCCGGTTCGAGTGAGAAAATTATTGTTCCCTCGTTTGCTCGCGCGTTACTCTACATTTAAATCCGCACGCACGAATTTCTCCGAATCCCGTAAATCGTGTTTTGCACCTGAGAACCGAGTGTGCGAAAAGAAAGAAAAAAGATCCGTACGCGGGGGAAAAAAAAAAAAAAAAAAAAAAGAGCTTGGTAAATATTTGTTCTGGTACTTTCAATTCACACGGGCTGCTGCTGCTGCTGCTGCTGCTGCTGCTGCTGCTGCCCTTTGTGGTCCTTTGAAAATAAGGCACGACGAGATCTGTGTAAAAATTATCGCTCGCGGAAGCAGCCCCCCCGTTTTATCGTCTCACGAAATCGCTCGTCATCGCTGCTGCAATCATCGTCGGGGTAGTCGGTTAAAATATTATTCCCAAAGCAATTACGGATTAAGCATTTCATATATTTTTCGTCGTACTTTCGACCTTCCGCGAGACGAGTTCTCCACCTTTGAATTTCGTCGTTTCTGACATTTTTACGAATTCACGCTGAATGCAGCGCCGAAAAAAAAAAAAAAGGTTCGAGGCGTCTTTGGCTCGTCGACGTTTATCGATGTTGGATGAAATTCTTTCGGCTCATCGTACTGCAGTCCCACAAGTTATTTCGACTACTATGAACGTTTCGGGGGGATTACCATGATTTCTGTTTTTTGTTTTTTTTTTTTTTTTCGAGCCAAGCGAATCGATTTCTTTCGAATCTTGCGAATAAATTATAAATACATTTGTACCCAGTTTCATGAATAATTCATCTCGAGTGAGAGACTTTTTTGACATAATTATTTATTGAAAGTACCGTCATAAAAAATGGTCTTGGTAGAAACTTTACTCGTTGCAACATTAATTTAGTATTTAAATTCGTTTTAGCAACGGTTTATTATGGTAAAAATTCTTTATTGTGTCACTCGCAGCGCTGTCATTAATTATTTTATGCGACCAATCGATCTCTCGCATCCGTTTTGCAAATAGAAATAAATCTGGCCACAAAAATACAGTTAAAAAATTTCAAATTCAATTTAATCTCGGAAACGAGTTTATTTGATTTCCGATTCGCGCATGGTATACGCGAGTCAGACATTAATGAGAAAAATTAACTTAAAAATTGACGAGGATCGAGGTGAAAATAAAGAAAATTGATCGCGCGCCCGGTCGAGAGCGCGGAGAACGGCTAGCTACAAAATACTTAATCATTAGAGACGAGAACATTTCTCATATATACCGCTAGATAGGAAAAAAGTTCAAAGTCACCGAAGCAGCGCAGGGGCCGTGCGAAGGTCATTTATCTGCTGCTGCGAGCTGTCTTTTCTGTCGCATTTATACAAATGCGGTTGTTGACAATGCGCGCGATAACACGGGGGAGGGGGGGGGGGGGGGGGGCGAGTCCTTTTTGAGGTTCTAAAAATGCGGGGCGAAGGTGAAGGGAACGTACAAAACCAGCAGCAGCAGCTCCTCGTCGCGACCTCGATTCCCATTCATACTTTTCAAGGTCGACCTCGTTTTTTTGTTTTACCCTTTTGGCTTATTCGTCGAGGTCAAGTGCCATTTTTTGTTTGTTTATTCCGCGGTAACCTCTTGTTTGCTACCGCGCAACGGGAGAAGGGTCGCGAAACGCGTTAATCACGCGCGTTGTCCCGCAACTCCATTCGCTGTACGCGGATTCTGGAATGGCCAGTCTTTGCAATTCCTCAGATTTTTATTTTCATCGCACACGTGTGTTTTATCGATAAACACATTCGTGCTGCTGCTGCTGCTGCTGCTGCTGCTGCAATGTTCTCGGGAATAACCACCGAACGTGTATCCGCACATGTAAATCGGCAAATCTCCGAGATAAACCATCTTCATGGGATGTCGAATAACCGACAACTCCAAGCTCATTATTCATTCCCTCCAAACTCTCGTGCAGCGCAATGCATACTTTCTCAATGTGCTTCTGTCAAAACGTTATAAATTTTCTTGGACCATTTTCTCAACAAATTTTCTCAACAAAAATTAAAAAGAATGATGAAGAAAAATAAACTCGCGAGTTGTTGCTCATCAAAGTAATCTAAAATGTAGCAGCTTGTCTCTGAGAAAAAAATCCAATTAAGAGTGTGTTGCGAGCATGTCGTTTTAATCGAACGAAAAAGAAGAAGCGAAGAAAATAAAAATTCCGAATAACGACAGCTCTCGCGATATCGCGGGGCGAGAGGCAACGTGAAAAACAAAAAAAAAAAAAAACCACTCGAGAGGAACAAAATTTTTTATGACGACTACGAGCCGAATGAGCAGCAGCAGACCGCTCGCATCGTCTTTGCCGGGTCGTTGGGTGGGGCTTGTTTTATTTTTTTCCCGTATATCTTATCGAGAGATCTGATACACTTTTGAGGGACCCAATAATCGATCGCGTCGTGTGCAATTATGTCACAAGTGGTCCAATCAGAAACGTTGATTCTCGTTCGATCTCAATTTTTTCAACACGCCCGGCTAAATATCTTGACAATGTTTTTCGAGATTTTAATCATCATCATTCGTTTTGCGAGTTTAAAGCACTATATTTTCTTTGAATTTGCCAGCTCGTCGTGCGAACCGAGTTTTAAGTTTTGCTGCACAAAAGTCCGAGCGGGGTCGAGTTACCCGCGCCTCGATCCCTCCAAACGCGCGTTTCAACTCACCGCGACGTGTTTCGCCCTGCCGCAGTCTCGGAGATCGATGCGAGCTCAGATCGGATCGGTAATCGATCCGCAGTGAGAATTTTTCTTTATTTTATTTGCTGCGCGGAACCAAGAATTTTAATCCAAAATCGGTTAAATCAAATCAATAAACCAGTACGTAAAGAAAAAAAAAAAAAAAAACAAAAAAAAAGGTTCTCTCTTTGTGCAGAATGCAACGTTGCGAGTTTCGTAAGCAGTTCCGGTGCGATCGAGAAGGTTCCCTACGTATTTTTGCCTCAACGGGGACAGATTATTTATCCCCAGGCAGAAATTCGTTTCGAAGGTAAATCCGGCTCCCAATAACTATTCCCAATTACCTACCAAGGAGCAAAAATAAAATCATCATCATCATTTTGTGTGAAAGGTGTGACGACGCCGGTGTGCGGAATCGCGGGATCTCAGCAGCTCGGGAAATCCGGTTGGATCGAGTTGAGAAATTTATCGAATGCCGAGCCACCCTTGAGACTCTTTCGCGACCAAGGAACAACATTTTTGCAGGTGCGCTAATAATATTTTCCCTGCTACAAAAATCTTTTTATTCGATTGTCGCGCGTCATAATTGTTGGTTCGTCGCGCAGTGGATCGGGGAGGACGGCCTGAGAGACGCTGCGGAAGGCAAACTCGTACTGGCGAAATTGGTTTGCAGAGACGCCTCGGCCAATTCCAACTTGCCCGGAGTTTTCACACCGTGCGTCGCTTTCAGAGTTGCCGGATCACCCTCCAAAAGCAGTAAGTCGCGCGCGCGCGCTTTTTCATTCCCATCTCGATCGAATATTTTCATTCGTCCTACAAAAAATATGGTATTCGCAGACGTCCGGGAAGTGACGTTCGCCGCGACCGCTCATACCTCCCGCGACGGACTTTCCGCAACCGAGTACACCGTCATTGGCATTTCCTCCGTTCTACTCGCTCTGATCTACGTCGCGAGCGTTTCCCTCTATTTGCACAGTCGGAAAGCCCGGATGAGAAAATGCAACGATGAACCGGAAGTGGCCGTCACCGGGATACGCGGCGACGACGGTGCTGGATTGGTGAAAAATAATCCGCTGCTCGTTGCCGGCAGACACTTTGAGAGCGATACCAACAGCGCTCCGAGCGACGACGACGACGACGGAGGCGACGAGCTCGGCGAAAGCGACGCCGAACAGGCATTCGAAAACGTTTGTCATTTTTCTAAACTCGCAATTCCGCACTCGTATATATACTTTTTCAATTTGCCGAATGTTTTTTTTTTTTTTTTTTTTTTTTTTTTTTTCTCCTCCGGCGCAGCCTTCGTATTGTTCCCAACGAGTCACCTGCTCGGCGCTCGTTCATCCCCACTGCATGTTCATGGAACATTCCGACGGTGTTTTCAGCAATGGAACGATTCTCGGCGAAAGAATACCCGATGAGGATGTTCGTATCGTCGAAACTATCGAGAATACCCATCAGCAAGAAACGACCGTACTACCGGGCACTCAGAGACGCAAGTTGTACTTTAATCCGGCCTACTTTGAGAGGCAATTGTTGCTGGTAAGATTTTTTTTTTTTTTTTCTTTCTGTTACATCCGCCATCCCAATTTTCTCATCTCATTTTTGTTTCTTTTTTTCAAACCTCTCCAAGGCACCGCCACCCGCCGCCATAGAATTCCTCATCAAGATTCGCGAAGTAATTTCCATCGCGAAGCACAAAATGACGGCGAAAAAATTTGTTCCCACACTCACAGGTATTATGTGCGAGAAGATGGTTTTTGTTTTTTTTTTCTCGAATTTTTGAAAAATAAACGTTCGATCGGAATTATGGCAAAGGCATACCGGAGGAGGAAAGTTGGTCGGAGCGTTGCGGCTCAGCGGCGAACAAGCATCGGGGCACTTGGATGCAGGGATCGGTAACGCGTTCCCGAAAGTCGCGAGGATGTACCGGATGTCCGGGATGTACTACGACGGAGGGCCCGATGAAAAGTTTGCCACAGTTGCCGGACGCGGCGAGATCAATGATCGGCGAGAATCGTGTTCGGGCTTGGCTCGAACATGTTAAACCACCGGAAAGACGTTGGAAAGACGCGGAGGACGCGAGACACAATTTCCAAGAAAATTCTCGAATGTTTGCCCGCAGCTTCGATCATCTCGAAAAAAAAATCGGCAAGATTGATTTTTCGAGAGGGGAAAGCTCAAAGCCAAACGGCCTCGCAACGTGGAAAGATAATCCACCGATGTTGCGCACTTTCCAGAACATTGCGCAGAGTGAAATCCTCGGGGAAGATGATCGGTGAGTGTATTGTATGGTTTCTAAAAACGATTTATTACTTTTTTTTTTTTTTTTTTTTTCGAGATGGCTTTAATCTTTTTTTCCTGTGCAGCAACAGTATTTCCAAACGATCGACAAAGTCAATGTTCGAGGAATCCAACTACGATCGGTACTACCGGACTTGTTCGCGCAGAGAGGAGGAAAACCGAGACAACGCGATAAACGCCAAGGTTCGTAAAGCCATTGAAAACTCTTTCATAAAGCAGATGGAAGAGAACGCGACGATGAAAGATGAGAGAGAGGAGAAAAGGAAAGATTGGAAAAATTCGGTATCGATAGGCACGGAAAAACGTTTGAAAAAATCACGCGCACCGAGTGTGCCGATAAAAGAATTGCCCGACATGATAAATCAATTGCCACCGTCGAAAATCCCAGCGAAAATAATAATGGACGCGGTGATAAAGGAAATGGTGGACGTCAAGGCGCTCGTCGAGCATCAATCGAGAGTCGCCGAGCGTCCACCGGCGGCGGCGGTGGTTTACGAGATTGACAGTTTGGAACGAACCAATCGGGGAAAATCGGGGAATATCGGTTTGGCCAAGGAAGGCCAAAAGCAAGGTGGTTACTCGTTGGTGAGCGAAGTATACGTAAACGATGGTTACGCCAGTCCGGCCGGAAGCGACGATTCCGGACCGGAAATTCGATACGAGCCCGAGAATCCGGGACATTTGACCATAAAAGTTCAAGATTCGCCGGAAAATTATGTTAAGCAGGATGAATCCGAGTACGAGCCCGATACCCTCGATCGCAAACCGATGAGACTGAAAATAAACGGCGATGTGAGTTACGATCGCGACACGACCACCAGCGAGAGTTACGTCGACTCGCTCGAAAGACCGCGCCATATTTTGTTGAGAAGCAAAGGCAGCTTCCGGGCCGACGACGACGACGACGACGTCGACGACGACAATCCGAAAAAGAAGGGGACGACGACGGGCTCTCTCCAACGCGGCTACGGAAGCCTTCGAGAAATTTACGAAGCCAGATTACGATCGAATCTCAAAGATTCCAACTTTATGGCCAGCACCAAATCGCTAAACACAGAGTTGGACAATAACAAGAGCAAGTTGGTATTTTCCCCATTAATAATTAACAAAGCCAAACTCGGATTGGAGAGTAACAATTTATGTTTATTTGCAGATATCTGACGCCGGACACGAGGCAGGCCAAGAGACAACGGAAGCAGAATCAGCCGGACGTGGTGCCATTGCCGCCATCCGATCAAGAAATTTATCAAAAGCCAAAACCGCCGCGTCGAGTCGAGTACGTCGTCGTCGTCGTCGACGACGACGACGACGACGACGACCACCATGATCTTGTTGAGACGTCGATTGACCCAAAAAACGAGTTGGACAGGAGCAAGTCCGAAGCGGGTGACCCTACGGCCGGCAACGGTTCTCCTGTCTCCGAGCAACAATCGGACAACAACGATCGCGTCGTAGGGAACTCGACCAATCGTTTGCAATCCGAGCACGTTGACAAGGTGGTTATGGCCCGGGCCCCACCGCCACCGAGTTTTACAAATACCGAGGGCAAATGCGAAAAGCGGTGCGCGAGCGGAGCAGGCCGTCCGGCGGCGATCGGCAAAACCGAGAGAGGAAAGAAATTGGGCGGCACATTGGCGGCGGCGGCGGCGGCGGCGGCGGCGGCGGCAAACGGAGAATCGAGAAAGCCAATGACCTTGGGCAAGGTCGAAGACAGCGGTTATTTGAGTAGCACCGACAGTAACGGCTCGCAGAAACAATTGTTGCGTCACGAGCACAACGGTAGCGTTTCCGAAACGGACGAGACCGAATCAATGTGCGACGGGGCGAGCGAAAGTGGCGCCGAGAGTGTCGGCACCGACAGCGTATTTTTCGGTAATTTCCGTCGTCTCTCGGACCTTTCTAATTTTTCTAAAAGCCTAGATTCCGGTGTCGATTTTAGCATGAGAAATACTTTGTTCAAACCGTTTGCCGACGATCCCAACGAAATGAGATTGGACAAAAATTTGGAAAGATTGAGCATTCAAGCTGCCAGCGACAGCAGCGAGGGCGAAAGTTTCGTTACGGTTTTGTCACCTGCTAGTGGTAGCGCCCCTAGCGGCGGTGGAACCCGTCGAAACAGTAGTCTCCTTTTATAACGACACTATTTTATATATTTCAATCATTTTCTTCGCGGCCAGTTTTTTTCTTTTTTCTTTTTTCTTCTGCTCGCATGAAAATTTCTTTTACCTTTCTTCGAATGTAATATTATTTTTATTTCTGTATATTATATATATATTGGTTTTTACAAGACCAAAAACGAAACGCCTCGAGCGTCGATAAAAAGTTCGTTAATCGGGTACTCGATTTTTAAATTCATCATTCGCATTGAATGGTTTTTTTCTTTTTGTTTTATCCTAATATCGTAATAATTTATTATTTTTCACATCAACGTAACGTTGGGGGATTGTTCGGATTGTCAATTTTCGAATAATCCACCAAACGCTCTACCGGCCGGAGGTGCAATATTAGTTTTTTTTTTTTTTTTTTAAATATATATCTTGAATCGATGATATCGATATCTTGCCAAAAGAGGTATTACATATTTAAAAGTACTTTATCATTACGTTTTTCGATATTTATTAATTATTGTTTATTCCCATGTTTTTTCTTTCGCTCCTCGTTAAATATTTATTTTTATTTATTACTGTTTTTGTATTTTTCGTAACGAGTGTATCTTTATTTATTTGTTTTATGTGTATCAAGTTCTCCCTGTGATTATTTTGACGGAATAATTTGTTAAACAAGGAGCGCACGCTTCCACGTACCTGCCAAATGTAAATAGTTTTTTTTAATGCATTTATATTAAAATACTAGCCAATTTTTACAACGCAATAATATATAATATATAGTTTATATTTTTGGGCGAGGGATCGAGAAATTGTTCTTTTTCAATTAAAATGCGTCGACTGCGAGCAATTTCTCTCCTGTGAAAAAAAATGTTTTGGGAATACGCGGTGCAGGCTGGGTTTATGGCAATATAAATATGAAATTTGTATATTTCAAAGGGATCATCGACGCGCGCCCTGCTCGACGTAAAGTACGTCGAATCACACCCCTATATTTTTTTACCAGTTGAACGCAGTTGTTAGCAAATTGTTGATCGTGTGACATATTATTTGGTAATGGATTTTTGCCCCTGGACACTTTTGGGTATATAATGGTAGACTCGGCGTCCTCTGTCGTAATTTCTCGCTACTACTCGCGAAAAATTTGTCAACTCAAAAAATTAAGTCAAGAATAAAAATAAACTTGATAAAAGTAATAACGAATAAAGCATGCAAATTGAAATATCCAATTTTCCAGCTATTATAGTAGTTTCGATATGCTGGCGCGATTCGACATAGTTTCTTCACGCAGAATTTCAAGGTCGCAGCAGCGCCGGCTCGAACGCGACGAGATGAGCTGCTGACAGCAGGCAAAACATACATTTTCGTCGCGAAACCAGCACGTGGGCGTGGAGCAATACTAAAATCTGAGAACCGAAAATCGCCGCACAAAATACGAAACAAAAAGTCACTGCTCCTCGCTAAAAACGTAAAAAATGTTGAGTACGTTGACGACGTATTCGCGAATGCTCGTGCGACGAAATAACCATAGTTTCGCATCGAAAAAAAGCAAGATTCCACCAAAATCAAAAGACAAGACGTTGCCAGGTGAGCGCGGTCTTTTGAAAATGAAAAATATAAGAAATTGTCATTCAAGTTGGAGAATTAACCTATAAATAACCTATAAATAACCTTTTTTCAAGTATTCCAATACGCGGTGAGCCAGGAGGATTACAGGAGAGTGTACGTTTGGGGTTTGGCCGAACACGGAGCATTGGGAACTCTCGGGAGAACAAGCTCGGCGGGAGGACTGGGTTACATAGCAAAGCCGAGTAGATTGTATTTCGGGGAGCAGCACAAAGTGATTGACGCCGCGTGCGGCTATGGATTTACCATTTTTGGCGTGCGTTCCAACGACGCCAGAATCGTTTACGGCAACGGAATAAACACAGACTCTCAAATCGGTGAATAAAAGAAAAACGAGTCCATTACTTCGAGAGCAGAGTCGGATTTTTGTGAGCGCTCGGCGAATAATATTGGCCAAGATTGTTTGCAGGAACGGACGAGTCGGACGAAAAATACACCGAGGGAATAATCCCTGTGCCCAGGCCGATAAATTTGCCCCTGAAAAGCGCCTCTCCCAGAGTCCTCGGACTAGCCGCCGGAAGAGCTCACTCCCTCATTCTCACCAGCGAAGGAGTCTTTGCTCTGGGCAACAACGGTTACGGCCAGTGCGGCAGGCCGGTGATAGAAAACGAAGATTACGCCCAGAGCCGAGCCATTCATCGCATTCCCAACGTCAAAGGCGAACAAATTACCGGCGTTTTTGCGGGACAAGACCACAGGTGAGTCACAGGTGAGAACAAATGACGACAAATGTTTCATAAATTTGCAGTCTGTAATTATGTTTTTTGGTGGCGCAGCATTCTCCTCACGGAGAGAGGCAAAGTTTATACGTTTGGTTGGGGCGCGGATGGACAAACGGCTCTGGCTCACTACAAAAATGAATCTCAGCCGTCTCTGGTTAAGGGCGACTTGGCAGGCCAACACATAATCAAAGTAGCCTGCATCGCCGATTGCGTTCTCGCCCTCAGCGGTAAGCTCCTCCTCAACGACCATACAATTAGAATCTCTCCCGACGTTTTTTTTTTTTCCTTTCATTTTAATCGGCAAATTTTCAAGACAAGGGCAAAGTTTTTGGCTGGGGCAACTCCGAGTACCGACAACTTCCGGTAAAGGGCGATAATCATCAAATTAACATCGCGACCGAACTGGCTATTCCTCAGGAAATCGGACACGTTATCGACATTGCTGCCGGCGGCAGCTTTTGCATGCTCCTGAACAGTCAGTCCTCGAAATATTTGCAATTCTCATTCGGTTCTCAACTTTTTCGATCGTCCGCTCTCCCTCACATTCCGAATAAATTGCGTTTCAGGCGCCGGCCACGTTTACGTTTGGGGCTACGGGATTCTCGGATTTGGACCCGACGTCCAAACGGTCGACCAACCGACTCTCCTCCCTCCCACCCTTTTTGGCGCTAATCCTTACGAAAAAAATGTTTACGTTTCGAAAATCTGTTGCGGCATCAGCCACCTCGGGGCCGTCACCAACAAGGGCGACCTCTACATGTGGGGCGGAAATAAATTTGGTTTCCTAGGACTCGGGGATCGAAAGGACCAATTTTTCCCTCTCAAGGTAAAAAATACTCGCAATTACTTTACAACGGCGAATGGATTTGTTTTTTTTTATTATCTTTTCCAATTATTTTTCAGGTTGCGATCGGGGCACAGGTGAAAAAAGTTGCCTGCGGAGTGGACCACACGGTGACGCTGTGTAAACCTTTCGTTTGATAATATTGTTTGAAAAATGAGCGAAATGTCGGAATAATTTACGTTGGAATTTTAAACGATACGGTGCAGAGCCGTTGTAAATAAATACACGAAAATATAAAGTGACAAATTGTCAATCGAGTATTTTTTGGCTTTCTCCATGTGTGTGTGTCTACGAATCTCTGATAAAGAGTACGTTTTTATCTTATCGCATGAGAAACGTGGATGATTCAGAGAGTCATCGCGTCTATCGCTTTGTGAATGTAACGCGCGTTTCTCAAGTGCAACTAAATTTGGCCGCAATTATGGATTCCAAGTGTCGTCCGTTGTTTTTCCTCTTGGCGTCCTGGGGTTCGTTCAAACTCGTCTCTCCAATCAAATTTTTATTAAAAGGTATCGTATATATTTATCAGAAAATTTATTCTCCTGCTGCTACGCGCAGGAGGATTATTGCAGTTCTGTCGTTCGCAAACAACCATTCCGGAATTCCTTCGAGAATGTTACGAGGACGAAACTTTTCACGGGCCACAATTGCCAATGAGCTTGCAAGTCGTTATCGATATTATTCGAAAGGCCGAAAAATATTCGGCCAATTCGATCAACGCGAGAATTCTATCGACCTCGTTGTTGCGCAGGTACGCGTCGCCGCATACTCGTTCGATTTCGAGGAAATAATAATAATAATAATATATATATTTTCTTTCTCCCCGTCAGATTTAAATTCGACGGTATTGAATATTATTCGGAAATGAGAGTGAAAGAGGGAGTTTTGCCATTCGGTGGCACGGGCTCGCAACGTTCCAAGCATCGTATAATCGAAGAATTGCTGCCGGGAAATAGGCTCGCCTTTCCGGTCGAGGCGCTCACGATTCCCGAACGTTGCGCTCTCCATCGTGCCGTATCGAATACGATATGGGAACACGATCAAGCCGATCGTGACAAATTGTGCATCGAAGGAGTGACGGAAAAATTTTCTGGTATATATACAACAACAAAATTTTTCAATATACCGAAACATATATTGTACATTATTTTCGATATAGACGGATCAATGCCTGGCGAGCCAAAAATTTGTCCCCTGGAATACGGGCTCATATTGACCCCTTTCGGCACCGTATCGCTCGGAACCGTCATTTCGGCGATTGCCGCTGCTTTGGAGCCTCAAAACGTAACGATTAAACTTTTGTTAGGCAATCCCGCGACTGCAGCAGGTACTATAATAAAGAAAAACACACGTTTCAACCATCGTCGCGATTATTGTTTAACGACCAAAGAAAAAGTTTTGTTTTTTTTTTTTTTCCATCATTGGAAACGCGATGAAGATGAGGTTGAGGTTGACCTTGTTCTGCCGAAAGGTCAAATTGCCTCCGACAGATCCATGTGGTTGAATTTGATTGAGAAATCCACCGCCAAACTTGACAACCTTTGGGTATCGACCATCGCTGGTAGTATTTCGATATTTTTTGAAAAAATGAAGCAACAACAACAAAAGGGAAAAATGTGACTGGGGATTTGGTTCTCAAGGTGACCTTGCGGAAATGGCTGTTTATCAAGGCCCGATAGAGGGCAAACGAATGACTCTCGGGGCCACGGGTTTTTGGAACAGTTCGATGCGACCAGACATTTTTTATCTCGTTGGCAGAGACGGAACTTTTGATGCTACGAGGGCAGAAATAATTGGGGGAATCGATGGTGAAAAGAAAAAAAAAATAATAATTACATGACGACAATTTTTTTTCGATTCATTGTTTCTCATTGTCAGCAGGCCTGATAATTGCAAAAAAATTGCCCGACTGGTTGGAAATGATGGAAAATTTACGTTTGAGCCAAATCCTCGATATTTATTATTCGTCCAGAGTTTCGAGTTTCGATTCAGGCGCAAGAGCCTGCGATCGTGGCAAAGCTTTTTGGAACGTTGCTCCAAACTCGCTCGTCGAACAACAGGTGATTTTCCCAATTTATTCAATCGGCATTTTTCTTTGTTTCCTTGTTTTTTTTTTTTTTTGTTTTTCAATAAAAAACGTTGCAGACGTACGCAACCTGCCAAATTCTCGCGTATCGCGACAGCGTCGCTTACATGGAGGAGAGCGTTTTAAAAAACATGGCAAAACTGGCAGTCAACGTTTTCAATTCTTATGCGATTCACAATTTACTGAGCAAAGTGCATTGTCCACAAAAGGAAAAAAATTATCCCATGGTCCAAGTGGTCGTAGCGTTCGATGGCTCCTGGGCGGAAAATTATACCGCCGATTTTTTGTCGTAAGGAATATACCTATATAGAATCTTTCGTGCCACAAAATATCTGCTTTTTTTTTTTTTTTTTTTTTTTTTTTTCACCAAATTTTAATAACGAATCAGAGTGATGATCGAGGATCTCGACGTTTCGACTTTTGGTTCAACAATGGGAATTATTCATGGGACGACGGGAGATTGGATTTCGAACGTGACCGACAGTCCGGCCAGTTTGCATTTCGCCATAGCGAATAAAAATTATACGTGTGAGAAAAATCAAATTTTTAATACAACGAATAAATCATCGTTGTTGATCCAATATCGACTTTTCCCCGGCAGGGCCCTCTGGAATTAATTTCCTCAAAGTCCTCGATCGAGCCTCGACGTTTTTCGATCTTGTCTGGCAAGAGAAGCACGAAAAACGTATCGTCGGGAATTTGGGACAAGTCGTTGTTTTTCTTGCTCCCCGTGTTCGTTTCAACAGCCTCGATCAGCAGGCAATTTTGACATTGATTCAAAAATTCAAAAAGCAACATCCAGGTAAAGGAACGAGTAAATTATCATCGTCGCAATATTTATTTTCAAATTTTTCCCTCACGCAGATGTTCATTTTATTTATTACGTCACCGAATCCAACGTCGAGTTGTTTGACGAGTTTTTAATCACGCAGGACGATCATTTGATAAAAAGTTTAAAAGTCAATGACGTCACGGATATTCTCCAAAGAGGTAAAGATTGAAACGATTGCAAAATGATAAAAGCAGATTGAAAATTTACCTCATTTTCAGTTACAAAAGTTTTGAGACCGGAAAAATGCGGAATTTCGGAAAAAACTCGAGTCGAGGATTACGTTAGTCCGAGAAAATTCGTTGTTTATAGATTGCATCCCCGTTGGCGAGAAAATACGAGCAAAGTGACGGTAACGGTGAGAGAGAGAGAGAGAGTTGAAATAAATTGGGGTACGATAATTACTCGATAAAACATGAGGGCGTTTTTTCTTTTTCCTTTCCAAGGTTCACAACGTCGATTATGGGACGATAGAAATTTGTACTTGGAATCAACGAAGAAACAACGTTCGCAGAGACAATTATGTTTGCAAACGCTTGACGGGCCACAGCGAACTTGTTTTAACGGATTTCGCAATTTGCAACGAGAATACAACAAAATGCAATACAACTTTCTACGAGGTCAAAGGAATTTCTACGAGAAAGCAATGCGCAGGTACTTGGCATTTTTTTTGTTTTTTTTTTTTTTTTCCGTCATTTAAACACGATTGAAATTCATGAAAATGAGTAAAAATTGCTTGTTTCGCTCCTTTTCCTCGTTTCAGAAATGGAATGTCGAGCCCCCGACATGGTGAGGTTTATTATTCGCATGGAAAAACTAGAGTGCTCCGGTTCGAGTTCACTCGAATCGTTTACATTCTTGACAGTCGCATCGATTATTTATTTCCATAGAAAATAATTATTTCCGTAACTTGAGCTCCGAATTGTCGAAATTATCCAACATTTCAATATAAAAAAAAATATAAATCAAGTTTGGTTTTTCGTCTCACAAGATGCCAAAGACCCGATTCGCATATTCGTAGACAAATTTGATTAAATACTGAAAACTGCTGGACGCGGCAAGAGTGCCGATTTCGGGTTCGGACAGCAGCAGCGCCACCGGCGGTAAGAAATCTTTCGTTTGACAACCTGTTGAATTAATTGGAATAATTATTTTCTATCCGCCATTCGGAGCGATGAAATTTTTTCGGAGCAATTGATTTTTCCCTCACCTATGGTATGACAAAGATCAATGAGTTTGAAAAACAACGTTTCCGTGACCCGTTGCTCAGGATTCTTGGATACGGTGTCCCAGCGATCGCGACGAACCGCCCGCGCCCAGATTTTCAACTTGAGAATGGAGCGCTCTTCCTCGGGCTCTACGTGCTCCAGCAGATCCAGGGCTTTCTTGAAATCGTACTCGTTTGCCAAAACATTCTCCTCGCACGTGTACAGCTGTTTTTATTTTTTCGTGGGAAATTTATAAATTGAATATTTTTTTTTCCTTTTCTTTTCTCCAAGATCTTTTTGTGAAATTTGGGGTTTACTACCGTGACGAGCTCGACGGCCGAGAGAACTCGCATTTTATTCGTGTCGTAGCCATAAGTCTCGAGAACCCCCTCCGACACATCCTCCTGATGCTCGATCAGCTTTAATTCGTTGTTGATAATTTTCATGTCCTCCGCCATCTCGTCGTCGGCCTCGTTCGAAGCGAAAATAGCCAATTTCGCGAGAGACAAAATTGTCTGGGGGGAAAAAACGATTAGCTCGATGAATAAATAATAGAAAAAAAAAAAAAAAAAACATTTAAAACAAATTGAAAATTAAATGGCACAGACTTTTTTACGCAGCACCAGTTCGATCTCGTTGTGAGCGAGCGAGTGGAGCGTGTTTGCCGCTGATCTGTACTCGCCGGTCAAACCCGCTTGGACCCAAGACAGCGAAGGATGTTCCGATAATTTTTCCGTCAATTCAACAGCTCCTGGACGCCTGCAACGTTCCACCAATTGTCCTTGCCGATCATTTTTCACGTACCTGACAAACAATTGCCAATAAAATGTGTGAAAACAAGAGTTTTCAAAGACACGTTCGACGACGACGACGACGACGACATATTTACCAGGAAAACATGAATCCCACGAAATCCTGGGCCGCAAATTTTTCCATATAAGTATTCAGGCGCGATTTGTTTTCGGTCAATTCGCAAATTTGTACGAGCGAAGCAAAGTCGAGATATTTTTCCGCTATCATCGCTGCATTTTCGTACTGTTTGTCTTTGACTAAAGAGAGTAAAAAAAAAAGGTTGGTATTTTTTTGTTTTTCTTTTCAACAACATTGAAACTCGAAACTCACTCAGTGGCTGTAGGAGATTAGTTCTCTCCGTCTCGTACTGTTTCAACAGAATGTCAAACTTTTCGGTTCCACGGAGACTTTCCAAATGGCATTTTCTACCATCGAGAATGAGGTCGATCAGACCGACCAATTGTTCGCTCAGTTCGTTTCTCAAGCTCGAATCAATGGTCCCGCCGATGCCATGTTTCAATGTCAAGTTTTGCTGCCAAACAATTTTTCACTCGAATCTCATAATTGAAATATTTTTTTAACGCGATTCGTCGCCTCAGATTCCACACAATTGTGCTTACCATTGTGTTTAAACAAGCGCGCAAACCCTGTTTACCCGTTGCCGCGGTCCACGGAAGATATTCGGTGATTCCGTTGGTGGCGCCGGAAGGAACGTAGCGTTCGGCGTTTTGTTGACGATATTTTATCACTTCCCGCAAAACGCCCTTGAAATTATACACGACATGATTTGTCTAAATGAGGGATAATATGTTGAAAAATTGGATTGGAATTTTCTTTAATTGTGGTACCCACGAGCAAAATGCAATTGACTCGATGAATATATTGAGAAACGTGTTGGCTCGAATTTTCCGACAGAGTTTTATCGGCAGCGCTGTCAACCAAGGCGTGCAAAACGCGATCGACCGTGCTGACTTGTCGGAAAAAAATATCCCGAGCTGTAATCTCGTCCGACGAGCGTGGTGGCGGCTCGTTGTCGAGATTATGGTTCACAGTTTCTTCGATTATCGGGTCGAGAATTTCCGGATATCTAGCCGGGCCAAAGAGTTGATTAATTTTCTTGTAATTGTTAATATTTGGGGAGAGAAAAAAAGGTCCATTTTGATGATTTCTATTTGTCACCTAGTTTGCAAATTGTATAACGTCGATGCAGCCACGATTTTCTCAGCATATTCACCGAGAACGTGTGCCGTAGACATTATTATTCCCCTGTAAGTAACGGCGCAAAACTGAAAACACAACATCTCGTTACTCGAAAAATTCCTGCAATTTTTTTGTTTTTGTTTTTTTTTCAATTCAGTGACTTTTTCATTGGCTCACCCGGTTCCAAAGATTCTCTTCTTTCAAGAACGTCACGTACAGATCCAAAGCTTTCTGCTTGCCCTCCAATTGGGGAGGAATTTGTACGGAGAAAACCGCATTCATCGTCGAAGCTGGGCATCAATAAGGAAAATGAATTGAAAAACAAATGACGATTGATTGGAGGGATTGTGGAAAAAAAGAAAAATACAAACAAAAATCTCGGCGATTGGACCAGCGTGGATCATTGGCGGGATAATCGTCAATGACATTTTTCGCAACTTTAAGTACGATCGTGTCGAGATTGGCATCAATGTCCATGATTGGTTCCTCCTGGAGGGGAAACAACTCGGAAAGAATATTTTCGCATTCGGCCTGAAATTACAGAAAGCGTCATCGATGAATTTTCTTTTCGTAAATCGCAACGACTCGGATTCATTTTGGTTGCTCACCCTGTTTCGACCAAGACTGAGCAAAAAAGCGGCCGACAATTGTTGAACGGCGTCCGAACTGTAATACATGTCTTGCAATTTTTCGTCGCTGACCGCGCAAGTGAAATTTTCCGTAATCGCGCTGTTGTTGAGCGTAGTGTTGTTATCCATGCCGTTGCCGGTCCCGAGGTAACTCCTGAAACATTCGCGGGGACGGCTCTTTTCTTTTTCTTGACAACAATTTCGGGCCATTCGATCCTTACCCGTCAAAGTCCTGGCTTGAAAAATCCGTGGGCATGACGGTGATGAGGCCGAGGTTGCGGGTAAACACCACCGGAGTTCCGGAACACAGAGCACCGCCCAAAATTCGATCTTCCTCGTCCCTCATTAAGTCTATGTGGTCCCGCTCGTGCTCGTTCGTACCTCCGATTCAACGGATAAACAATTTAATCAACTTTAATCCAATTTAATTGATGGAAAACCATTTTTCTTGCCACATGCCACTAAAAAAATATTTACTATTTACAACAACGACCGTCTGATGATCGTAAATGATCGCTTCCCATCCCGAAATAATGAAACGATGGGAAAATATAGCCGACTCGATAATTTCCTCCCTCTGGCAATCGTACAGCATTGTCGAACCAATTTTCACAGGAGTGAACCACTTGAAAGAACTCGTCAACGTCGTTCTCGTCAGTGGTACGAGGCCTGACAAAAAACAAACAAAAAATACGAGCCAAATTTGCCAACGAATGAATACTTGATTTTTTTTTTCGCTGCTTTTTACCGATTGCGAAACGGATTCGTGGCGAAAGATCGCCGCAATGGGCGGCCATTAGAAGAACGATCCCCTCGTCGCAAGGCTGCATATCGATGAGCCAAGTGGCCACGTTGTTCGGATTGCACGCGCTCGACTCCTTTTATTGAGAAAATGAAAAAAAATGAAAAAAAACGAAAAAAACGTTCGAGTTGATGGAAAAAAAGCAATTGCCGCCCAATTGCAGCTTTGAGAATGAGAAACGCACCCAGAATCTGCGGTGAAAAGCTTGCGATACGAGCTGGCCAATGTCCTCGTCAAATTCCATTTTCTCCTGGTCTCCGTGGGGAAAGGACCAATACTGGAGCGACGAGCCTGCGAGTATCAACACCCGGGAATCTCGGTCGCCCACGCCGCTGCAGGTAACCTTCACCAGTTTCTAGACAAATTGACCGAAAATTTTATGAAAAACGAATATTATAAAGAAGAGGAAAAAGGAAAAAAAAAAAAAAAAAAAAAAAAAAACTCACCGTCTCCATGAGCGGAGATTGCGGAATAGCTCCGAATATTAGAGAAGACATCCTGCGTCCGATTCCTCCGAGCCATCCCTGGCTGGTGCGAAGAACCCGGCACGAGATTTGATTTCTGCCGGCTAGAAAGTGCGGCTGCAGGAGGGCGACGGTGCAAGTTGTTGTGGCGAGAATGCAACCGTGGCCGGGCACGTGAGTCAAGCAATCTACCTCTTGACCGGCCAGCTCGGCGCTAGTCTCGACGGAGGAACCCTCGTGCGCTACGCTCGACCAATAACGAACTATTCCTTCGGGCGAGACGGCTATGCAGCTGGGCACCTTTGAAAAATCAATTTTTTCAAATATTTGCCAAATTTTCATCGTTCCGTCGGCGTATTTACCTGTTGGCCCGGCGGCAGCCAAACGGCTATGCACTCCGCCCTGTGAGCAAGATCGCTCTGCGGCAGCAACAATTCTCTGCATTGAGTCTTGAACGACGTACGCCGCTGCTTAGGATCGTGAACGGTTGTTTTGCATTGCCAGACGAGCAATCTTCTGCCGCAGACCAGCCAAGCCCAACCGTCCGGCGATACGTTGACGCTCACCGCCGTTTGACGATCCACAAAGGTCAAAGCTTCTGTGACGAGAACCGGCAAAGACGAGCCAAAGCTTTCTACTACGTGGCTCGACGTTCGGCAAATAACTTGGGCCGATTGGTTAGATCTGCCCGATACGCTCAGAGTGCTGCAAAAACAATCGATCGAGTAACTGGCTATTTAATTTGGCTATCGGGGATAATGTAACGAATAATGTACGAACGTATTTTTCTTCAACGATTGAACGATGGACATTCGTTTCCTCGGGGAAGTTGCACTTTTCCCCAGTAAACTACCGATACTTTGTCGATCCATTTTATTTCTCACTTCACAATCACCAATCAAACAATAATGACGTTATTTTATCCAATTATTCCAACTAATTATCATCATTTTATTCCAGTAACCGTGAATTTTTTACTTTTCACTTTAGTAGGCGCTAACCGGCACCGGCAACGAGCGAACGCGAACCAGCCGAACGCGACGGTTATCCGCCATTTTTGAAATTTTTGCAGCGCCCTCTATAGGCAAAAATCGCGTACTACAATTACAAAAGGGTACACGTTACTACTGATCGGTAAAAAAGCCGCACAGCGCCCAAACACAACACTACACGGTCATCGCGGTGTAACACGAAGTAGTACGCGGCGGCGCGACGCGCCATGCGCCAACACGGACGCACGTCTTAGAGCTTAGAGCTTAAAGCTAGGGTAAATAAGGAAACGAGCGCGCACGTACGTACGCGGATCGCGTTATTGGAAAAAGTAAATGCAACTAATAAAGCGATTCATTTGTTTTTGTGAATAACAAGGTTAGTTACTTATTATCGCACGCAACGTGTTACTTGTTTGTAGCAGCAGGAAATTACTCTGATCGAAACATTCCGCAAACATAACCCAATAACTCTTTTTGTTATTCATCTCGAACGTTCGTTCTGCATTTTTATTCCTGCTCGGAGCAGAAATATTACTCCGGGCGACACTTGTAGTGCAATTATTTTTAATTTTCGAAATAATATCAATTCCATATACGATTTATATGAGTAATTGTGCTAGTCGCGAAATGCTGATTTTTTGGCATACGCGCGTGTACTTGTTGTTTCGGCGACCATCTTGATTCGCAACATGTCTTTTTGTTTTCATATTAATCATATTATAACCTGCCTATTAACTTGTACGAAACTCAATTTCTTACCATTTCAACCGCAAGCTCCTAAGCTCGATGGAAAATAAGGAAAAATCATAGTTCATTTCACAGTTGGTTTCATTGGTTTACTACTCAATCTTCCATCCGCAGGTGGAAATTTCATTTATTTTTTTTTCATTTTTTGTTCTCCGACAGACATTAAGGAGGCTGTGTCCCCCTTTTTCTTTCCTTTTGGACAGAGGATTTCAATAAACATGTAGTATTATTGTCTCAAAGAGACTGTTGGAACGCTCATCGACCACCAAGGAACGGAGGAATTACGAGAATATATCAAGGTAAGAAATCAAAATGAAAAACTAACAAAAATATACAACAAGCTTTTATCCTTTAAAAACAAGTCATTTTTACAAGAAGTTTCTTCTAGACGGTAACTACTGTGAAATTAATTGTTGTACCGCTCAAAAAGCACAATTGTTAGAAACAACAAAGTGAAAAAATAGCGATTCCGTCTAGCCCCTGAGAGCCGTGTATAAATACCATAAAAATTGGCCCCATTCTGATAACGCTTGCCAAGTTTGTAACCAAGAAGCTGGCAACTGTAGGGAATCTCGAGGCAACTTTGGAATGCAAGCACGACAAGTCGGTTTGAACGTCGATGATAATTTTCGCGCTGCGTTTCTGCGCTTCCGTCTCTTTACCGAGCCGTTGGTACGCAACCATTTGCTTCGATTGATTTCCATCGTTTCGCCAGAAGCATCGAGTCCCAGTCGGAATCGGGCATGATTTTTATTCGCCCCGATAAATTCTTCTTTTCTCGACTCGTTTTTCAACCAATGTCTCTCGGCATTGCTGTTGTTGTCGTTGACGACGCTTTCCAGATTTTCCGAGTCGATCGATGAGCCACAACACTTGAAACAAAAACCCCTACGTCTCAGCCGGTGGTCACTTTTTCTCCTTCGATTACTCCAAGGATTATTAACATTTATGATAATTAAATCTTACTAGTGAAAGGCAAAATGAAAATGCAAGGAGGAAACGCGTATCGCAACGAAACATAAGACCAATCTGTGCCGCTTGCGCTTGAAACATGGCGCCGCAACCGCGATATTTTTTCTCATTAATCACACTGGGCGATCGATCAAATCCGCTATCGATTATTTCCCGCGATTGGATTAAATGACGCGCACGTACGATCGAGCGAACGAGTGTAATAACATCGTTAATAATGCGCATTATGAAATTCGATAAAAGTGATTAACGCTCCTAGAACGTACTCGACATTCCTCGGACGGTTATTATTAAAATTGAAAAAATTTGAGCGCTCGATGAAAATTGATTAAATTAATTGGGAATGATTTACAGATCGGGCGTATTGATTGTGGCGAAACGGAAAGGGAGAGGAAGAAGCTCATCTTGACCGGACCGGGACATATACGTAAGCCGAAATTAAATTTCTCACACAGAGGGGCCGAAAATAAAAATCGGGTTTTTCGAGCCCGGACCGATCCGGACTGAAATCGCGCTCCAACGTTATTGTTTATCTCAAGGATTGGGGATTGATAAAAATGCCTCGAAAAGCTTTGGTATCGAAGGAAGATGCCGTTCGGACGATCGAGAAATTTATCGAGCATTTTCGAACGGATGAATTGCCGAAATTCACGTCGCAAGTGTGGGTCGACATGAGCAAAGACTTGAATGACAAATGGTCCTCTCACGGTGTGTACATAGCGGTGCGTGAAAATAGGCGAGGGATATTATCAGAAGCGCGCAAGAATCAAGGGATTGTTATGCCAGAGGAGGAGGAGGAGGAGGAAGAGAATGACAGCGCTTTGCCATCGAGCACCTCGGGCTCATCGGTGCCGAAAATGAAGAAAAAGCCCGATATCGAGAGTCAGGTGAAGGCTCATTTAAAGTCATTGAAGAGCTGGTTGTATTTGACGCTGGACGGTGACACGTGGAACAAAGTTAAGCCGAGAATTACGTACAAGTATGGGGAGAGACAGGATACATATGTGACCGCATCACCGACCATTTGGACCGAAGCGATTTTCAATGCCTTCGCCAGTGAGTTTCATTTCCCGTGCGCTTATATTCTCAAGCGAGCCAAAATTCATGATTCCCGCGACAGTTTGCATTACATGGAAATATACGCCGAATGTAAAAGCCGAAAGTGTTCGAATCGTTTCTTGGGATTCGTTGACAAAGAGCCGTGGTACGGTGAGCCTCTGGACATAAAGATCAAAACTTGGGACACGTCTCTCGACGATCACGAAATTGTGCATCGTCCAATTAGAGCGGTTAAGCGGCGACAAGTTGAGGACGACGATGTCGAAATGGAACAAGAAATGCTTCAAGTTGAAAACAATCGAAATAAAAGGGCAGCGAAAAAAATATGGAAAATGGAAGGGGAGGAGGAGGAGGAGCAGCAGCAGCAGCGGCACAAGGACGAACCCGGAAGAGAATTCGTGATGGATGATCCGGAGGTTGGAGATTTGGCCGCGAATATCCAAGAGCTCATGACGATGCCCGAGTATCTCGAATCTATACAGCAAATCGGACTTGTTCCATTTTCCGTCATGTACACGACACCCCGTCAAATGCACGTCTACAACGAGTATTGCAGCAACGGCGAAGCATGGTCATCCATAAAAATCGAGATGAAAAAAGACATTGTAAGAAAAATAATGCAAAGAAACGCTTCAGACACCAAGGACGTTTATTTATTGTCAATGATTTATAATTTGGACGGTAATAACTCTTTCATGGCTTACCAAATGATATCGGAAAAGATTGATTATCCATTGCTGATGTATTGGCTCGGATCATGGTTCGAGAATGGGGCGCGCAAGCCCAGAGAGGCCATTTCGAATTACTGTCGGGTCTTTTTGTCCGCAATGTGTCTCGCTTTTAACGGATTTTCCCTCGAAAGTTATATTCACAGACAATTCGCGGCGGTATCGGGGGTCGAATCGTCCGATGATTACCAATGGCCAAAATCATCATCATCATCGTCATCTTCCCCGACGAAAACGTTTATTCGAGTCGATCTCGGGAACCTTAGAAGCATCGTAAGCCATTGGCGATGTTTCGAAAAAGTAAATCATCCCTGCATTCGCGAATTTTACATTCGCTGCGTAGATCTAATGATCGAGGCTCAAACTTTCGACCAGTTCGCCGAATTGCTTTCCCTCACCGTTGTCGTTGCATTCGGTGCTCGCGAAGATTCCGTACTCGAATCTATGAAATTAACCCCGAGAACGAGCCGAAAAAAATTGGAAGCGATAATCGCGAAAAACAGCCGAGCGGTCGACGATATTGACGCTTTCGAGGCAGGGCTCCATCCTGCCAACGACGAACCCGTTTTGGAAGACGTTTTCGTCGACACCGATCAGCTCAAACCCGTTACCAACTGGCTCGAGGGACTCGTCAAACAAGCCAAATCCCTCAAAATTGAGGGCTCCGAATTGAACGCCTTTTATTTGCCCGAATTCGCTGAAAATTTGGTCTCCATAGCCCTCGATTTTCCACTTTGGACCAAATTCACAGCCTCCTCCGCCGTTCAAGACGATACGTGTACGAGACACGTTGACCAATATTTTCAAAATTGGCAGCCACGGATGTTGGCAGCGGTTCCGGCGCCTCACCAATTTCCAATCCGTGCGGATCATTTTGTCAAGGCCCACATCGACGAGATCAACGAGGCTGCGGCAACCGTTCAATCCGTCTTAACCAATGTCGGACTCGAACCAGTTACCACCGATGCCAAAACAAACATTAAATATCCTGCTACGAACGCTCGTATTAGCTTGTCTCGCACCAAAGACTCTGCCGCCACAACCTCCGCCTCGGAATATCATCACGTTTTCGATATTATCAAATCAAACACTTCCGACAACGATCTCCTCGATGAACCTCC
Organism: Hyposoter dolosus; assembly: GCA_963921915.1. Classification (NCBI taxonomy): domain Eukaryota; kingdom Metazoa; phylum Arthropoda; class Insecta; order Hymenoptera; family Ichneumonidae; genus Hyposoter; species Hyposoter dolosus. The sequence goes on from OY998139.1 coordinate 8,770,565, forward strand.
CGAATCGAAACCCTCGCCAATCGAGTTGAACCAGAATGTCCAAAAAAAACCTGCCAACAGGGACAATATACTTTCGGCGTGTATCGTCGAAACCGACGAACTCGGCGTTTGCCATCGAAGAAATATCAGTTTGGATTTTTCGGAGCTATGATGATGCTTTCCACTTTCCAACTCGATTCAATTATTTTTCCTTTCGTTGTCTAATACTCGATTGATCCGATCAATCAGTATCGGTTGAGTTTTATTTATAATTTCAACTCAAAGTTCAAGCATCCGACCAACAGTGTTTCGAACCAAGAAAATTGTCATCAAGTTGCTTTTTTTTTTTTACAAAAACTGTAATAATTTCTGCTGATCCGACAAGTTAACAAACACCATTATTCGTGTCTCCTCCCCGTCGACAACGACAAAATCTTATTAATCATGCATACCTATCCTGTTATGTAAATTATGAAATACACATCGATTAAAAATATTTTCTACGTGTAATTATCGAGTGAATAAAATAGTTTTCGATGAAAAGATTTCTAGTTTTATTCTTTTCCAACAATCCGTAGATGTGTTTTGTAGACGAATGAAAATATTCTGTTGCTGGGAACCGGACAACTCGGTAATAGAACGCTTGCATATGTGTAATAATAAACAACGGAGATAAAAATAACAAAAGCCTCCGTTTCGGTAGGATCCTCCCTCCGGCGATGGAGGGCTTCAGCAGCATATCGGTTTATCGAAATGCATGTCATAATGTCAACTTGTGTTCGGAAGGTCGCCTGTTGCCCGTCTCACCTGCTGTACGACGACGACGACGAGGAGGATGCTTTCGGAGCGTTCGTCAAGCCTCCGGTGGACGAGCGCCAAGACTGCCATTTCCAACATTATTGCCCGAAACATGTCACTTTGTGGTTAAACCAGTATCCTTAACGCTGCCATTCCGTTGAGGGAATCGAAAGAGCTTTTCAACGAGGACATTGCCGAGCAATACTCATTTTTTGCAGAGGACATTGTATACTTTTAAACGGGCAAACGCGCAACTCTGGAACTTCCTGGATTTGGAAATTGACGCAGCCATTTACGAAAGCAGCAGTACCGATGCTCAAAGCAAACCGCTTCCAACATAAAGTTTTTAATATGTAGAAATACTTGAATATATGTATATATATATATATCGCAGCGATTTGTTTTTATTGTATTAAACTGTACATGAAATACGATTTTTATTTTTTTATTTTTCATTATTATTCCTGTAGGGCAGCCATCGCAATAACGTGGTCGTCCAAAGCTAAACATTTTACCGCCTAAATATGCGTAACTTGTTGATTAAATGTAAACGGGTTATCAATGACCATTGAGAGTTTGAAAGACGGTATCGGGCATTATCATCGGGCTGGTACTGAAACTATCGAATACAACTTTGATACTTCAAGGAGAAACCAATATGAAATTGTGACGAATGCCGAGTGCCCGGCGGCTGTTTACGGTGAGATCTATCCTTCGGACCCGAAGGAGAATTCACCAGTGTCTCGGAGCTAGAAAACTTAATCAAAACTCACGTTCGTGTGAATATCTGCCCGTGCCGTTCGTCGAGCCCTCGATGATGATGATGGATGCGCCGAGTGTCGATACGGGGGCATTTACATAATTATTGCTGGAATGACGTCAGGGACTGCACGTTCTGCGAGATACTCTGATAGACCGCCAACGAATGGGAGACTCGTACAGCGAGGACATGGCCCCGATAGCTCTTTGGATGAGATGGTTTACGTTCGCGGTCCGCTACTCTACAGATTGGTGCAGCAAACTTGACAACATTTAATAAATCAATACGTCATCGAGAACGAGTAGTTTCATTTTCGCTCTTGACCTAGTTCTTTGATACAGTCGGTGGCACAAAAACGTACGCGTCATAACTCGAAATTGAGTCATCGCGAGAAACGGAGTCAAGACTTTTTGCATTCAGGGGAGAATGATGTATGATGCAATGACGCGCGTTCAGGCTTTGTTGGCTACGATCATATCCACGCTCGAGAGTTTGTATCACCTCATCCGTGTACAGCAACTTGCACCAGCAGCAACAATGGCGATGCTTGAGCCGCCGAGCGGTTCAACATACCATTGGTGTCGTCGTAGCGGCTACACGGTAAATAAAACATAATTTTTCATCAACCTCGATGTTTTCCACTTGTTTGCGTTGCACAGTTTGACAAGCGACGCTTGCTTTGGGTGCGCGAAATCTCTGATGGTCATCAACGACGAGTCTCGTGAGTTGGAGCACGCGTGTCTGCATCGTTGTTTCCACATTGTCATAATTTTCCTGGTTATTTATTTGCTTAAAACGTGTGTTTCGCGGTCTGCTATCGCAAGCTTGCCGATTCGACGGTAATTTACACTCAGTCGCACAAGAACGTACGGGCGATATCTTGAGGTTCGAGTATCGGGTCAAGGAACGAGTTGTATTTTTGTAGTCGCAGGGGAGAAGGCTGTCTCATGCAAGCTACTTCATATACATATATATATATATATATATATATATATATATATATATAGCTTCGGCAGTCACGCCCAAACACGGTTCATTGATTCGCGAATGTAACAACAAGTCAAAAGCAAAGCAAGTGCAGCCAACCACATACAGAATCGGAAGTAGTTGCATGGTGTGTCAATCGTGCAACCGCCCAATGACCCAATGCTAAAATATGAACGGGGTTGGTAGCGGTATACGGTGTAACAAGCATGTTTGGGCCACATGGCCTTTTATCGGACAAAAAGTCTATCGGATAACAGAGAAAAGCGGTGGTATTATTAGCTTGCGATAACAATATTCAGCCTCGTATATATTATGAAAACACACGCAAGTGTTGAACGAGCGCGATAACTTTTGCACGAGCAGTCAAGGCTGTTACGCCGATTGTCAAAGTGTAGTTGCATAGCAGTGATTATTTTCTAACCGAGAGTCTGCTATTTGTGCACTATACACATTTGTGATCGCATCTTGACTTTGATAATGAAAACTTGAATACTCTTGATAAGCAAAAAGCCAAGTTTAGCGCTGTTCGCGGTTCTCCAATGATGATGCACGCTGTTAACGCGTATGTTGGAATGTGAAAGGTTGAGATTCAGTGGGCCACGCGTAATCATTTCTCAGAACGTAGGCAGAAATAAATTGTTTTCGATCGAATAATTCAACGGTTCGTGTGTACATTAAAAACCAGATGCTGATAGCAATTGCTTTTTAACTCGCGTCGCCCAACTGAATCCTCAGTACGCGCTCAGTTTTTCGTGCAGTCTGGACGACTGCGACAAACACACGAAATAGGTACATTTTTTTGCGCCCAATAACCATGGCGTCCCGCAAACGGAGAATAACGTCGGTTCCGGTACAGCGACGGGTCTTGCCACGGGCCTCGTCACCACAGCTGTTACCGTTATTGACATCAAAAAACATTTATTTACCGGACGATGTATACATATACATGGCTCGGTTTTTCGAGTTTGCTGATTATCGTAATTTCATTGAGTCGCTTTGGCCGAAGATGAATGTATCCGAGGCTATTGGAGCGACATTGTGGCACCTCTCTACATATCGTACTACAACTACATTTATAAACGGTAGACCATTGACCGTAGAATACAACTGCGATCCTTGGAGAAAAAAGGAAGAGCGCGTTCTCGTAAACGTTGACTCTTTGCTACCTGTATTCGGGGGAATCCGCCCACCAACAATTGACGAGTTTACAAGCGTGTGGAAGTTGAAAAATTTCGTCAGAATGCACGTTCACTTAAACATGTGCACGGAGCGTCGATACGCCTCCTGTTCCTGTTATCCCAAAGCCGTCGAGCCCTACAATGCTGCAACGTTTGCGAAGCCTCGGATGAATACGTGCGAGTTTCAACATTTTCACCATTACTGCTGGCAACACGTTGGCCATTGGCTCATGTTTTTTTTAAATACCGCGCTCATGCCCCCGAAAGATAATGGATTTTTCGACGAGCAAACCACCAGAGGTTACTTGAATTTTCTTAGCAAGACAATTAAATTTCGGGGCACTAATGACCAATAACGACTTGATTGAAGCAGCAGGCTACTACCGGCGTGTAAACCCACGATTCAGTCTAACATCAGATGCATACTTTACCTATTCCCAATAAATTTATCTAGCATACGTATACATCATGTTGACTTTTATTTTTTTTTTTCCCCGTAAGCCAATCGCTAGGAAATAACTTTTGGTAGCAGGTTCGCAAGAGTTGTGGTTATTTTGTTGAATAGGTTATTGCGAGGTAGACCTTTGGTAGAGTGGCGAGCTTGGTACGAGTATTTTTAGATTTTCAAAAGTACATCGGTCCGACCGTAACAAATGGAATAACAATAATTATGACACATTCTCAAACGATTTCAATGCAGATAAGAATGATTAGCACGTGTGTTGAATCAACTGATAAAAACATACTGCATAAATTTCAAGGTAGTGCGAATATTTATTCATGTGTGAATAATAGCGCGTCGCGTGTTTAGGTTGTCTACGGTATAAAGAACTGCGATAGCCGCGCATAGGAACTTGCAGACACGTGTAGATCGGGTCGCCAGCTGCTGACCTCTTGCTCCGATAAAATCACAGTGTGTATATATTTGTCGAACCAAGTATACACATTTTGCTTTGCAAAGGCGATCAATTCACGAGTAAATTGGGAAAAAAAAAAGAAAAATGTAGCAGGTGCATCAGCTATCCGTTTCGCACCTACAGACAATTTATCTAGCTTTGAACATTATTCTGTACTTGAGCAAATTCCTAAACTTTGAAGACTATCGAAGCTTGGTGAAATCACATCTTCGAAGCTAAATTTTTCAATGGGAAAAGATTATCAATAGTATACAATTTTGATCCGGCTAGGACGTAAGAAGAACGGGTTCTGATTGATTCAAGAGCATACCGAGCATATCAAGGGCTTCAGGAGCATACCGGAGCTACACAAATTTATCGAAATGCTGTTGTTGCCCGTGTCACCTGCTGTACGACGACGACGACGAGGATGCTTTCGGAGCGTTCGTCAAGCCTCCGATGGACGAGTGCGAAGACGGCCATTTCCAACATTATTGCCCGCAACATGTAACGTTGTGGTTAAACCAGTATCTTAACGCTGCCATTCTGTTGAGGGAATCGAAAGAGCTTTTCAACGAGGACATTGCCGAGCAATACTCATTTTTTTGCAGAGGACATTGTATCATGGCAAATCCCCTTCACGCGGTGACAAAGCCCGGCCCCAAGTACATTTGTTGATTTTCGCCCGCTTGGTACAAAATAATGCTTGTGTACGTAGACGCATGCTTCGATCATTGCATAATTTTGCCTGTGCAAAGTTTTTACTCAGGAATTGCGGCATCGATCGGGTTGATTTATGGCTCAATCGAGAGAGGCTCACTCATTTTGGTCTCGATCGCCAGGTCAATTTTCAGGTCATGAGATTACCCTTGGGTTTCGTAATTCAAGAAAATCTCCATCACCCCGCCCACTGCCAAATTTGTTTTATTCAAAAATAATGTACTCGAATGAGTCCGGGGCCAGCAGCAAACGACAGAGCAGTCGAATGTACTTGTGGCCCGAGTCTCTGGATACTTTCAAACGGCCAAACGCGGGCGAATCGGCCGCAACACTTGCTCAAAACTGCTTATCGCGTTTATGCCGCGGCCCGCGAAACAACGAATGAGAAAAATGTCAGTTGGCGACATCTCTGGTACGTACACGAATTGTCAGTTTCTTTACCATCAGAGCACACACGAGTCACTTTTCCCTACTCCGGTAAAATGCAATCACGTTGAAATTTCCGCTGTTTCAATACCGCCAGCTTCCATTATGCATTTCTTTATTTTTCCAACATTTCACCCGTTTTTTTTTCCCAAGCCGTCAGTCTCACAATCCCCCAACGGCGGATCGTCCACGGATCACTAACAAGAATAATATGAAGAATTCACGCGGTACGGCGAGACAATCAAAAATATATTTCTGTTTTTTTCTTCTTTTTTTTTGTATTGCGAAAGATACGCGCGTGCCCGCGCGTATCCATATAATAAATCTGGATATAAATTTCGTTTCTGTTGAGGAAATAAGACAAGAATTATGTGTGCTCTTTATTGATGCAGTCAGAAGCGAATGATCGATGTATCGTCGTTCTCGTTGAAGTGCGTGGGAAAGCAAGCAGCAGGCGGCGGACGAAGAGAAATTGACGAGCCAAAACGTCGAAACCCGACCAGCAGGTATACACGATTGCCAATAGAATAATAATAATAATAATAATTAATTATTCGAGTAACAATGGCAAGTATTGATTGAAGCCTGAAAAAGCAGCGTTATTTGGTTTAATAAAAATGATCAACTAGGGGAAGATATGATGAAAACGATCACGGTGCAACATAGTCCCGCCGAAGCTGGATCATCGGGCGCAATAAAGAAGAAGATTGGCAAACAATACTGTACCAAGTTTACATGGTCATTGAACGATTATTGCTCCAATTACCAAGAGACGTATTCACGAGGAGTAGAATCCGACTCTTTCGTTCTCAACGGTATCGACAAATGTACCTGCCAATTATCCATCAATCCGGAGGATCGAGCGAATCCGGTTGCCATTCAATTTTCAGATACTGTACTAATACAAGCGGTGAAAATGATCGTTTCCATACAATATACACACAAATTTGAATGCTCTTACTTGCAACCGGTTCCTAGAATAATTCACATCTCAGGGATCATCGAATCGAATAAACAGGCAAAGCTGAATGATCTCTTGACATGCGATTCCGTTCGTGGAATCGGGAGCGAGCTAAATTTCTCAGTCAGTTTTTCCGTAACTAAATTTGCGAAACCTCATGTTCAGCTCTTTCGAAGACCACGAAAAAATTTAGTGGCAAGCATGAGAAGCATGTTCGAAGACAAGATATGCTGCGACATAACGTTCGTGGTGGGCAACAAAAAATTTCCCGCGCACAAAGCTATCCTCGTAGCTCAGAGCAAAGTTTTCGAAGCAATGTTCCTGAGCGCGATGAAAGAAAAAAGAACAAGCAGAGTCGACATTGTTGACATAAGCGCCGAGATTTTTGAAGAATTTCTCAAGTATCTTTATACCGGGGAAATGAAAGATTTAACCAAGATTGTTGAACAAGTGTTGGCGGTAGCGGACAAGTATCAGGTCGGCGATTTGAAAGAATTGTGCGAAAATTGTTTGTTGAGTAATCTTTGCCGAGACACCGTCGTCAAATACGTTCTCATCGCCGACAAGTACCGCTGCACCATATTGAAAAAAAAAGCTGTTGAAATTCTTCGAAACAGCGGCAGCGTATTGACAGAGGCGATTAAAAACGAAAATTTGGAGACGTTGATGCGCTTGAAGGAAATGTTGTGCAATAACGATTCGCCCAAAGACCAATAAATTTTATCCTTCTGCTTCAAAATGTCGCAACCTTTTTTTTTGTTGTTGTTTTTTTTTTCATTTCATCCCGCCGGTTCTTCGCAAACTCGTTGACTTTTCCTTTACAGGAATAATGTTTAATTTCAAAATTCACCGCCATTTCTTAAGGAGACGCGGTCGGTATGGTAAGCAGCAGCAGCAGCAGACTTCAGGGAGGTTCTCCGCCGCTATATATTATGTTTATATTTATATATTTCCCTCGAATATTCATCCTGCTAGCAGGTTAATCAAAAGTTTTAAGGCATATATTATAGGTATATCGCAAAAAAAAAAAAAAAAGCAAGAAAAAAGTCGGGGAGAGTTGAGCCTGTCATTCTCTACCTTACCGATGCTCCAACGATAGCTGTTGCTGCTGCTGCTAAACAATATATCGCCAGAGTCTAGGGATAAGGCTCGGCGGTTGAGGATCGAGCCGCGAGATGGAGCAGCCCGCACTATTCCTGCGGCGGTTTGACATTATGAATCTTCTCAACGACGAGACGTGGAAACGGGTTGCGTGGTTTTTATCGATTGAGATATGATCAAAAAAAAAAAATATATATATATACACACACGTCCAAGCAATATGGTTCATAGTTGAATTTCATAGTTGAATTACACTCATCTTACAGGCGTCGAAATGAAATATTTACCAGCATCGTAATATGAAATTGAATATAATGAATACAACTGTTAAAGACAATAAAAGTGTTGATCGTTTATTATGAGGATGCGTATATACGGAAATTGGAAATGGGATTAATTCTTCGTATTTATAATAAAGGCGCATAGCGATGTACGAATAATTTCGAATCGTCCGTCTTGCACCGAGAGATTATATAGAAATAATGCTGGGAGGGTCATATATTTAACGAGATGAAAAAATTGTGGTAAGCAGGGAGGCGTGAATACGAAATAAATTAAATGATAATGATATCGGGGTTTTACTCGCACGCGTTTGCTATATTCGACCCCTATAGTACATTCTCATTTACTCCATTTACCTCCTGCATTTTTATCTTTATTTATTTTATTTTTTTCGTTCCCGCTATTTTACTCCTTATTATTTTAATATTTATTTGTCAACAAGTTGATTTTTTCGTTTTGTTTTCAACACGAGAGGCGAAGACTGTACTCTCCTCGTTAGAGATTTCGACAACGAGCAGCAGGCTAAACATACAGCAGGCGTCGTGTTGCGTATATTCTTCTTCGTATTACTCGCAACAGGGCCGACTGGGTATATCGCTTATTTTAAAAACAATATACCTCAATAGGGGTTACGACGCCTCTTGCCGTTTCATCGCGGGCGCGACTCGTATTATTATATTGAAAAATCACATTTCACTCGAGGTAGCAGGCCAACAATGTCGCATCTTTCGCGAAACTATTTCGCCTTGATTGTCTCCGTAGGAGGAAAAGATTTTTCTCGATGGTGGGTGTCTCGGAATGGGCGATGTATTGAAAAAAAATCGACAAAATAAGTTGCGGAAAAATATTTGAATGGCAAAAGAAGGAAGCAGCGCGATAGTCATTGGATGCCTGCAGTGAAAATAGCCAGAACTTTTGTTCGGCGTTGAGGATGCGAGCAGCGAAGAAGAAAATAAAGAAGCAAACAAAATGGAAGTAGAAAAACCGTTAGAAAATTACGAGTACCGCGCGGCGCGGGAGAGAATAGGGAGCGGCGGGACGGCGAGAGCGAAAAAAGCATTTTCATCGTGGCTGAGAATTCTATTGGTCGTTAGGTCTTGGTTGCACGATGCCCGGGGCTGCCGGTCCCCCTAATCTGCCCCTGCGACGATGTAATGACGTTACCTTGTTAAATAAATGTCACGGGTCGAGTACAACAGCGTCGGGGGAGAGAGGAAGGAGGGTTGGCCCCATCCGCACCAATATACAAGGATACAAAAGCTTGGTCGGGGTCGCCGAAAAGCCAAACCCAGCCCTATAAAAAGTGGGCCAACACACTCGAATCAAAATGGTGGCGGCTCGTTCCCATACCCGTACCTTTGATTTTTTATTCTTTTTCCTTTCATACGCGCACACTTCTCCGCGCAAACATTCAATAATAATGAAAGGAAAAAAAAAACGAGACGAGAAAAAAGAAGTGTCAAATGAAACTGTAAAATTTTACACGCGAGTCCACTAGCACGCCGCCATTATTCCCAGCAGCATGTGACAACTTTGAACCGACGCTCTCTGCTATATACGTTCGAGAGCCGCGGCCTTTTCTTTCCCGTATCCCATCATACCATCTCTCTCTCACTCTTTGGCGTACCGGGTTCGAATAATTGTTTTCCGTCTCGCGTATACGCGCACGATATTTCAGGGATGGAATGATCGCGCGTCCTTCGGACGACGAAGAGAGAATACGGCAAAAGTTAGTAGAGTCGAGTGAACCGTCGTCGGACGATAATACGATGCTCACGCGCGTTTTCGTTTCGGAATATAGCACGAAAATACGATGAAAAAGCGCCATTCCGACGCGGGAAGCTGCTTCTCTGCCGCAATTGCGGGGAACGGAGAAAAGATGCTGCACCAAGGATAGGAAAAGAATAATTACCTCGCGGCGGCAAGTATTTCCGGTCCCGACTACTCATGCTCGTCGACGAGAGTCTCGCGAGAATGTGCGAGCAACGCGTCATACATTTTTATCATGCAATCATGATCGATTCTCGCAAGAAAAGGAAATGGACAATTGGGAAAAAATATAAACAAAGACGTCGGATATGGTTTTTTTTTTTTTTTTCTTTTTTATTATTCGACGTTGATAAATATCTTGACAGGGCGGACCGGTGTTGGCGCGCAGCCCTTTATTCGAGCCTCCGCAGATGTTCCTTTCTCACGCGCGGGAGCTAAAATGAGCAGACAATTTTTTCTATTTATGATTTTAATCTGCTGACACTCGCGGGGTAAAATGAGTGACGCTTGTGCATCGTAAAATAGACAGCAAACATACTTTTGAATCGTTTGCGCGCGCGACGCTGCCTCGCGCGCTCATTATTATTCCGGCATGCTTTTTCAGAAGCGTTTTTTGAATTTTTCCAAACTTGTCGCGAAAAAAAAGGAAGGAACAATTTATAAAAAGGAGAAAAAAGAGGCCGCGCGCGCGCGCGCGCGCGAGCAGCAGGCCAATGAAACAATTGGGAATAAATGGACGCGCGAGCGCGAGACGACGATAACGCTAAAAAGTCATTTAGTATATATGCAAATTCAACGTCGTATAATGACCGATTCTTTGTGCCTATAACGAAAAGTAATAATGCTTTTTCCTACTAGAGATTCTTTGCGCTGTTGCTGCTGGTGGTATTGAAAAGGAAAACGAGATGAAAAAAAGAAAGAAAGTTGTCAAAGTATTTTGTGGAGCTCTGTTCTCCGCGCGTCGCAATTTTTTCATAATCCATAGCATATATTTTTTATTCCCTGTCTCGTCTATGCTCGTTGGTCTAATGCTGCCATGGCCCGAGGCATAAAAAAAAAAAAAAAAAAAAAAAAAAGAAAAAAAAGGGCGATGACGCGGGAGAGTTGGGAGGAGGCGGCGGCGGCTGCCGAGGGGCTGGTAACATTATGGAAAATGGGAGAAAAGCAGATCTAGCTCCGCGGCGGGATCGGCAAGAGAGAGCGCGAAACAAAGTGAAAAAACACTACGACGATATAATGGCTAAGCCAGTGGCAAAAACGTCAGAGTGTGAATGAAAAAAACGAGTGTGTGCTTGCGAAAATGAAGGGGGTGGAGATAGGATGGAGAGAGGGAAATATTACAAGAGCTTGGTGAAAGAAAAATAATAATTCACAGAGCAACAATTCACAAGAAACGCGAAAATAATTGCGAGTTCCAGAAGAGCCGAGCCGCGTTGCTCTCCCTCTCTCGTTTCGTCGTTCGTCGTTCGTCTCGTGGGGGAGGCTGTGAGAAGGCTTCCAGCCAGGGGTTGTTTCTAGGGGTTGGGAGGAGTTTTTTCTTCTTTTTTTTTTTTTTTTCTTCCTCTTGTTTGCACCTTCGAAATACGCGCGCTGCACAACGGCAAGAGAGCGAGAGAGCGAGATCCAATTAAAAATATTACACATTACCACCCGCTACAGCAGCAGCAGCAGCAGCAGCAGCAGCAGCAGGACGTTAAAATGTATTTACTGTTTAAAAGCACCGAGAGGAGCGAGAGGAGCGAGCAGCGGGAGAACCACTCGTCTATCTTTCACAGCCTATGCGTATATACCTAGTATATACTTTTTCGTTATATTAGCTATATTTATTTAGCCTCTTGCTTTACTTTTACATATTTATCGCAAATGTTTATATATCGCTATTATCGATTATCGACGATGGAGTAGTTGTAAAAATAAGAAACGCAAACACTCCATTCGCGGTGAATAACATTTAGTTGCAAGTTGTTGACGAATGGGATTTATTACGCACATTATTGAGATTATCAATTCGGAGTAATTGAGGAGCAGTCCCGATCGAGTTTCGTAATCCTGTCGCCGGTTCTCCATACAAGGGATTCGCAATGTTTTTTTTTTTTCTAGCTTCACTCAATATTTCTAGAAATCGGGCAAAGGTTCGCGATCGAAAAATCGGAGAATACTACTCGACGTTCCTCATTGCGGTACGCGTCGGCAACGCAAAAAAATCCAACGTTCCGCGGCGAAAGATACGAAGGACGAAATCACCGGAAGACCGAAGCGATTCGAACCAATTCGAACCTGCGAGAAAGATTCAATTAATCGCCCCGCGGAAACTTGTATACGTAGCAACACAGAGTTATTAAGCATCGTCGATGGATGCTTACTCCGAAACCAAGTCTTGTCCCGCGGTTACCCGCACTATCATTTATTCTTATGTACATAACGGATTATAATTTATCAATAAAAGAGACTAATTATTTCTGTAAAACTTGAGCGTCGGTTGTCGTCCTCGTTGATGGAGAAAAAATAAATAAAAGTGTTTGTAATAGTGGGGATCGGTCTTGAAGTTTCGTTCCGGTACGTCGTTTGAATTTCTACACACATTTCGCTACGCATATTGTTTTGACAGATCGACGTTGAAAAGCATTGAGCAGGTTAAGCTCGTCCGGTTGAGTAGTAGTAGCTACAAAGAGACAAACCCACGTGAATCGTTGGAATATATATTTTTCATTTTTCTAATTGAATCTGAACGTTCGTGACATTATTTACGCACGTGGAAAATTTCAGTTATTTCAAATTTCAATTGTGCGAGTCTCGAGCGACAGGATTACCTTATGTGCGACGATTAAAATTTCTTCTCGCGCTTCGACGCTCGATTCTCGATTCTCCGAATCAAGATTTATCGTATTTTTTTGTTATAAATGTAAAATTCTTATTAATTGTATGAGCAGGCGTTGGTGCGATGCGAACGAACGACGAGAACCGTTATACGCGCGAAAATACATGATATCGGTTCGCCGGCATAGAATAATTTAGACAATTTGCTGAGAAATGTGAGCGGGAGCGGCTCTGCGCGTCTCTCACGCGTCTCACCGATAAATTGATGATATATAACGCCGGATATGGTAAAAGTAAAAAATAACGTTTGAACGAGGCGATGCGAGGTGAGCGCGGCAAAGAGTGGAAAAATAAAGGGACGAATGAGATATCGATGCTCAAAACCGATATATATTGAACCTGACATGTTTTCAAACACACACACACACACCCCTTTTCACGAGCATTTCACATTGGTCGATTTCTATGAGTTTATTTAATGCCAAGAGGCTTTTTTCATTCTCACGCGTACAAACCGTAGGTATAAGAAAAACGAGTTCTCGTATTACGCGCATAGCCATTCTCTACGCGCTCGCTCGGATCGCGCCCCCTCCCGACCGCCGAAACATGTATTTTTTGTTTTTTTTTTTTGTTTTTTTTTTTTTTTTTTCCATATACTTGCGCGACGAAATTCGAAGCTGCTCTTGGAAAACAAGTCGCGACAAAGATTTGTCATCGCGCAACGTTCATCTCGACCAGCAGCATTGATCCTCGTCGCTCGCGTGGTTCGCGGTGCTGGTACACGAAGAAAAAATAATAAAGAAATAAGAAATGACATCGCGGGTCGTCGATAAAGACTCGGACAGCGGAGAGTGGTCCGCTCGCGCGCGGACCACAGGGGCGTGAGACGCGGGATTTCCTGCTCCGCCGGGCGATATACCCCGCGCGCGCGTTTGAATAAGTTAATTAGAACAGGTAGAGCTTTCGCGGTTCGGGCTGGGACCAAAACAAAGAGGCGCTCTGTCAGACCGAACCAAAATAAAACGCATTCACGAATAAAGACGAGCGAGCGAGCGAGCGAGCGAGCGAGGGCGTCTCTACCCGCTCTCCTGCTCCTACTTATTTCGCCCGGCGTACAATACCGCGCGCGCGAGCAGTCTCTTTATTATAATATTATTCCTTCCCTCGTCGTATACCGCGCCCCTATAACAATATCGCGTTTGTTTGTGCAAACTGGAGAATTATTCGAAACGGATTATATCGGCCTTTTTTTTTATTTCAATGCCGCAGCGACGATATAACAAAATTTTTAACTGATAATTCGTCGGAAGAAAGAGGATGCATTTAAAAAATATGTTGAACGGCGAGGCGCACCGCGCGCGTCTCGAAGCAGAGCAGGGGGTGCACGCTGCCGCGGTGAGAGCAGAAAGCCCGCGGGTTTACATTTCGCTTTGCGATCCGTGCGCTGTGTTTCAACGCGTACGTGTCGTTGCATACATTATCTTCCCCCGGGGCGCGAAAACCATACGCGGGACTACCCCCCGCGTGGATCCGCCGCCGCAGCAGCATCGCGTCGCGAGAAGCGTGGGCGCCGCGAATGCAGCCTGCCATGCGATGCTGCCGCATATATACACGCGCAACCCGATGTACTTTTACCCCTTGTGGCTCATCCGTATTGTATATACGTATGAGACGGCCGTATGACGGTATATGACGCGGGGGCGCGCGTGTGAAACGCAGCGCGACTCCCGGGCAAAGAAAAATGCACCCGATATATATGAAGCGACGCAAGCAGCAGCAGCAGCAGCAGCAGGGAGAAAAAAATGATGGAGAGAAATTTTTTTTCTTTGCCCTCTGATTGGCGGTTGCCGTAGCAACACCCGCGCGCGATGCCTCCTCTCTCCCTCTTTCGCGGGGGGGGATGTGGGACGCGGCTCTAATTATTTCCAGACACTGAGATTACTGAGAATCGAACACGAGAGCAGAGCAGCGCCAATACCATCGAGAAACGTATACCGGAACGGGCCGACGACGACGACGACGACGACGACGACGACGGAATGTGTCCCACTATCGCGAAGCTTACAAAGCACCGGCATGCAGCAGCACAGGGTGGACAGAAAAAGGACGGATAAGACGAGTTTCGTACTCGTTGGATCGTCGTCGCGCTAATAACCAATACCGCCCATTTGCTTCCTGCTGCGATATGCATGATGCTTTCAATCGCGTGCGGCAACATTTATCTTTCAAACTGATATTTAAAAACAAAAGAAAGTTTAAAAAGCAGAGCCGCTATGGGGCGCGCGCGCGCGCGCGGTCTATTTTGTGGCTTTTAGGAGAATAACGTTTGGCTGCGGGCGAGATGTACAAGAAGAGCAGCCTGCTGCTTTTGCCGCCGCGCGACGAAACGCGACGAAACGCGACGAAACGCGACGAAACGCGACGAAACGCGACGAAACGCGACGAAACGCGAGGATGGGGGATGGAATCGTCGTCGTTGTCGTCAACGAGCAGAGTAGACGAGGGTGTCTTGTGTGTAGGATTTAGCACAAAATTGTGGAAAGCGAAATGAAAAAAGTAACGCGCGTGCGGGAAAAGATTGAAAAGGCAAAGATGAGAGAATGGATGAGACTACAATTATACGTTGTATAATGGACATTTTACCTTTTCTGGACTCTCATTGTATGCGGGGGAGCATAGACTCTCTCTCTCTCTCTCTCGCCGCGCTCGACTGCCGGAGCGGAGGGATACGCGTCTTTTTCCAGGGTTGCCAAGTGCCACGGGGCAATTTTCATATTTCGTGGATGGACGAGTCCATTGTATAAGGAAAATATGAAGAATGCGGGATAAATGTTGAACGGGTTTATTGCTGCTGGACCAAAACGCGAGCTTTCATTATTCCGCAGCCTTACCCATTCAGCAGCAATAACGTACCGCAATCGTCGCATTTTTTCTTTTTTAACGTCAAAACTTTCTTGTTTTTTATCGTAGTACGCCGTCGCGGACGCACGCGAGAATGGAAATTTTATTTTTGGAGAAAATTACGATTACGGCGTTGGTAGTATACTGAAAATAATTCGTGTTCCGGGGTGTCGTAGCACGATCACAGTCGCGCAATAAAAAAGAAAAAAAAAAATATTCAAGTCGTGTCGGGAGCGCGGCGAGGTTCCAAAAGACGAGGAGAAGAAAAATAAAGAAGAAAAAAAAAAAGAAAACGTTTAATACCGCGCGTTCGACGCGAGCAACAACAGCGCAAACCTTCTCGGGAGCTGTATTGAAAGCGCGCGCGATATTGGTTCTTTTGAAAATATTGAATGGCTATCGCCGCGCGGGAAGGGCAGGAGGCTGACAAAAGCGCGTGTTGTGATTCCGAGTGACAAATTTTCACCGAAAAAACTACAAATATATATAATTCAGGCTGAAACGTTTGGTCGAAGAAAAAAACAGAAAATATGCCTCAACAATTTTCATACTTTCTCGCGTCGTATGCTTTGGCGTCTCGAATTTCTCTCAATGCCCCCCCCTGTCAAACGAGAAAAGGTCCGCCGGTGTAAAATCTAAACGATCGAGATATCGTTTTGAGAGGATACTCTAAAGTGTCTGCGGATCCTGCTACAGTAGTGAAATCTTTGTTGTTGGCTGCTTCGAAGGCGTGAAAGGCGAGAAAGGCGAGAAAGACGAGAAAGACGAGAAAGGCGAGAAAGGCGAGCCAACGCGCGGGCAAAAGAAAAATAATAAATGCTCGCTGCTGCTTTTGCGCGGAGCAGGAGGCTCTCATTGTTGCCAAAAAATGTCAAATTTTCATGGAAACTATTGGGAAAATTAGCTCTGATCGGGACAAATTGAACGAGTAAATATTTGGTTGTACGGGCGAGTATTTGAGGTGCGACGAGACGCGTCAGGATCGAATCAACACCGCGCGCGCGGATGAGCATGCCGCATATTTGAGAAACGTAAAAACGTGGGAATGCAATTTTTACATTCTCATTCGATTCGCCCGACAATTGCTCGCGCGCGTCAAAAATCCTTGAATATTTGATTTGTTAAAAGGAGAATGTTACTCGCACGTTTTTCATACCGGATTTCATTCTCGAAAGCTTGACGTGTTTTTTTACTCGCATCCGATTGGCAATCGCTCAAAAATGGAATTGAAAATCAATCAAGATTCGTATAAAACGATGCTGCAATATTTATTATCACGTAAAAACGTGAAAAAAGTGGAATAAAGACGACGGCAGCAGGGTGGTTAAATTTCGCTGGCCGTCGGCTCGGGAGAATGACTCTCTTAATCGTTCCGTCGCGTCGAGAAAAATTTTTCACCTCCGCTGCCGCTGCCGCCGCCGCCTCCTCCTCCTCCTCCTCCTCCTCCTCCTCAGTCTCGTCTCTATGACATCAAATGCATCCGCGCGTTTTGTTTTACCTTATTGATCATATCGTTTACCAATGCAGGCATTTATGTAAGCATTTAAATACCGGCCGCCGACGAAACATCATCGCGCATCCTGCTGCTGCTGCTGCTGCCCATTCTATATGCATATGGTCGAAGATGCACACGTTGCTCGAACGGTGTATGCGCGCGGATAGGCCCGATATATATTGGTACGCAGCTCATACGATCGCTTTTATACTTGTTCCTTTTCTTCCAAGAATTGCAAACGGGTTCTCGCGAATAAAGCGAATATAACCCGCTAGCTCTTTTCGTGCACGACGTTGGATCGCGGTCGCGCGTGGCCCATCAAATGGAAAACCGGTTTTCTCGGCCGCGTGGGAGACGTTTTTTTCCGTTTCTTTCCGTTTTTTCATCGCGAGCTGAAACCGTGTGAAATTTCTACGCGCGGCAATTAACGCGCCATGCGAAATTGAGGAAAATTATGCTGAAAATAAACGCGCAGAGCCTATATAATATAATGGTGGAGAATTGCTTGACTTTTGAAATTGCCAAATAACCTCGGTCGTTTGCGGCTCAAACGCGCTATATATCGTCCCCATATAATAAAAAATGTGACCCGCCTGCTCATCGTCGCCGCGGTTGTTTTTTGCTCGCTTTTGCGAATCCCAGGTGCTGGACAAACTTTTCGGACCGAGGACGCCAGACGAAAAAGCGTCTCGCGGGGTTTGCGCGACAAAACGAGCGAACAACGCGATCCAACTTTTCTGCTTTCAAGTTTTTTTTCAACTTTGAACCCTGCTGCTGCTGCTCTCGAGCGATTCGACCAACGGAAAAAGTAAAACTCGACGCTAACGCTGCTCTTGAGGATTATGCGGTTTATTCGGCGGTGCGTGCATGCGATACGAGTTGTTATCCAACGCAGCGTGCGTCGACAAACTCAAACTAGACCTACGATATTCAAGGAATATTTTATTGAAATTCGCTCTTCGAGTTTTAGCACGGCGACCAATGGCGGCGGGGCTCGGGCGTCTCTCTCGAAACGCCTTGCCGCGTTTTACATTTTTATCGCGGGTTTCGCGATATGCACGTCGCGCGTAGCAAAAAAAGGGTCGCGAGTCTTTCGAGTTGGCTAGCGGCGGGGATCCGCTCTCGCGCGGAGGTTGGACATACGTCGTCGCGCGGGCCAGGCGAGGCTGGGCGGTATTTTACGCGACGATACGCTTTCCCCGCAACTTTTTCAAATCCGCCGCTTTCGTATATACGCGAGTACATCGAGACCCTCTACCGCCGCCGCCGCCGCAACGCCTCCGTCTTTTTCTTCTCCTCATTTTTTTTTCTTTTTTCCCCATTCGCGTACGCGTTTACCTCGAGCGAGCAAAGCCCACGGGCGAAATCATTAAAAAAAATTTGAAAACAAACGATAGGGGCGTGGCCGGTTTCAAGATGGCCGTAAATCCCTTCGTCTCCGACTGCCCGGAGGCTGGAGCTTTTAATTAATGCAAAAAACATCGGTCCTCCTTTCCCCCCCGCGCCTGCACCGCGCGCGCTCGCTCGCTCGCTGCTGCTGCTGCTGCTGCTACTGCATGCACCCAGCACCGCGCGAATAAGGGTAAGAAAAATGGCTGGCGACCCCGCGCGCGTACCTCGCATTATTCTCATATTTTACAAATATTTAAAATCGCGTTTTGTTGCCTCGTTGTTGTTGTTGTTATCAATTGAAAGACTATATGCGGAGAAAAGAATAGCATTTGTATAGAGCCCGCCCGCGCGATTGAATCAAGTTGCATACGCCAACGAACGCGCGGACCAGCGAGTGGGTCCTGAAAAAGCCAAATTGATGGTAGTTGAGTTAACTTGGGTGTATATATATTGACAATTTGACTATAGTTGAAAAGTCTCGGATCGCTGGCCGTACGTCGTGCCGGTACCGCGGTGACAATGGTGACGTAATAACCCTAGCTATGTTACTCAATTTATTTGTCCAACTTAATTTATTCATGAAAAAATAAATGTTGATGACTTTTATTATACTTTACCACCGCGACTCTACCCGAAGCTTTCGATTGTACCGCAGCAGTAACCGCAGCACGTAATATCTGCCATCCACTTATTCCGACACGTCAAAAATCAACCTTTTGTTTATCTTTTCTGCTTTTTTGAAAGCGCCGTGAGGTAATGATTTTTTTTTTTAATCGGTGATAAATTTTCAATCACCGATCAGTTTTGTTTATCGTTTAACGTTATTGCGAGTTCTTCCGTAATAAGGTACTCTGTGTTAAAAATGGAAATTTTTAAATGAAATAATTGAAAATTTTGCCCCGCAAGAGCCCCCAAAACTATATGCTTATTGTAATCGCAATAAGGGTCTTTGAAGCATCATATTTACCGCAAAAATTGCTGGTCAACAATATTCACCGTATATACCGCATGCGATACTTTATGTACGATTCAAAGGAGCGAGTGTTTTATTTGAAAGGCGAAAAATCAACATGGCAGTAGTCGCGGTGCCGGAATAAAGATGGCGGCCGAATAGCAGCAGCAGAGAACTCGCCGTGTACGCGTCTGTGGAGCAAGCGCGCGATCTAGAAATTCGATTACTCGTCCGATTTAAATATTTAAAATGTTCTTGCAAATTTTAGCGGCGAATTCCAGCGGTTGGCTCGGGGAAAATGGGTGCTTGAATAACGGACTAAATAAACTAACGAGCTGAATTAAAGGATTCATCTCGCGTGTCGTCGTCGTCGTCGCGATGATTTTCTCTTCTATCCCCATTATCATTTGCATATATTTATTTAAAACGTCGTCTTCGTGTCGTCGTCGTCGTCGTCGTCGTCGTCGTCGTCGTCGTCGTCGTCGTCGTCGTCGTCGTCGTCGTCGTCGTCGTCGTCGTCGTCGTCGTCGTCGTCGTCGTTTCAAACTCGCGATGACTCGTAATTGCTCGCTGCCGCGTCCTCCTCATTTCGTTATATATTTTATATTTTCTTCCTTCTCGCGACGCGCGACGAGTCGCGACATTGAAACGAACCAACCAATGAACGATCGCGAACGGAAAATTATTTGAAAATCCTAATGCTCGTTTGTCCGAGCAGGAGTTGATATTTTTTGCAATAATATATATATGGAGCGCGATTCGACGAGCATTGGTACGTACGAGTTGCTTCGCGCGGCTCAATTATTTTCAAGGCACTTGCCGCGAGAGTCTAAAGCAAAAAGGGGTGACGAAGACGAGGACCACGAGCGCACGCATCTTATTTGTGTTTTTTTTTTTTTTTTTTTCAATCGAAATCGGGACGAGTGCGAGTATAAGGTTTTTTCCATGCACCGTTATACATCTCGCAATAAGATGTATATAAACGCGCTCGGTATGGTGTCTCGTTCGAGCGAGTGCCCTGTGTACGTATAGCGCAACGAGGAAGAGGACGGGAGGGAGGGGGTGCTCGAGACCGGTGCCATTAGTAGAAAAATGTTTTCGAAAGCAGGGTGTCGAGTGTGTAGGAGCAAAAGAGTTTCGCTACCATCGTGCAACGAATCTTTGTCATCGATCCAACCTCGAAACGCGGGGAGATAAAAAAAAAAAAAAAAAAAAAAAAAAAACTACCCCTCTGGGGCTTGTACGATGCACCAAGGGCCATGAAAACTTACGCTACAACGATTCCGTCTTG
The DNA here is from genome assembly GCA_963921915.1 of Hyposoter dolosus. NCBI lineage: Eukaryota > Metazoa > Arthropoda > Insecta > Hymenoptera > Ichneumonidae > Hyposoter > Hyposoter dolosus. Next base: position 8,791,271 of record OY998139.1, read on the forward strand.
GCGTAAACGCGAGATTGAAAGCTCTATAATGACAAAATGGCGCGATTCGTCGAAAGACATCGGTGGAGCAGGGAGCGCGCACGCGGCGGGGCCAAAATTGGACTGGCTCCGATGGCTATTGAAAAAGAGACGCAGCGAGCCTCGAATTTTAGGGTGTGCTGAGAAAAATGAAATCAAGTACTAAACGACTCGCGCGCGCGATGCCATTTTTCCTTTCTCTGCTCCCTGCTTCTTTCTCGCCGCATCAGCATCATCGCGCGGGGGCGGTAACGAGGAGGAATAAAAATAATTGACGCGCGTTGGTTTCGTCGGCCATTTTGAATAGATACGCGCGCGGGTACTCGGGATAAATCATTTTCCAACATTTTCCAACATTTCTTTTTATATATGCGAAATAGCGCTTGTTTTTGCCGGTATATTGTATATCCGCGCGAGGCGGAGCTGGCTGGCGGGGGGGTTTGAAGCGTCGTCGGAGTTGGGAGCAGCGCGCGCGGTACCAGCACCAGCATCAGCATCAACAGCGGAAGAACGAAGAAGAAACGAACGCGCGCGAGCAGGGGGATAAGATACCATTATCCAAAGCAGTCCCCCTCTTTTCTCACCCCTTTTCAACTCCGGCTCGAATAATAATGCGCGCGTACAACATCCCTTCAAATTCGTCGCTCGCCGCCGCGTATGACCGTTTTTAGCTGACGACACGTCGTTCAATATGGATTTATAATATAACGAGGGGGTGAGTTAACATATGCGCATAAATCCATTATATGTGAGACATTCAGCGACGGCTTTGTGTCAACAACCGCGCGCGACACCATGGCTTTTGGCCGTATCGCGCGCGCCGCGCGCAATAAGGCGTACAGATGGAGAACACGGTGAAGGCAAAACCGCGGCATGCAGGTTTAGCGCCAATTAATGCTCATCATCTCGGCAAAAATCTAGAGAGAAAATAATAAAATTAATATTAAAGGCGCGCGGTTTATTATTCAAGTTGTGCGTGTAAATTCAGCGAGTTTCGAAATGGCAATAATGATATATAGGATGAGCATCGGGGATTTTGCTGGTTGACGCGGTCCTTTGTTGATAATATATAAAGCGGATGACGAGGGGCGCGTTTATAACGGTCCGGGGATGAGAAAAATAAACGGGTCCTGGCTATATAGCGGGGTTCGCGCGCGGTCGGCTCTGCTTTTATCCGCGTAAGATATCGAGAGGCGGAAAACGCGCACGGGAGCAGAGTACGAGATGGCATTTTCCCTGGACCACTAGCTCCCTACAAAAGGCTTCTGGTTGTGACAAGCATTCACTCTCGTGGCGAGCCCCTATATAGCTGCTATCTGCTATAAATAAAAAGAGAAGAAGAGAAAAAAAGAATAAAAGATATGGGCAAAGGGGAAAAAAGGAAAATGCTATATACGTATATGAGGTGGCGGCGGCGGCGGCGGCGGCGGCAAGGAATGCGACTTCTGGTCCGTGAAAAAGCGAGCGTCTTTAAAAGTCGCCGGTGGATAGCGAACAATTGCTATTGATAAAACGACTTTATCCGATGCTCCCTGCTGCTGCTGCTGCTGCTGGACCTTTCCTAAAGAATAGCCCGCGCATCCATATATAGGTAGTAAGCGTAATACCGAGTCGTGATTAATTTGCTGATAGAAATTTCCAGCAATTTCCTAAATGGACTCTTCCGTTGTGGTTCCGTGCATGTGCGCGGCTGCTGCTGCTGCTATTTCATTATCGAATCGTCTCGGCGGAATCCTCAAAATGCACAAAATCATGCTCCGCTTCATTTTTCGAAGCAGGCCAGCAGGAGGAAAATAAAAGACGTTCTCGGAGCGTACAGCCATTTTCCAGCAAGAGCAGCAGCAGGTGGCTCGGAATTCCGTCACTCGCCAATTAATAAATGTGCTTTTATTCCCGCGCGCGAGTATAAAATGTGGTGAACCCCCGTGAGTCATTGGATCGAAGAATCCGAGCAAGCGGGGCGAGTTAAAATGGCGACGCGCCAAAGTAGTGCACCCGGTGCGGCATTAGTTGATAAACGAAGCGAAATAATTTGATGCGGAGGGCGAGTGTGCAAATTGTGCGCGATGAGGAGTACTATAAGAAATCGCGGAGCAGAGGAATAAATATACAATATCTTGACAAATAATGCCCGCCGCCTGCTTACGTTGGCAATAATACATCAATGTAATATTGCCCTTGCACTTGATCTCATGAGATTATCGCGATTGGACAGAATCTCGGAGAAATTTATCAAATTTATTATCAATTTCTCGGTTATAACGCGGCAATTTCCCTCTATCCTATAGCCGCGCGCGAGCTCTTGATAAATCGTTGATACGGAGATACGCGGAAGCAGCGCTTATGCAACGCCGCGCGCTTTTCAACGACGAGCCTCATCCCCGTCCGCCCCGACTCGCTCACTCGCCGTTTCTATCTTCGCTCGACCGGAAGTCTCCGACGAATAACTGCTACAGCCATTTCCGTACCGCTTTCGATCTATTGCTTTGCAAAACGGCGGCGGGGGTGAAGCAGCAGCAGCAGCAGCAGCAGCAGAAATCGAATAAGGGCTGCAAAATTGATAACGGGCGGTCGCGGGGAGACCGAGTCGACTTTCAAGGCGGTTCATTTGCCGCAACAGCAGTCGCATATTCCAACCAAATGCGCGATGAAACGCAATATTTTGCCGCGGCTCCCTCGACCCCCCGGGCGCATTCCATTTTGTTTCATACTTTTTCTTTTTTTCGCATAAAATGTGATGAAAAATAACGCAAGATCGATAGCAGCAGGCAGAAATAAAATGAAAAAGTCGCAGCGTATCGCTATAGGAAAATTGGAGCATTTAATTAGACGTGTTGTATATACATGCACGCGCGAGCAGGATGCGCCGCGGAAATGGAAGATAAAAATTGGGACAACGCGAGAACGACGACGCGCGGTTATTATTTACAACAATGGAAATAACAATGAGAGAGTGATGCGCGAGAGAAAAATTGATGCATCGTGGCGGTATAGCGGATTATAATCGATAGGGGTTGGTGCCATGATTTCTTGAAAAGTAGGGGGGCCGGAGGGTGCACGATCGACGATACATATATAGCGGGAGGTCGCAAAGAATGGCGTAACCGGGTTGGATGTTGCACGGGTAAAAAGGCGCGAGGCTCGTCCAATGTCGGTTGGAGCAGCAGCGACAACAGCAGCAGGCTTGCGGACGAGAAATATGAATATTTGTTGGAGTAGCAGCTAGCGCAATATGCACTGCCCCGGATTATTCGCTCTCCCCTCATCCTTTCATCCCCTTATTGCTCGCCGCGAAGGGAGAAGAGAAAGAGAGAAAGAGAGAAAGGAATAAAAAAAAAAAAAAAAAAAAAAAAAAACATTGAGAGCGCATATTCTGGCGTAGCCGCGTGCATCCGCCCCTCCGCGCGAGAGGAGGAGAAAAAATTTTATGGTTCGCCCGGGTGCAACAAAAATCTCTTGATCCGTCCCGCTCGCGACACGAGCGTCGCGGCGGCGGGCTTTAAGGTAGGAGAAAAACTCTCGACGATGCAACACGAGTTTTGCGCGATTTGAAATGCAGTCCGGCACGATTGGTCCGACGCCCGGGTTGGTAGGCGTGGCTCTTTTACAACCTTTCCATTTTCCATCCGCGCGCGTATACATTTTTCTCCCTTTGCCTCTCTCTCTCTCTCTCTTGAGAGAGAGAGAGAGGGAGCGATTTGTTATACCGCGGCGCGCGCGGGGGGATGCGACGAGAGAATCTTTTCTCATTTTTCTCCTCTGCTTGCTCTCGCCACTCTCTCGCGCGCACAATATCACACGTCCGAAGCCAGCAAGCCCTGTATGACGCTCCCCCATCCATTCGCACCCGCGATATCGAAGCAAATATATTCGCAACTTGTTTTCCTCATGCTCCTGCTGCTGATGCTCTGACGAGCTCTTTGTCGTCCAAGATTATAAAAATTTCAATAAATATGCGCAATGTTATATCTACTCCTGCGCGCATGGAATACCGAATGCGAAACTTCTCGCCGCCGCATCCACCTCCCCCCCGCATTTCCATTAAAGTTTAAAAATGCTGCTGCAAATATGCTTCATCGGCGCAGCAAAGTTATAGGAATCATCGGCTCGCCCGTGCATGCGAATCAAGATATAATTGTCATAATTGCGTCCGAGATATATTAAAATATGTCACTCCGGCCGCCGCAAGTGAGACTATAGACTCGGAGAAGAGCAAGACGAAAATGTCAGAGACAAGAGGAAATCGCTCTTGACGTTTAGCCGTCTCAGCACATTAATATTCATAATCCCGGGGTAACTATATATATATATATATACATACGGACGGCTTTCGAGCATCGCAGCGGCCGCGCGGATATTTGTATACGCTTTGTATACGTATTGTCGATTTTTCAACAAAAGTTGAGGAATAAATTGCAAAATCGCAAACTCGACGACTGCGTCATCGAGTTATTGACCAAGTGCCAAAAGATTGACGAAAATTTTCCTCTCCCGTATGCTCATCCGCTGGATTTTGTTCCCGCAGCAGCGGCAGCAGTGCGATCGAGCCACTCTATACACCGCGCGCGATATCCTTCTCCCTGCTGCTCCTTCGAATTTGTGCCGAGCTCTCATCTTGCTCAAATCTCGTTCGATGCGATAAGAGTAGCAGCAGCAGCAGCAGCAGCATCCCGGGTAGAAATTTGGTGGGGCTACGCCGTCGGGTTCAAATGACCTGATATCGGTGCCTCATGGATAGAAACTGATAAGTACCCGATCAAAACGTAACGCGCAGTTTCCTTATGAGGAAATGGTCAGTATACCCCGATCAGTGCCTCACATGATGAGTGAATCCCCTGTAACCAATCAGGCACACACGACAGTCCCTGCTTTAAATTATAAAGCAATAAAAACAATTAAATCTTTATTAGATTTATTAGATTTTTTTCCGAAACGTATTTAATAGGTTATTTATTTATTTGTGGATTCTTTATTATATCACAGTATTATTTTTTTGATTAAAAACGACTCAGTAATATTCAGACTCTTTTACTCAGCTTCCTCGTTTTCGTGTCTATCTTCCTGTCTGTCGGTTTCGCTGATCTCGCTCATGGCCTCTGGTTTGATCTGTGGTTCTTCGTCGCTCTCGTTTCCGTTGTTTGATTTTTGGGCGTTAGGACAAACGACGAGTTTGCATAAGTAGCCATCGTAGAGATCCTCCAACAAATCTCCCATCAAAAATAAATAATTAATCGTCAAGAGCGACAAGTTATAGCGTGTAACGAGCGAGAGATTATATCGTCAATAAGAAAAGAGAAATTGAAAAATATAGAAAACATGGAAAGTGATTGAAGAACGCCGCGTCAGGCTCGTCGCGTTTCAAACCGATTACACACCTCTAGCTATTACAAAAAATACATGGCAGGTAGTTCCTAGCCGTCAAATCGTGAACAACTCGTCAGTACGAACTCGTAAGGTGCCCCGCCTCAAATCATCGTACCGATTACGAACCTGTCGATAATTTATCTCGCAGGGGCTACCTGGTGATAAAATTATGAGGAACTGATTAGTACCAACCTATCAGGCATTCCTTGTTTCGCACTGACAAAAAACTTTCCAATAACATGCGTTAAAAGGGATGTCTGATCGTCAAATGACGAGGTACCCATCAGTAGAAACCGATCAGGTTACCCCAGCCTCCAACTCATAAGGTACTGATGCTCATAGGGATTGCCCGACCAAATTTCTACCCGCGCGGCAGCAGCAGCAGCAGCAGCAGCAGCAGCAGCAGAGTGTGTCTTTGTAGCACGACGATTAAATTTACTTTTTTTTTCACTCGTGACACGCGCGAAGCGAGCGACAGCAGCATGCAAGGGATGAGAGGTGAGCATTTTTTTCCATACCTCTGAATAACTAGCATTCTTGCGCGATGTATGACACTAGAGGCGGTGAAAAGCAGCAGCGTCGTCGAGCGGCCACTAGACAAGTCCAAGTACCGGATTCTCTCAGCACCGCGAGTCTCGTCGTATACATGCACGCGCAGCAGTGTGTGTTTGTTAGCAAGGGCCTGTTGCATCTTTTCTGGCCCTCGGGCCAAGAATCATCCATCCCGGCCCTCTCATCTCGCAGCCACCTCTTTGCCAACTTATTTCGGGCTACTCCCGCCAAAATGTTTCTACTTTCTTTCCACTCGCTCGTTGTTGTCGTCGTCGTCGTCGTTGTCGTCGTCGTCGTCGTCGTCCTCCTCCTCCTCCTCCTCCTCATTCGTTTTTTCACCACTTTTCTAGGTCGTCCGATGCACGCCGGTGGCATTATGCACGAGACAAACCATATTTCGAGATTCTTTCTTCGCTCGATCCTATTACCGCGCGTTATTCATCGCGTATAACGGCGAGCCCATTTTATTTTCTCCCTTTTTCGCGTCGTCGTCGTCGTCGTCTTCAGCAGCAAGCAGTCTTTGCGGTGCGTTGTCGCGTATTCCGTTGCACTCTCCGCGAAAAACATTTCGCGATATAACGAGCAGGGGATAAAAAAAAAAAAAAAACTTTGCTCTCATCCGTTACCAGCGCGACGCGGTATTTCGATATTTCTTTCATCGCGCAATGTCGTCGCGGCGCGAGACAAGTTTCGCCGAATCGATATATACGCGGCGAATTTCGAGGGAATAATATCGAATTCGTCAAGTATATCCGAGTTTTTTTTTTTTTTCAATTCTCTCTTTAAGCTTTTCCTAATCGAATCTTCGGTCAAACTATTTTTTGGCAATCGTCGCAAATATTTGAGAGAATCTGGTTTTTTGAATGGCGTTTTTAGTTGGGATTTAACCCTTATTCGTGGCCACCGTGGATATCGAACTCATGCACGAATGCAATGACCACCTTTCGGCGTAAATATCTACTAGTTCCCGGTATAAGTATTATACCGCCGCCAACGCTAAAATCTCCAACATCTACTCTTGAATCAAGCCACTTCCAATAATGGAATAAATATGTTTTTTTAAAAGCGCGCTTTTTTTTTTTACAAAAGAACCAAAAGGTCCAAATTTTAGACAAAAATATTGAAAATCAACCGAGCGACGATTATATTTTAGTTAGAAAACTTTTTTTTCCCGTTTATTTTCTTCATTCTGCATTTAAAAAAATATGTTTGCCTTTGATTTATTTCAGGAAAGTTTTTCCCATCTAAACTGAAATGTCTAAAGGATTTTGTCGAGTAATTTATTGAGAATTTTCGGGCCGATAGACTCAATTACAATGCGGGTTCAAAAATAGACCGGGTATTGCAAGGTTTCGATATTTCACAAGGGTTTTTGCGGTGAGCATTTTTCTAAATGCGACACGCATTCCGCAACTTGCAACTTTTGAATCCTCAATCGTTATAAAAAAAAAGTTTTCGCGTTATCTACTTATTTGACACACCCGCGCGCCATCTTTATAACCGCGTATATTTTATCAACCTCGCAACTTACACTGTTGCTGCTGCTGCTGCTGCTGCTGCTGCTGCTGCTGCTGCTGCTGCTGATCCGTGACGCGTGCACTAATCGGTAATATACGCTGCTGGGCATATCTCGAGTATATGATTCACGAATCACTGGACATGCAGAGACTGTGTGAAAAAAACATATTAGCATGAATAAATCTGTGGGAAAAAACTGCCACGTCGTAGGTGTATGGGTGTTTCGTATCCACTCCATAGCGGCTTTTTCAATTTTGTAATGGCGTTTGAGCAAATCCCGCGCACCATAATATAATGCATTCAACAACATTATTGAGTGTGTTGAAAAGCGTTAAAAAAGAAATTCCACGCATTTTCAACTGGAGTGGCGAGCTGTTTTTAAAAATGATTTTAAACGATGCTGCAACGATGCATGAATATTTCGGGCGAATCGTGACTCTTGTCATTCTCAGATGCCCGATGGATTGCGCGACGACGATGCTGGATGATTATGGCGTTCCGCTGGAACCCCAAAACGCCCTCGGGCGTATTTTCAAACTCGGACATACGGGCTATTGAACGCAAAGCTGCCTGCTCTTCCGTTCCAGAATCATCGAGGCTCGTTATCAAATCAAGCTCGGTGAATCATATTTGACTGCTCGTATGAAAATAATTACTACGCGCCGCATCGATTGAACATCATCACCGCAATAGCTCGCTCCCGCGGGTATTTCAATTTTCCTATTTTTCCTTCGAAGCGGAAATTCCTGTGTATATATACGTAGCGAGTACGCGTTGTCTCCGAACGTGGCCAATATAGAGGAGCATGGATATACCCATAGAAACGGCTGGCCCTTTTCAACCCCCCCTGCCATTTCCGTGTCATCTTCGCTCGCTCAGACCGTTGGCCTTTCGCCGCGCGTTTAAACCATAATTGGATTCGCGCGCGACGAGCAAATGACGCGAGAACAACGCGCCGAGAAGCCAATAATGATATCGTTCCTCCGCACGTCCTCGACAACGTCGTGAATCGCGACGTGCTTAGACCGAGATTTGACGTCGATGGAACGACAAATCGAGCCAATATTCTCGCCGCCGCGCCGCCTGCTCGCCTTTCTCTCGGCATACTCGCCCGCGCCCAAATTTTAACCCGCCCCCGATCGCGGACTCTCTATTCACCGGCGACGAAATTGACGATGAAAATGATCGTTGAAAAAAAAAAAAGAAAAACAACAACGTACGTATACGTACATTAAGCAAAATGAAACGGGCAAATGTATTTGTTCATTTTTCAAATTTCAATGAATAAAAATCCAATGACGCGCGGAAATGAGATAAAAGCCAAAGAAAATGTCGGTCCCGCAAATTGGCATAATCGTTGAAACGTCTCGTTCCTCAAGAACCGCGTTTCATCGCGCGCGCGCGACCAAGAGATCATTAAAGCAACGCTCGACTTGTGTAGGGGATTAAAAAAAAAGAAAAAAAAAAAAAAAAAAAACAAACAAATCGCGCGGCGAGAGACGAAAACTCGAAAGAAAAAGTGAAAAAAGTCTGTTGGCAGAGATTAAGAGCAGTCTGCAACTTTGCGACAACATTATCGAGGAGGAAGCTAGAAACGTGTTTCGTTAACGAGCGATCGCGCGACGAGACGAAAAGAATGTACAAGTTTGACGCGCAATCGCTTTTCAAGTCGTATTCTATTCTTCACCACAGAGGTGTGTGTTTTCCTATTTCATTACTTTTTTTTGTTTTTTCTCGACAGGGTCGATGATGCCGCGATTCGTATGCCGGTCGGTTTAAAAACGAGATGCACAGAGAATGTGCCAGAGTATTGACCAAAGTTGGGTTCGTAAGGGTGCAAGTAGACGGCAGCACGTCCGGTATTACCGGCATCAATTGAGCCGCCATCTATCGAAAATTACTTCAACTTTTCCACAATTAACCGCCCCCGCCGCAATAGCGCATTCTCGTATTTAAATGATATATATCGTCAAAATTCACCCGCGCCGAGTTTACTTTTATCGCGAGTATATTATTATTATTACTATTATTATATCGATTCGGTTCGATGATCGAACCAAGTTGACCGAGGTTATTCCCTGAAATTTATGTCAATTTATGAAATTATATATTTCATCGATCGCGTATATAGGACTCCGCGAGCAGGAGGCTCGGATCGGCCGCGATCGAGAAATGCAAAGGAAGGAAGCAAGGACAAGCGAGTTTGATGGGAGATTGGAGAGTCAGCGGGCTCGGCCGGAGGGGATGAGGATTGAAAATATCTCGAGTGCGTACATCAGCGGGGGAAAGGGTCCGGTGAGAAAAAAAAGAATTTTTGTTTTTTTTTTTTTTTTTTTTTTTTTTTAAATTGAGGGGGGCCTGTGGCTTCCTGGCGCGATGCTCGTTGCCGTGGTACTCGACGTCGAGTCGAGAGGAGATTAAAAGAAAGACTACCAGTTAGAAGCGATGACTCGGTCACTTTTTTCCCTCAACTTTTTTCAAGAGCAGAAATTATCCTGTCGCCGCATCATTTTTTCTTCTCGCTATACTCTTGCTGGTCGTCGTCTTCGTCTCTTATTTTCGTGGGTGGTCCGGGATTATATTTTTCCCTCGATTCCTCATCGAGCTAGCCTCGGGTAATGACGCGCGGAGCGAAAAAAAAAGAAAAAAAAAAAAAAAAAAATGAGGGTGGTGGATGATTTGTTGGAGAGTGTCGTATATAGAAATTTGAGGCTAGCTCTTATTTTTGGATAAATTGAGAGGCCGCGCGCGCCCGCGCCCGCGTATGCTCGCGCTGGAACGAAAAAGCGCGCGGATCGGAGCAACCGAGCAGACGTACAGCTATATCTATTGACCATCGCGGTAATCACGGCGGAACACCGTGTCGTAATTCAATTGAACGCGTTCCCCGATTCAACATTTTCGCTTACAAAGAGCGTGCGAGGGGTCAGGCCAGCAGGGAAATTGGGGGAGGTTCGAGCTTAATTGGAAAAGCTTTGGGATTAACGGTTTTGCAAAGATCGGCGGAAAGCCTTATTCCTTTTACGGACTTTCGGGTCAAACGAATTTTACCGAGTCCTCTTTCGCCTCTGCTGCTCTCTTTATTTGCGCCTTATTCCGCTCGGATATAATATAGAAACATCATTTATATATTCCGTTTGAAAAGAATTCGGAAACGGACGCATGTCCAATTTTGTTCATTTTATTTAAAAATAATGCAATAGTTGCAAATCGGTTGGTATAGAAGAAAATTGCATGGCCTTTCTCCTAGCTGCATTGTTTTCCTATACTCGATCGCGCACGCGTCTGCAATGTTTGATAATTTGGCGCTTTCTAGTCAATCGGCAGAAGCTCGATAGCGCTTTTACGTTTCGCACTTGCTGCGCTGTCAAAACTATCGTCGCCCAACAGACGAATATGACAAGTCTTATTAGGGCATAATTAGGGCAACATATGGGGCAAAATGAACTAGGCTCGAAGCCAAAAGTTTTCGGAATTGATGAATTTTTTTTTGGTTTGGCTCTAAACGACATTTTCAGCTAAAAGGGCTCAATCGAAGAATTATTAGCCAAAATAAACGTGCAAGGCAAAGTATAATACTAAAATTCGAAATTGCATTCCATCTTTTTTCCGGGTTGAAATTATGTTTTAATACTCACACATTTTTTTCGACGGTACACGGAGAAAACAGGGAACTCCGAAGTTTAGAATTAATACTATGCTTTAAAAAAAAAATATCATAAAATATCGAAAAGTATTGAAAGGAAGACAATAATTGTAATTATGGTATAGTAATAATGAAGAAATTTAAATTTTGACCTACGATATGACACGTAAACTAATACAAATAATACATTTAATTCGACATCTTGTGATTTTTCGTAGTTTTCTGAAATATTTTGCCTACGGGATTTCTCCGTGTAATCATAGCCCAAAGATTTTAGGCATTTTTACAGGCAGGAATAATTTTTCTTGCGCAATGAATAGAGAATGCGACTATAAATGTTTTCTACTTCTGGTTGAGCCAGTGAACGGTTATATCGGCCTTTTCGATCATCCTGTTGTCACAACCGACACCATACTCTTAGGAGTATATCTATATACACGCGTAACGTATAGACATCTGAATAGAAAAGCCTATGGAACATAGTGTTTGCCGCTCGACACTCAAACATCCAACTTTACTTTCACGCCATTCGGACGTTCAGGCTTTCAGGCTTTGTTGAGCTCAGGGTGTCTTCGGAAGGGTTTCTTTCAGAGTGGCTGAAACAAAAAAATTCAATAACTATGAGGTTACGAAGGCCGTAGATATACCGCATTTATGGACCGCGAAAGAATAATGCTAAATGAGAAAATGATGCATGATTACACCGACAAGTCAGAAAAAGTTGAAATGTAGTTCACTGCTGATTTCAAAATGGATGAGTTCCAACAAAATTAAAGAAAGAAAAATAAAAAAATCATTCCAGGCTCGTTTTTATTTATCGACACAGTAGACCGAAATTTAATTTTTTCAACCACAAACGAAAATGTGACAAAGATGATTTACGATTTTGCCCCATATAGATTTATCCCTTTCATACTCCGGTTCAATTTTAATATCTGTGAAATGTTGCAAATGTACTTGTCCCGAGATTCTGCCGAGTCTCCGTATATCGATATTGTTCTCGCGGTGGGGAAATTTTACTCATTCGTTTTAACGTTACTACCGAAAATATCTAAACAATGGTCGCGCGCACGTGTGGGGAGGATAAAATAAAGAAAATGTCGAATTTTTATTCAGAGATTTGTCGAGAATGAAGAAATTCAAATTAGCGGGAGGAGCAAAATGTGGAGGCTCTGGAAAGCTACTGCGAAAAACTGTAAATTGAGGCGTCGCGCGGTTGAAAGGACGCGAGAGCTAGAGTAATCTGGATAAAGGGTGTATATACATGAGCGCGATTCATTTTTCATTTGGAAAAGGCATTAAGGAGATTGCAAAGTCAGATTTGGGTATTGAAAGAAGCGCGCGCGGGAGTACCTAACGATGAGGGGAGCAAGAAAATGAAAGAAAGAACGAATGATTATGCGGATAAAAAAATAAGGCGATGAGGTATGAAAGAGTAGGTGGGAAGTAAGAGAGGATTTGCAACGAGCGGGAAGCGATTAATATTTATTATCTGCATATTTGCCGCTTCATGCGAGCAGATCGTTTTGTATAGCTTCCTCTCGCGCGACGGTCGTAGGTCGAAGGCGATGACGAGGATGCTAGAAGCAGGCTAAAAAAATTCCTGGGCAGGGATACGCGAGATGACCGCGGGAATTTCGTTGGACTCGCGACGAAAAGGCCAGAATGACGGACGCGGAGCTAGCAAGTTTGAGGATATGCTGCATGGGAAAAACCGAGAAACAAAGGGTCGAAGGCGTGCGCGGTGCGGAGTCGAGCCGCCGCGTCCCGCCGCCAGCAATTGGCGCTCTTAATTTCAACGTTTCATTGGAAATTCGTCCTTATGAAAGGCCTTGGCGTATATAAGAATTGAAAAGGGAATAACGGGGGCGGGGGAGCGGGTTTTTGATCGATTCGCGCATCAGCCAATGAGACCAGCGAGGTATCGCTTTCTCATTGGCCCGTTGCCAAACCACTCCCACCGCGGGTTGAGACGGCCTGTACGACAAAGTACGTTTCACGCTGCCAAAAATATCGGCCGCGATATTGCTCTTTGAAATTTTTCGAAAGTACGAAATAAAGCCGCCGCCGCCGCCGCGCTCGCGGCTGACAATTTTCATTTCGCCGCAGACACGTCCACGCGATCCAACAACGAAACATTTTTTTGTGTAAAAACTAAAAAGTCCGTTTGCGATGCGTATGAAAAAGCAGGATGAAAAAGTTTGTCCAGTGTAATTCGGGCTTGGCGTAGGCGTTGCCATTGACGGGCGTCAACGATCCAAGGACCGGCCCACTTTCTTAACTAGGGCTATGCCTCGTCGAATGCCGTGATAAAAAAGAAAAAAAACCGACCAATCGGGAGATCGGAGAGGGCCACTGTCGCGCGAGTTGAGAATATACACCGCACAAAACGGCCCCTCACCCCGCCAAAGTTGTACCTCGTACCGCGCGGCGGCGGCGGCAAAAAGAGCGCGTCCTCGTTTTTTCGATCCGTTCTCACATCCGCGCGTGCTGGTAAAAGCCGTCCGTGTGCTCTAGCAGCTACAAGTGTGGGTGCCTCATCCGCGTGTCTCTGCATACCGCCCCACTGCTGGGACAGCAGCATCGGGCCCTTGGCGCCGCCCTTGGCGAGCTCCCTACCGCCGCGCACACACCCCGCCCCTTTCCGCCTCTTCCGCGTCCGCGATCAGATAGGGATGCTGCTGCTGCTGCTGCTGCTGCTGCAACGAGCGTTATAAAACACCAACTAATACTCTTTTCTCGTCTCTCTCTCGCTCCCGCGCGCGGCGTCTCGCGAATTTTTGTCGAGCCCCTCCCCGCGACTCCCGCCTAGGCCAGGCCTCAGCCTCTTTTCCCGCCCTGTCGCCGCCGCCGCCGCCGCCGCCGCCGCCGCTGCTGCTCCGTGTGCATCGTCGGCGCTCGTGTAGTTTACGTGTGCTTGCCGCGGTGCGTTCGGGCGCGTCTCGTCTGCGCCCGGTCCTCTTGTATGCTCCTGGCTTATTCCACGAGTCACCCCCGTCAGCGGCCTCAGTTGCCGATCGCACCGACGACGATACGGTACGCGGGACTGAGAAGAAAAAAAACACACAATTCGGCGCGTCCACACGGAAAACGTTTCTCGATCGCGCGATCAACGGCCATTATCCTTTGCGATTTAAAGAATATTTAAAAGACGAGTGTTTGTCCTGTTCGCGCGGGCCTACATAAATTGATATATCGAATACGGGCGGCGGGTCGGTGCGCGTGTGGGTGCGTGCGTGCATTTTTTTCATTGTTTTTATACACATGTTGGCGCGACTGGGAGGAAAAAATATTGAAGAATTTATATAATAAGGAGCGGCGGCGGCGTCGGCGGCAGAGTCTGCGAGAAAGAACAAAAAAAAAAAAAAAAGAAACGAGTGAATGGAGCTGGACAACTGCATGCTGGATGGAAGCGGGGGAGCTTTCTCTCTCTGCTCGTGATGCCGGTAACCCGATCCGTGCAATCTTTCGGCATTGAGTAGAGAAACAATAATAACAGCAGTGGCCGAAGCACCAGCTTTCTCCCTCCTGCTTTCCTCCCTGCTCCCTCCCTCCCTCCCTCCCGCCCTCTCTCTCTCTCTCTCTCTCTCTCTCTGTCTACCCTCGCGCGTAAAACCGCCGCCGGACGAATGTCTCGTGCATCGTTTAGTGAAACGCGAAAGCAAATATTTTCCCGGCTAATGTTGATAAAAACACAAAAAAACATCGATAACGGATCGTCCATTTTGACGAAGCGAAAGTTTCATTGCGAAATAAATGTTGATTTAAGAATAAACGACCAAGACTACTGTTACTACTACTACTAGTACTACTATCACATCGAGAAAATTCTAAAGGAACGGTAAACATCGAAATAAAATAATAACAAAAGTTGGATCCGCTGAATGACCCGACGGTAGAGGCACGAATAAGTGGAGAAAAGCAGGTGGCCCGCCGGACCTCCGCGGCCGCCGTCGCATCGCGCGACAATAATCAACAATCCCCTATTTTTGAATTGTGCACGGTGGGCTGGTGCTCCTCGAATAAGCTTGATTACTACGGCGGGGTCAAAGGATCATCGATCTAGGAAGGTGATTCGTTGCGGAGCGTGATATATTAGACGCGGGTCGAAAAAACTCGTATGCAGCCGCGGTCGTGGTGCGGCCCGTCGGCACACGCGCGAGCTTAAAACTTGATATTTGATATTCCGGCGCGGACCCGTGATGCAAAATTGAGCCAAAGAAGCAGCAGAAGCCCAAGATGCCGCAAAGATCGCCTTTCGCGATCCAAGAGCTTTTGGGCCTGAACGGTACCGGGAATAATGGAAGCGGCGGCGGTGGCGGCGGTGGCGGTGGCGGTGGCGGCAGCGGTGGCGGCAGCGGTAGTAGCGATCGCGGTGGATCGCCGCAAAGTTCACCGACCGCGGGAGTATCGGCCGTTTCTTATGCTCCGACCGCGTCTCATCATCACAAGCTCTGGGAATACATGCCCAGTCTCACCAATCATCTCGGCAACCTGGGAAACTTGGGCAATCTGGGTAATCTTACGGCCTCGAGGATGGCCTATTTGAATGCTCAGGCGGCGGTCGCGGCCGCGTTCTTACCGCCGCCGCCGCATCCCCATCCGGCCCATCACGTTCCCCATCATCAGGTACATCAACCTGGACAATTGACCGCTTCCTCCGGCGGAGTCTCCGTTCATTCCGCTTCTCACGGGCAACACGTACTCGCCGGCACCGCGGTCTCGGTAAATCATCATCAACACAGTCCAAATCAACACACGACCGCTCATCACGGTAAGTCGACAAAACTATAATGGAAATGATTCATGCAGCAGCAGCAGCAGCAGCAGCAACAATAACGAATTTATCGTTTAAAAGTAAATTGATAGCCTGCTCCCGCGCGCACATCTCGTTTATTTGTCTACGTTATTAGGAGAGGCGTGAAAGCGTGCACTTGGCAGCGGCGCCGGCGGGTAAACTATCGCTAGCGTAATATATCTATTTATATTCTCTCCGTCTATTTGTAGTAGTACCTACATATATAGGTACGCGGGAGAGGGAGAGAGAGAGAGCAGAGGCCACTCGAGATCGCGTTACCTCGTAAATCGATACTCTTTCTTCTCTCGCGTGCGATTCGTCTTTCGGAAATGCTACGAGACTAATGTTGGCACAATTGAATGCTCCGCGGACGCCCCGCGCCGCCGGGGACGACTCTCCATTGTCCGCTAAACACCAAAATAATTCATTTTCGTGGCAAATAGTAAACTCGATACGCGCGTATACCTTGGCCGGGCCGCAGCTGCTGCATTTCCATCAATAAAATAGCGAGCACGTGTGTCGGTCGAAAAAGAAAAACAAAAGAAGCACACTGCTCAATTTCAAATAAGGTGGTACAGTCGATTCGCGCCATATTAGTGCCGTTGGGCCAAGAAAAAGCGAAACGGCGTGCGCGCGTGAAATTAAAAACATCAATTTCTACGAATTAAGCAGCAACGCGAAGCAGGAGCAGAGAATTTTTCAAAAATTCTCCGAGCTACTCTCGCCTTTGAGCGTTTTGTGAATAATTAGTGGTATAATGAGTCGAGTGTTGGCCAGACCCGCAATGTCTCACCAGCCGCACAAAGGACCGGCAACGAAAAAAAATAGAAATGAAATGAAAAAAAAAGTTATGTGAAAAAACGTAAGAATATGGCCGCTTCGCGTCTCTCTGCTGAAATAAATAATGGGTTCTCAACCCCGCTCTCGCCAACGATTCTCTCTCTCTCTCTCTCTCTCTCTCTTTCTTGCGCCCTAGCTCTTTTTCGTCATCGCGCCGGACCCTTTTCACTTTGGTCCTTGCTGCTGCTGCTGCTGCTGCTGCTCGCGAGCGCGCGAGCCTCTAATCCCATTAAGCTTTCTCGCTCGCCTCGAACGAGTCAATTTGTCGACAAACCCTCGAGCAGCAGGAGCCGTAACACCACGCGCGCGGACAAGACGCGAGACAATGACGATGAGGCGCGATAAGAAGCGGCGGGAATGTTGCACGCGGAATTGGTCGACGAAATAACCCAAGCAGCTATGAGCCATTGATATTTTAAAATGACAAGCAGGGAGAATCGCAGTCGCGCGCCCGAGTGGCCAAGAAAAAAGTTGGTGAATTTTGAGAACAGTTTTTGGATATCGTGTTACCCCTCCGCAGCATGCGACGCGATGAGGTACAAAGCTCGTGGCCCTTCCATTCAAACGTCACTCTCGCACCTCTTCGCTCAGCTTCTCACCCCATGCCCGTGCACGCACGCACACTCGCATACGCCACCAGTTAGGATATACAAATTTTTATTTCTCGAAGCATATGCATACATCGCTCTCGTATATACCAGCTATATTAGGATTGTATTCTCCGCAGCAGTATGGAGAAAATCTTGTGCCGTGCGCATTTGGCCGAGTATTTTTTATTTTTTTTTCCATATTTTTCTTTTTTCTCGGACGCGCACGAGAGATCTCCGCTGCGCCAGCGGCAAGCACCGCGGCCCCTGGAAATATCATTATTTCGTATCGCCTCGATCCTCTTTTTCACACAAGTCTTGGGAGACGACTCTATAAACTGTGCACGCGATTACTTATTTATTGTTTCGCCAAATCGCTCGTCCATTTTGCAAGTTTCGGTATTACGCACAGGCAAGGTTCATGTATATACGAGAGTGCATGGGCGCGCGGAAGCTCATATACCTATATATACGCGTACTTTTGACGGGTTCGCGTATACGTGACGCGCCGGGTGACGTTGGATATGCTTTCTCGCGGCGAGGCGCGTTTGAAGTTGGCAATCAACTAGATTGCCTATCAACGCCTGAGAAACAACCCGGCCAGCAGCTTTCCCTGCTTCTAAGCGTCCTAGCCGCGCGCGCGAATAACCACCTCCGCTGCTCCCTGATGATGCTGCTCATGCACCAAGACCGCGCGCGCGAGCTTCGCACTCTCCCCCTCTTTCCTCCTCCTCCACCTCCTCATCGCCCGCGAGTGCGAACAAAAAACATTTGTTCAAAACGTTTTCTCGTATTTTTTCCTTATTGCGTCTTATTGCGGTTCATCCCCTGCTGCTGCTGCTGCTCAAGCACTACAAAACTACCCCAAAATACGCGCGCACCCTCCATCCTCGCTATACTCGCTAAGCAATTCGTCCAGAGAGCGTCAATTGTTTTCAAAATTGCTCGACTTGAAACAAGCACAGATCGTCGACGCATATAGATAATGTTTGAAAACAATCGGATATTCAAGTCGGAATTTTCCATACCCCATCGAATAAGAGCAATATTTGATATTTGTAATTTTTCATTATGTGAGATGCATATATAGTATATATTTAGGACAAGTATACGCCGCATGGCTGCAAGCGTTGAGCTACTATGTGGCGAGAGGAAAAGTCGAACGTGCGCGATATGTTGATCGCCGCCCTTCGAGGACCCTCGCGCTTTTTACTCGTCGAGGCGCCTTTTTTTTTTTATTCTCGCGAGCACCTTTTACCAACACCTTCGTACCCCCCCCCCCCTAATTTTTTTCCTCTTCGGCCGCCTTACTCTTGCGGCGGCCCCTCTTCATTACACTCTGTGTATATATATATACTGTGTTATATATATATGCGTGGCGCATATACTCGTCAAGTGCCAATAGAATTCAAATTAGCCTTCTCTTCTATCGATGACTTGGAAAAATCGACGTTTTTTTTTCACCCTTTGTCACAGCGGGTCTCGTTGAGGATTCGCTATTTTCCAATGCGGCGAGGGCGCGGCTTTCATCATTTACTTATTTCCGTTGCGATTGTAACAATTTCAAACAAAAAAACATTGAACAGCGAATTGCGTGCATTCGCGCAATTGGACAGTCGCAATAATTAGAGGCTCCGCGAGGGTGGGGATAAGAAAGGGATGAGAAAGTAGAAAAAAATGAAGAGAAGCAGGGTGCATGCACGAATCCTGGCTCTTCGCTTGCCTCATCGCTGTCTCGCACAGACACGGGAAGAGGCAGAGGCGCGCGCGCGCGCGCTTGCCAAGTTAATTGAGATTCTTGGGAGATTTGTCGCGTGGAATGTCTTAATTTAGTCCCTTTAACGTCACTGCGAGGCGCGCGCGCGCGCCTTAACAACTTTGAATAATTGGATAACGCTACTGCTACCCGCCCGGCCGTCAAGCGGCAAAACAGAGAAAGAAAAGAAAAAAAGATGAAATGCTGGTCGCGAGAGCTCTCCCGCGCCTCCAGCCATATATATATTCTTCTTATTCCTCGCGCGTAGCTCGTGCGCGTCGTGTTAGCCTAATAGCTGCTGCTGGTGCTGAACAAATGCAACGTGTGTGCGGCTTATTGGCTGCTCACGAGTTTTTGGGAAAAAGTATGAGCATCGATCGCGAGCCGTGCGACGCGGCCGAAGGGTGCGACGAAGGATCAGAGCCTCGGGCTGGTAATCGGGCTAGATCGCGTCGACGATATACCTTCGATCGGTCGGTCGCGCGCACACGGCGGTTTTGGTTTATCCGGTCGTCTCGTCCCGGTCGCGCCTAATAAATCACCGCGCGCTCTTCGCCCATATCCCGCCGCCCGTTGGTACACGCATAATTCCCTTTGACAAATTACTTTTGTACAAAAGTAATTTGTGATTGCGAGATGTAGGACGTGCAGCGAGCCAACGACCAGTTGGTCCTCGACGCGGAAAACTTGTTCTTTTCGCTTCTCATCGCATCAATTGATGTATATTGGTCCGCAGCCGCGCGTGTGCCTCTATCAAATTTCGTGACAATTATCCGCAAGTATCGCGCGAGGGTCAGAGCAGAGAGAGCTCGTCGCGTCCCGAAGCTAGCAGGTTATACGAGCAGCAGCAGGGAACGGGAGCGAGGGAGGAGGCAGCAGCAGCAGCAGCAGCAGGGAGCTGCGCGTTCGTGTTTTTACACACACGGCCGATTATCGCGATCCACCCCTCGCGCGCGTATGCCGGGAAGGGAGAGAGAGAGAGAGAGACCGGTAAGATTATCGATCCACTCGAGACTACTCGATGCACAATGGCACGCGCTGTGGCAACACGTCGGAAGTTGTCGATGCATCGCGCGCTCCGTATCGGCGCGATGCGCGGCGCTCTCTTTTTGATCAACACACGTCCCGATGCTTGCATCGAATGCGCGCACAAGGTGCTGCTGGTTCGACGCGCGTATTGCAGGATCGCTCGTTGAAAAACGGACGAGCAGAGATGTTGCACCATACCGTAAACTACTCGCATTACTTCCAGTTACGCATCGTGTACGCGAGCGGAGGCAATCGCGATTGCATGCCACCACGGGGCGGCGGGCTTTTTAAACTTTCGCCGCTCGCCGCACCGATTCGAAACGAGAGCGCGATCGAAAGCAGCAGCAGGTCGAACTCTGGTTTTGAGCAGGGCCTCGATCGAGCCTCTTTGTTAGCGGGCGAGTCCTTGACGCGTAACCCGCCTTTTGCCCCGGTGCTGTGTCGGACAAGATGAAACCGTTTAGTAGCGAAACTGCTCTGTCATTTTGGTAATAAACAAAAATAAACAGCAATTTTGTGGACGCGCGTAGTAGGGATGAACTGCATGGTGGATGGAGAAAGCAGGCGAGGTATTATAGAGGTAGGTACAGCGCAGGCGATGAATATATACGCGAGAGGAGAGACGCGGTAGTGCGCGCCATATCATATGGGAGCGAGCCGGGCGCGGGGACGTTAATGAAATAACACGGGAATTAGTCTCGGACATTACCAGCAAACTATGTCCATTACCACCCTTGCCGAGCCATTCTTCTCCTCGCACACTCCGCTCACCCTTTCGCCCTGCTGCTACTGCTTTTGCTTTCCCTTCCCCGCCGCGCCCCCTTTTTGATTCTTTATCGATTCGCCTCGCGCGTCAACCTTTCCAAGCTTGTTGCGAACGCGCGCGCGATACAAACTTGCCCCGCCGCCGCCGCCGCCGCCGCCGCGCTCATGTACAAAGCTCGATGGATCGTGTTTTCCGGACGGTTGACGCCGATTCGAGAAAAATAATAGCAGAAACTACATTGCCGCACAAGAAGATGAAGCAATTGCGGCAGCACCCGCGCTATAACGGCAAATTTGCATCCCTCATCCCGTTCGTATACCGAATCATCGCGCGTACATGCCTCAAGCCCGTGCACGCCGCGGCTAGATCATTATACTTCACGACGACCTTCTCTCCTCGTTCGTATATATTACACGCACACTCTAAAATTCTTTCAATGTCTGGTGCGCGGCGGAGCTTTTTCTCCCTCTCTCTCTCTCTCTCTCTCTCTCTCTCTCTCTCTCTCTCTCGAGCGAGCACAAGTCGCTCAAATTGGTATGGATTTCCAGTCCAACACCTCGATTGTCCGTCCCTCTAGCGTCAAGAGTCCTTCGCCCTGGCATACACGAATTGACGCCTTCAACGCGCACGCACATACAAACACCCTGCTTCTCCGTCGTACATGTATAATTTACACGCGAATCCATAAAGAGTTTTTGGCGACGACTCGTCGTATATCCTATATATATTATACGCTTTTGCCTCCCGCTCCCATCATGCAACCGTCATATTTATCGTCAGCAAATTTGCGAAAAGAATGTGCATCCTGAGCGGCGCGGCCGGCAGCAATCCTCTGTACTAAAATCCATGCTCCTTAATTATTTCTCCTACAAGTAGCCAATATTCTCCCACGCGTAATCATTTACCTGCTTCCAACGCTCGTAACGCATCTCATCTCTTTATCTCTTTTCATTCGAGCTCGCGAGTGCGGTAAAACTGCGCACCGCCGCGAGATGTATTCTCGCGTCGCCCGTATACGCGCGACCAACTCGTTTTGATTGTGAGAAAAGCCCCTTGTACCGAATGAATAGCCCGTTTCAACCAGTCTTTCCTAAGTAGCAGCTTATATCGCACCATTTCTCTCTTTTTTTTCTTTTTTTTCATCTCGCGCCCGTGTTGGCCCTCAAGTTGGAATACCGAAACAAAAAACATGCCGGCAGGGTGGGAAAATGGTATAAAAGAAAGACGAGCCACCGTGCGAAGAGCGTTAAAAGTAATCCAACGCGATCAACAAATAAAGGAAACGTACTCGGCTGAATCATGATTCAAATAATTGATATTTGTAATTAAAATATGGTCGAAATATGGTGATGGAAAAATTAATTGGGCGGACAAAAGTCACCGCGTCATCGAGTTAGTCACAACCGCGCTTGAAAAGTCTTTAATTCGCACTTTCGACTCGTTCAATTAGATTCCAATTAGTATATAGGAGAGAATCAAAAAAAAAAAGAAAAAAAAAAAAAAAATGTGCATTTAGAAAAAAAGAAAAAAAAAAAAAAAAAGAAACGTGTAAACGAGTGGCAATGAGTGAACGCGTATCGGATACGCGTGCACTTGTGTGCCGCCTCTGAATGAACGCACGTTTTTTCTCTCTTTTCCTCGTCCTCTTCTTCTATATTCTACTTGATACATGTGTCGCTCAATGGACACGCATAAAAAGCCCAATGATGAACGCCGATTCAACACGTGATCAATTAATAACACGTGATAAATACTCGAATCCTCAATAAATATCCTCAACGCGACTCTTTGCAATTCAAATCGACCAAAAAAATGTACAAACAGCCAGTCTTTATTCCCGTTGCCCAATGTCGATCGATGATGAATCGTTCCGACTAGAAATTAACGTTGAGTGTTCTTCTGCAGTTCGGTAGTGGGTCAACCCCAATACCCTATTGGGTTATGATCCGGATGCCCCATCAGGTTCTTATAGGGTATGTAAATAAATAATCGTAATTTCTTGTTAAACTAAGATTATTTACTATGAAAATAGGGCAGAATAGAATAGAATATTAGAGATGCATTTTTTTGCCATGCTGGGCGGGATTCGAACTGCCTACCTACGTTTTCTATCTAATACCTATCCTACCCACCCGAGACGCTAACCATTACACTACGAACAATAACTTTGTCATGTAAAGACGGAATTGTTCATACAAGTTGCCCAATGATACCAGCACGGAAATAAATCAAAATTAAAACGTTGATTGCGATACAAATGTGTATCGTATTGTTTTTGTAAATACGAATTTCGTTCAAGTGAAAATTATTTAAAAATATCAATTTTTCAAAATTTTAGTTTTTTCAAAAGGAAAGATTTTTTAGTATTTGAGATGTTTCAAAAACTATTTTGTTTGCATTTGTGAAAGAAAAAAATATGACATATAGATGTTCATATCTATGACTCATGTGGCAATGCCTTAATAAACATTGTAGGGACCTTACATCATTACCCTATCCAAACCGTATAGATAGGATAACCCTGTTGAAACATTATAAGGACATTATAGGTAATTCCCATCGCAGGGTTGTCCCAGTGCTATCCTCATCGGGACCTTGAGAGGCATTCCCTATTCAGGATTCGCCTGTAAAGATCCTCATGGGGTATAGGGTTGTCCCCATGAAAATTTCTAGTCAGGGTAATGATCGTTTGGTGGGGAAACGCGTGTTATATTATTGAAAAATCATACCAATTTGTCATTACTCTGCCGGGGAATACGTATAGGCGCGCTATAATATGCGGTGTGCGCGTATTGTGTCAGTGGTGGTTGTGGCGCATTGTACGCGTTAACCGCGAAAATCCTCGTATAATACTAATAGGCACATAATAGGGTCAATAGGGCTGAGCCTCGAGCGTCACTGCTCGCGCACAGACGACACAAAGATCTTGTCAAAATACTCCGATATACCTATTCACGTATATATTTGTGTGTGCGTGCGTGCGTGCGTGCGTGAGTGTGCGCGCGGCAATGACAAAGTAACACGAGAAGATCCGCGCGCGGAGAAGTGGATTTTTCTCAATGGGGATCTTGACGGGGCTCACGTCACTAATATTTCCTCCCTTTTTTTTTTTTTTTTTTTCTCTTTCTCTTTCCTTTTTCTTCCTTCCCCGGGCATTTGTTCGAAGCGCGTAGGTCCCGAGAATTTTACACCAACGTTTAAGAGAATCGAAAGGTCGCAACCATTATGCTCGGCTTTTTGGAAAAAAACCGTAAAACGTTTTGAGAGGTGAGCACACGAGTACGCGTATGATTGAGGTTTAGGTTTCGCTCGCTCAACTCGTCGGACCCCCGTGAACGTGGGACGAAAAAAAAAAAAAACCATTTGTGTATAGAATTTAAAGATCCGCGCCAGGGTCGAGTTATAAATGACACGCGCTTATTATGTGTTGTATCGGTAAGTGCAGGAATTTTTTTTTCCCCATTTCTTTTTCTACTGAAATGAACAATTCTGCGGAAATAATGTCCCCCCCCCCCTGCTCATCCCCGCGGACTGAATTCGATCCGTTTTATATCCTGTTTTGTGTTATACGTTACGCGCGCGAGTACGGCATTCGCGTCCCATTCGATTCCCGGGTCCCGCGCCTACGTCGCCGACGAGCTCTCTTTCCTTTATATTCTTCATATTGGTTAACCTATTTTTCGTGGAATTATGCTCTAAACGCCCGACTACCCGCACGAGCGAATGCCGCGGACGTCCGCGATAAGTTTGACCGCACAATATATCAGCTCATTTTCACAAATTTTTCATGCACAATTGCTCGAAATGTTGAAATTCGAGGGTGTGCATGGTTCTTGCTGGCAATGTGTCAACGCAGCATCGCATATATGGATGGTTATAAAATAATTGGCACAAACAAAAAGAAAACTCCCGACTGCGGGGAATGGCACGATTGAAAACATATGGAAACTAATATAAAATAGACAAATTTAATTTCACCTGCTGCTGCTGCTGCTGCTGCTGCTGCTGCCGCCACGACTAGTTTTTCACTGCGGAAATCACTGCGTAAAAGTTTCGGCCGCTTTCTCGTGCAGGGTTTTCATCGTTCCTAAATTTGAGCCGTTGGCTCGTTAAAGTCGCCGCGCGTTTTAAAGCAAAGCAAAAAGGAACGATCCTGAGAGAGGGAGCAGAGTCAGGGTTCAAGTTATTTCCATCCTCTCGCTGCTGTTGCATGGTTGGTATTCCCGCGTTGGCTCGCGCGCGAACGTTCGAGAGAGAATGGGTTCTTCAACCCCCCGGAATGTCCTGAGAAGAGCGAGCGGTACGAGCAGGCAGGCAATCTTTTTCGCTCGAGAGCTCGCCCCCTCTGCGCTGTTTTTCTTCTTTACGATGTTCGGCGTTATTCCCCCACTCGTCTACGGAAAAATCATGCCCGCGCTCAACGGCTTTATTAGAAAATGGCAGCAAGCAACGTCTTAATGTAGAATAAAAGGAGTAGGATTTGGGTAGCGGGGCAGCAGCAGCAGGATACGTTGGGAAAAGAGAGCGCGCGAGAGTCGAGCGAGTCAGACTCGTTCCCGCGATGATGGCACTGCTGTTTTAGCCAGACGCTCCTCTGCGCGCCCGTCGAGCAGCGGCCCATGCAGGGGAGGAAAAAACGCGGGAGAGACGATCCGCTTTAGCTTTTCTCCCTCCGTCGCGAGAGCCCAATACGGCCGCCAAGAAAATTGGGCTGTAAGGATTTTCACGAGCTATCGCGTAATTCACTCGCAACAACTTGATACATTTTCAACCCTCCAAAATGGAAAATTTCATATAATTATCGCTTCTTCCGCTCTCGCTTAAACATTTTTATTACCCCCACCACCAATGCCCTACCATTGTCTCATTATTATTATTATTATATACGATCAAAGTATATAAGCACGCGGTCGTTTAATTTATCATTTGATCGGAATAATTGTTGAGGCGGGAGCTTTTTCATGCTTAAAAAACGGGCATTTAAAAAAATATATAATTAAAGATGATGAAACGATCGAGCCATTTATAAATTTTGACACAGAGTTTATGAAAACTTTCAAGTTTTTTTCAATCAATCAACTTTTTGAGCTACAGCACGAGCATTTTTTTGAAAAAGTCGTTTCAAGATAATTGCGTTTAAAGTTTCAACATGTTAAAATAATGTATTAATTGTATTGACTTATACCTGTGCGAAAATGTGAATGAGAAGGTATTGTGATAAATCCGTAAATATTTAATGTTTCCATTTTTCCGTTTGACAGTATATACTTTTTTGATCCCTCTATAGGATTGATCGGTCTAAAAGACGAAAAGCTTTTCGCGCATTGTGTCTGCAGGCTACTCACGGTCCAAAAGAGCTCCTTTTCCAAATTCTAGTCCCGCGGGGTAAGACATCTTGAAACGGTCTTGAAACGGCCATAGAAAAAGCCAAATATTCCTAATACAAAAAAATGATGTTATTATTTTATAATAGTACCTGTTCCTATACATATTAAATTAGCTCTCGGCGGCAAATTCTTAAAATGTTAAAATGAGGCCATTGGCAAAGAGCAGCATAGCAGCGACTCGGGTGTGAATCATGAGGAAACTGCTGCTCAAAAGGGCCGCAAAAACATGTAGAGCAGGTCGTTGAAATTGGCGTGAATTTTTGTGGCTGCTCGTCCATTATCTCATCATCGAGGATATAAATATGCACCGCGGCAGCAAAGTGGGTTGTCTCGAGTTTCGTGCAGATGGCATCGCCCGCGATACCACAATATCATCCCCGAGAAGCGAAATGTCATTTAGCGAGGCGGCGCAAAAGGGCGAATGTCGAAACAATGAAAAAAAGGTTAGATAGAGTTAAATGGTTGGAACTCGAGTCTTGGAATGACGTCACGCGATGGAAAATAAAAAAAAAAAACAATGAAACAGATACTCATTTGGTATTCGTACGCGGATGAGAGGCGCGTACGGAGAAAGACTCGCGGATGAGTTGCGATCTTTCCGGGCCATTAACCGCTCTACGCTCCTCATGTACTTGATGCAGCATCGCGCACCATCATCCCCCAAAATAATGTTGTTTGAAAATCGACCAGACAGATACCCCGAACGCGTTTCTCATCGCCCGCATTTTACTCTCTCTCTCTCCATATATTATCATTATTATTTATAGGTAGTATATAGTGTCTCTAAAAGTCTCGAACCGCGCGCGGGGCTAGTTTGAGTTTAAATCCAACTCTGCAGGATCTATCGATCCAACTCTTGTTTTATTTCTGCTTTTTTGCTCATTTGTCAACAGAACGAACCGTTCGATCCGGCGGACGGAAATTCACTGTGAAAAATGGTTGCTGGCGAGTATTTGTGCGGTTGTTGGAACGACGCGATTGTTGAATCGCGATATATCGTGTTTCTTGTCAAAACATTACGGAAAAGCCGTTTTGAGGGACAAAAGACGATGGCGCGGTTCTCATCGGGCCGTAACGCCCACCACCGCGATCTCGTTCAATTTTTCTATTCGGACGCTAATCGAGTAACCGGAGACGTTTTTTTTTTCTTTTTTTTTTTTTTTTTCCACCACACACCCGTAATTCGAAGCGCCGCTCCTCGCGCGGTCCCAAAAGATTCTCGCTCCTTGGATTACTTGTCCAAATTTTTACATTTTTTGTTCCTTCTAGTATTTTATAGTAAAAGAGAGAACAAAAAACGATACGCGCATCGGAGAGGTTATCGTTCGAGTTGTTTTTTTTTTTTTCTTCCCCTGCTTTTGTCATCGCTCGGACTAATTATTTGAGATTTGCGAACGTCGTTATTGCTGACGTCGAGATTCCGTCGAGTCTCCAAAATTTCCAAAGCTCTCGGATCAAACGAAAAAAGATTAGCGCAGCAGGGTTTGGAGCGGCGGCGGAGGGTAAAAATGTGGCAAAGAAAATTGAAGGAAAAGGAGTGTGGTGAAGGAGTTGTTGCGGCTGTCGATAGGAGGTTACGGATGTGGAAAATTGGAAAGTAAAACGCGGAGAAGGAACCTGCTCGGGAGAATATGTATGAATAAAGCGCGCAGGGGGATGATGAGGGCGGAGAGTCGTCGGGAAAAGTTTGTGGTTTTCGGATCGATCAATGACGCGAGCAGTCCCGAATATATAGGTATATTTGAGCTTATTTACGTATTTTTTTGTTTTTTTTTCCATATTCCTCGCAGAGCAGCAGGTGGAGAATTGGGAGTATAACCGCGCGAGGGGAATTATGTCAAACATCTCTTTTACGCGGCGTTTTCTCGCAACGCGCGGCAGACAACTCGGTGCCGCGCGCGGAGGATATCGAGTAATCACATTTCCTGGGCTATCGATTTCTCCGTACCGCTCCGGCCGATATTCCAACCCCCGCCGCGTACTCGTCGCTACTCTCGTCGCTACTCCTGCTTTCCGCCCGCGAAAGATATTGCTCGGCGAGATCGAGAATATATATAAAAGCAGCAGGTAAAAGCAGGGGATTTTGAATTTTCAATTGTTCCTTGCGTTGATGGATCAGCCAGAAGCTAATAATGCGTCCGTCTACTTTTTTTACTCGACCCAATCGCGTCCACCAAGATGTTTCACTTTGGCAAAAAAAGAAGATGTAGTAATGTGCGAATGACACATGCGAGCGGGTAGGAACAAAATTTGCCGGAAAAAAGGAGGATGCGGATGCCGAATGAAAAGGAAAATATAACACGCCTGCGGGAGGGAGAGCGAAAGTGTGAAAAAAGGGTGGGTCGCGGGGCGAGCGTGTATATATAGGCATACATAGGCGGCGTCGTGCCGAAGAACCAGGCGACAAAGATATTAATTAAGAATTAACACGGGTACTGCAAACCAGCCTTAATTAGTAACAGTCAGGCGCCTGAAGCACACGTCGCGGTACTTTTGCCTCTCTCTCGCTCGCGTCCGCCCTTTCCACAACGGTGTAAACGCGCATGAACCCTCCGGGTGATTCACCCGAAACGAAAAATATCTATACGCGTATCCCGAGCGCATAAATATGTATATGTTTTCCTTTGTTTCGCCCCAGGAGCGAGCCATCCGCCCCTCGTAACACTCAAATTTTCAAATTCTCCGATACGCGAAATTTATCGATAATAATATGGGGCAAATTTTTTCATGCGCTCAAACACGTCGAGCGTGCTCGTTTTTCTGATCCTTCCGTCGACGACGTTGACGCGTTAACTCCGTCATAAAGCCTCATGAGCGCGTGCAATTGATCCGAGTTAATATATAGTTTTGCTAATTACGTCGGAAAATAGCGGAGGCTACATAATATTTTTCTTTCGCTTGCTAATAAAATCCTTAATATTCCGCACGATGACGGAACGTGATTGTTTTTTTTTTTACTATTTTTAGTCCGCACTTTATCCGATATGTTTTAATTAACTTTGGCCGGGATTCCGCCGCATGTACGAGTGTGTGTGGTAGAGAGAGAGACAGAGCAGTGAGCCGACGCAACGTTGACACAAAAATTGCGGAAAAGCTGCGAGTGCGAAAGAGGGATCGAGCGTCGAATGGGGATGAAAAAAAAGAAAAAAAAAAAAGAAAGAAAATATAGGTAGAAGCAGCGCGTCGCTGACAAGTATCTACCCTCCGCTGCTCTGCGCTCTACGTACATGCGTTTTAAAACAATTTCAAATAGGCGTCGAAAATTGGATTGAAAAACTGAAACTCACTCGTCCTTATTCCGATTTGGTATACCTACTTGCTTCGTGATATTTTAATACGATATCGATCGGCGCCCGCTGATTTTTTTTTTAAGAGGGGGGGGGGGGGGGGGGGGCGTCCTGGTAAACCGAAATTGTGACGTCACGGTAGTGGTGGCCATTTTGGCTCAGCCGACCGTGGCCGACGGACCGATAGCGCCGTGTATATACATGAGAAATTTCTTTGGGCGCTTCATTCGTCCGCGTGATGGTAAGAAAAAAATGGAAAGGAAAAAAGAGGGCGAGTGAGTTGCCGCGCTATGCCAGCCACCAGCGCACCAGCGCACCATCGCTCCATTGCCACTCTCCCCGTTTTACAATGGACAATGCCCGTGAGAGCCAAACCAGTCCATGTATTGGTGCGTATATTCCGCCAACCTCCATATATATAGTAGAAATGTATAGCGGAGCTATGGTACGTGTCATCGACAGTCGTTGCACATCTATTCCGAAAACTTTTTTTTTCTTTCCTCCTGCTTCCTCGCTCCTACTTCAGTGTCAAACCTTTGGCTGTGCCCCAAGGAGTTTCCGGCGAAGCGGTTGGCATACGAGCGCACGCACGCACGTACTCGCTCACTCACCCCGATCCCAACGAGGGACTAATATTTTGACAGGGATGGGCGTGGTGGCAACGAGCAAGAAAATTTTCGGTTTTAAATTTCGATACCCATACAGCATTTGTCGCGGATAGACTGAGATATCGCGTTCGCGGTTGCTCGACGAGATGACGAGGCACGAATGTTGCTCTTTGAAAGCCTTTATCGTGCCCGAGCTATATACATGAAGAGGATCCGCGAGAGAGTCTAGTTTAAGGGTCCAAGATTTTTGGTGAGAAACATATTATTCATCTCGCGAGAGCGAATGGGAGGAGGAAGGCTGGTTGCTTGCGGCCTCCTCGTCCCAATATATATGCGTATACCTTTATTTATACATGTATATTTTGGATATAGAGGGCTTGAACGGTGCGAGCGATAAAAAAAAAAAAAAAAGAAAAAAAAAAAGGAAAGGAAAGATGTAAACTCGAGTAGAAGCAGCCTCGCGCGAGGGATGAGCAGGTTGACTCGAGATTCCACCGCAGGGGATGATGATCCACCTTGTCGAGTTTTTTTTTTTTTTTTCTCTTTGCCTCGACTCACCCCCTCGCACCGTACCCCGTTCCACTCGCCAGCCACTCTTCTTGACTTTACCTATCTTTCGCGCTCTTGGGGCTCCGTGTACAAGAGCTGCAATGGAGCATCATCCAAACGCGGAGCCAGTCCCTCATCCCGCTCTTTTTCCCTTCTTCGTCGAACCACGCGCGCGCCACGCTTAGGCATGGCAAAATAAGAGGAAATTCGCATCGAGCCAGATATTTTCTCGCTCGCTCGAACATTGTGCAGGCTTTGGGGCTCCATTGTGCGCGGCATCCCACTATGGGCATTGTCACCTTTTCAACCGCGCGGATTCACACCTTTTCACGGCCAACGCCGGATTATGCCTCATCCCCGCCATCACGCGCGATCTCGTTGTATCCTGCTGCTTCATTTATCCGTTTACTTTCTCGCGACGACGGCGGGCAGAGTGAGGGGAAAAAAAAAAAAAAAAAAAAAAAAAAAGAAACGATGATTTTTCACGCACTCGAGAAAGAATCTATATTCGGTTTTACACGTTGCACCCGGAGCTTGTCCCGTCTTCCGGGAGCGAGAGAGAGAGGGAGAGGACCGAGCGAGACTGGCGCCAGCGAGCGCGCGCGAAGCAGCATGCAGGGTTGATACGACAAACAACAGGCTTAGGAGGAGGCGTCGGTTAATTCGAAGGAAAATGTACTGTAGTGTCGCCGAGTG
This sequence comes from Hyposoter dolosus, assembly GCA_963921915.1. Lineage (NCBI taxonomy): Eukaryota > Metazoa > Arthropoda > Insecta > Hymenoptera > Ichneumonidae > Hyposoter > Hyposoter dolosus. The sequence continues at coordinate 8,822,672 of OY998139.1, forward strand.
TCTCGGAGCAATTCAGAAATATTGGGTTACTCGAAAAACATGAACGAGGCGTCATCGCCACTTGGAAAGGTTACACGTGTCGCGTTAATTCTACTCGCCGCGAGCTAGCAAAGTGGCGACGTGTGAACGCGAAGCAAGCGCGTTCGAGCAGTCGCGGGAAAGCCGAGAATCCATTAAGGTGCTCGGTTCGCTACAGCGGTTGTCAAAAAAAAAAAAAAAAAAAAAAACCGAAAAGAAGAAAACGGCGATTGACTCAAGTTTTTACTATAAAAGTCAAGATCGCCTCGACTGCTGTCCAGTTGCATGGATTCTGCTGGGGGAAAAGGGTTAGATTCGTTGGCCGTTGGGCGGACAAGGCCATAACCGGGCGGGCTGCTGCATACATGCATGGGAGTTAATGGGAACCGAGAGTCGTTGAGAATTGACTCCCAGGACGGGGGCTGAGAAATAGTGGAGCAGGCAAAAGCAGGAAAAGGCGGTTGAACGCGCGCGCGCGCGCGCGCGCGGACTGTGTCGAGGTAGTCGAGTTAGGTACGGGGCCATTAAGCTTAATGACATAATGAAGTAAATGGCCGTGCCCCGGGCACGTCCCTCGAACGCGCGTATAGCTTATACAACACCTACCAACGATTTTGCAACCCCTTCTCTACACGAGCGCAATACCCCTTTGCTCGTCCGTCCAATATACCGCGTGCCCGGAATTCCACTGCTTTTTCGACCCGCTCTCGCGCACAATACATCGTACACCGAGCCGACATACGCCAACGACGCGGATGGCCCTCGTCCGTTAATAACCCGCACTACTTGCACTCCATCGCATCGATCGACCGTTCACTAAAATTATATCCGCACCCGCGTATGACTATTGCCCGGTAGTTTGCAATAGCAGGTAGCTTTTTTTTTTCAATTTTCCAAAGTAAAAGAAATAGACGCGGGCGTCGAGCGGTCTCGAGGGGTCGCGGGCAGTTAAAGTGGAACACGAGAGACGTACGCGCGGTTCTAGTTGTAGGTATAAAAACCGAAAACGTCCTTGTCCCTCGTGCGTAGAAACAAAAAAAAAAAACGAAATAAAAAGAAAAAACTCGGGCAACGAACAAAGTCTCTCGTCGTCGCGGTGACAAGTTTTCTCCCTGCGAGCGAGAACCCGAAATATAAGCGAGAAAGAGGAAGGAGAGTAGAAAAAAAATCTTGTTTTCGTGGCAATCAACACTTTGCTCATTGTACACCAAGTGACAGATGAATAAGCTCGGCCATCATAATATTCACACCATTCTCGCTCGTCTCGCATTTCAGTAGTATATGGCAGGCAGGGCTCTGCGATATTCACAATCTCGCGCATTCAATTATTCCATCGCTCGCGCGCCTTGCCCTATAACACGCACCTGATATTTTCGTTTAACAATCTCATTTTTGCTCCCAGCATCAACGTCAAGCGGTGGTGGTAGTAAAAATAACAAATGCGAAGGAAAGCGGAAGCGCACCGCGCTTCGCGATATTGATTGATTGAAAAAGGGTAGTTTTTGGTGCTGTGTAGTGTTTGTCTTTGGTGAATTGGAATATTCATTCGCGTTGGTAAAAAAATTTACGAGTGCGAGCGCGCAGAGCGGGTGTCGGTTGGCAAACTCGGTCCCTTATCCTGCTCGAGAGCAAAAAGAACAAGGTGGTTGAAAATAGAGGATACATGTATACAACGATTGAATTGACCAAATTGATTCGACCCCAAAAACATGCCTCGCATTGTCCTCTATGCGTGTTACGAGCGAGCGGGGATAAGAGAATCCGCACGGGGCCTGCTGCTGCTGCTGCTGCTGCCGCCTCCTTCTCTTCAATAAGTGTTTTACATCGTGTTTTCAGCATGTTGCGTACTCGGAGCAGAGAGAAATGAAATGTCTGACAACGTACCCGCGAGGGTTCCTAATCTAGCGAAACATCCCTTGGGAAACGTTTTCGAACCTCGACTTGTCCGCACACTCGATACGCTCCATTCCCGACCACCCCGCGCGCCGCCGTGTATATACTCACCAGAACCAGTGTACACAAACTATCCTGCAACATTCTCCCGTCCCGTTCCTCGCCATGCATTTCAACCTTTCAACGTTTTTTTTTTTTTTTTTTTTTTTTTTTCCCCCTCCTCATTATCGGCGACGATGAGCCATTATTCAGACACATTTCCGATTGAGCCAGCAGCGCATCAATAAACTCGTGGAATGTCGTAAAATTCAAAATTGTGGCGTTGGGAGTGGACAAAAAAATAAATAAAAATAAAGAATAAAACGAGCGAAAAATTAGATAATAATGTAAAAACTACTCGTCGTAGCAATTTTTGTGGTCCGAGGTGGGTTTTTACGCGAGATATTTGTAATTCTTTGACAAGCCGTGATACATACCAATTTAACATGGCCTCCTATGAGAAATCACGAATTTGGCCGTACACTTTACTCTTCACATCTCTGTATTTGATGGATATAGACTGAAACGAAATTTCTATTCTTTCTTTATAACGCTTAAAAACATTCAACAGTGAATTGTAATGAGAGTAATAAAAACAATAAACCGATGGTCGATTTTTCGATCCCAATTGTTGAGCTGTCAACGCGCATACGCGCGCGCACACAAGTCAACGAAAAGTGACATTGACACATCGATTACTACTTGGATTAAATTCGTTCAACAAATGTTTTTATGACTATAGTTGGGTATAGTTGCGTTTCTTCCTGCTTAAGAGACTCTGCTCGCTCGTGCATGAGAATGGTCCTCATAAATTATATACCGGGCGATTATAAATATACGCAGGGAGTAAATTTTCAATTAGCATCGGGCTCGTGGTTTGTGCGCACCGAGTTTGGTAAATCCGGTATGTCCGCGCGCGCGCGCGCGTATATAGATATGGTCGCGAGTAGCGAAAAGATTGAGCAAATTTAATTTAGGGATTAGTAAAAGTAGTAGAGGGCCGGCCGATATGTTGCAAGAGAAAGAAGCAGGGGGTTGGCGCCCTTAAAGCGGCACAAGTGGCGTCGCAAGACGTCCCTGGGGTGTGCTACGCGCTACCCATGAGCTCGCGAGGCTGTCGCTCATCGATGTCTCACGGGACAGCCTGCACGAGCGATTCAGCAGCAGCACCCTGTTACGACGTGACAATCCGAACGCGCGCGCGACCCTCTTCCTTTGCTCATCTCTCGTAAACCTCCGTTTAACGCGCCGCGAAAAAAAAGCGCCCGCTGCTACTGCTGCACACGCACAACTTTTTCTCGTGTGTTGCGAAACGCGCTCAAAAGTTTAAATTCTCTCGCGCGCGCGCGCGTGAGAAAAAACCTCGTAATTATCCTCAAGTTTATTTGAGCAATTTGACGACGAGGTAAATTTAGGTGAATGATAAATAAATGCGAGTTCCAAGTGGCGAGAGACGTGTACTGCTTTTGCGGTATAGCAGCAGCAGCAGCAGCGGGAAGGGATGAAAAACTCGTGAGCAGAGGAAGAAAAGCGACGGAAGCTGGTGCTGGACGCGCGAGGGCGATATAAGGAAGTAAAGAGTGGAAAAAAAAAAAAAAGAAAAAAAAGATAGAAAGCTTGATGCCTTGCTGGTCTAGTATTGCTGGGCGAGCTAGCGCGAGGATAGAAAGAGAGTGAAAGAGGCTGTTGAATAGGCGAGTGGAAGAGAGCCGGTGTATGGGAGGGTTGAGTAGAAGAAAAGAGGAAAGAGGAAAGAGGAAAGAGGAATGAAGAGCGGGAGAGGCTCAAGGCTTTAACAGCTACTAAAGCAAAAGCTCCTTTCGTCTCTCGCTCTTAAGCACGGCGGCAAAACAAGCCGCGCGCGTTAGACGCCAAGGGGCGAGAGGGCCGCAGCAGGAGGTTGGAGGTTGGGGGGTTGCTCGAGAGGAGAAGGGGTATTTCGAGAGCAGCCATTGGCCATTCCAAGTTTCCTTTATAACCTGGTTGCCTGGTAACCATAGCAGCCACCAGGCTTTTAACTGTACCTAACCAACCCTTGTACAACGAGAATCGTATAAACTACCACCACCATCGCCATCAAACAAAACATCCCCCCCCCCCCCCCCCCCCCCTCCGCCCTCTTTGCTCTCCCCCAATTCCTATATTCGTGTATTCCCGTACGTCACTGTGAAAATCCATTTTTTCCTGTACAAGCTTTTTCTTCTTCACTCTCTCTCTTCCTATATCTCGCATCGCGCGTACGTATCGCTTCGCGAGGCGGATCAAAAACTTTCTTTCCAAATTCAACGAAATCTTGGGTCATTGTTTTCTTTTTACGATAAATTTGACTCTCGTGTGCGAGGCAAATTTTTTTTGAAAATAATACTCTCCGCCGCCGCGTCCTGCAGATGGCAACATTCATATATGGAAAATTCGAGAAAGCGTTTTAAAAACAATATTGACTCTTAAATTCTCTCTCGCTCGACATTTTTTGCCCGTCGACTCGATGACGAACGTCTTTGGGTCGCGCGAGAATAAGCGAGAAACGTTGAGAACGTTCGCACTCGCCATATGGCAGACGTCTAAAGAGAGACGTTCACACACTCCATCTACTCCCTCGCAGGCGCGCTCCTGTTTCCTTCCGGACGCGAGCGGCAATTTTCTTCAACTGTTTTTCTTAAACGCGCTCGCTGCGCTATTGCTTCGCCCATGCACTGCTCGTTCCCCCCTTTTTCCGATTCACAATTTTAAAACCATTTTTTTGACCGCCATTTTATAGTGCAACACTTTTTCCAGCTCGTTACGCGCGACTCTATAGTTGAAATTTCAATGACGAATCGAATATCGTTATTCTTCGAAAAGTGGCATCCAATTATTTCTGTATCGCTCGGGAAGAAGAATAACAGCAGGAAAAAATGTGGTGATGGGGTGGTCAAAGTTTCGATACGACCTTTGCAGCGCATAAGGCTGCAAAAATACACCGAGAGTTAGAAATATAACGAAAATCATGATAATATAAGGCGTTCGCCGAGCCCAATTAGTCGCGAGTTGCGCATAAATATATATAAATGGAATTCAACCTTTTAATTAACAGTTAATTAACTCGCTCGCTCTCCCTCCTGCTTTCTATCCGCCTCACTCGTCTCTCCCCCCCCCCCCTCTCTCTTGCGAGCTCCCGCGCGTTTCGCGTAGTCCGCCGGCTTTGTGAAACGCGGCGGCTATATTCATATTTTTTTGTACAAATTTCTGCAGTCCAGCTCGAGCTCGTTAATGCGAGAAAATTCATACACAACCGCGTCAATTATTTTCCGCCGACCAGCTCCGCACGACAGTGCGGAGAAAAAAAAAAAAAAAAAAAAAAAAAGCTTCGCTCTATATTTATCACATTGTCAGCCAAATAATATATCTTTCCGCGAATGTATAGTATAAAAGTACGGGCAATATAATAATAATAATAATAATGGGAAAGAAAAAAAGTCACGCATAATTGGCGCGGAGGAGCAAGGTAAATTTTTAAGGGTGAAGAAGATTGGAATTTGAAATTGTTGTCGGCGAATGAGGAGCAGGTGCGAGCAGAGTATCGGTCGCCAACAAAATTTATCCCCCACACCCCGTTTATCCTGCCGCGAGCGAGTGCGCGCATTGACGGTATACGTATTATAATGGGTAATTTGATATCCGAGGTGTACTAGCTTTGAATATAGATAGCCGTTATATAGTAGAAATGCCTTGATTCCCCTCTTGAAATTTAATCATCAATTATAGAGACTCTTGCGCGCTCGCGCGAACGCCCGCGCCCGCGACCCTATATCCAGCGATATTGGTTAACGGAGAAATAACAAGCCTGCGCGCGCGCGCGCGATAATCCAATAGCGGCAAGGTGATTTGGATGCTCAACGATTGCTGACAAACGGCCGGCCAATTATTTATAAATATCTTTCTTCCTATTTCAAGGTCCGAATGTCGGCGCGCGAGAGCGCGAATATGTTTTAAGAGTCGCGACAAGTACATACCTCGAGTCTCTATCTACAATAAGACACTTGTAACCGAAGCGACTCGATTCGAGCGACCTTTCAAAAATTGTTTCTTGAATATTTATTCAATAAAAGCATTTTAGAGTATTCTGCAGGTTCACGTATTTTTTTTTTTTTTTCTTTTTTTTTCCCTTTCGAACGTGACTCATTATTGGAACCCTGAAGGTGGGGACCCGTATTAATAATATTAATAGTTTTTTTAATCGTAGCACCGAAAAATTGAGCATTTTTCGCACGGTCTAGTGACGCTAGTAATATGTGGTGACATACACCGCATATATATATACTTCCGATTTGAATGACAGGTGTGATTTGAAAAAGTTATAAAGATCATTTTAAAAAAAATACCAAATTAAAAAAATGAAATTCAAAATGATGGATAATTAAGGGCTATTTAGGACGATGGTCACTGAACCTCACCTCGAATGTTCGAAATTAAAATTCTTCGATATCGTTTGACTATAATCAAAAAAAGGCTCTGTGAGCGTATACCCGTGAAAAAAATGACGAAAGGCCCAACCATGGTTGAGTACCTCGACAAATGTACTCAACCGTTGGCCTATTATCGGAAAGAGTGCTGGATTTACATTGGGTAAGAGTCGAAATGATAACTTCGGTCCAACGGTGGCTTTCAACGTTGGCCCAGAGTTTCATGCAACACTCGCCCAGTATCGCCCCAATGGCAAGCACCGATTAATTATTTAATTGTATTTTTATTAAATAATCATTATTTCTCCGTAAAATAAGATTATTTATTGTAAAAATATTGCACCATATTAGGAAAATAAAAAAAAAAACAGATTTAACAATTCATTAGAGATTAATATTTTCTGCCGGAGGAGGGATTCGAACTGCCTACCTATGACTTTCCTACCTAACACCTAACTTACTAACCCGGGACGCTAACCACTACACTACGAACTACGTTGTAACTTCAAGATTGAATTCTTCATATAAGCTGCATAATGCCGAGCACGAAAATGAAAAAGTTCATTGCGATACAAACGTGTATCATGTTATTTCTATGTATATACATAATTTTAATACACAATAAATAATAATAAATTGATAATAATAATAAATTATTAATAATAAATAATTTGTACATACAAAATTTGATCACGCAATCTAAAATTATTTTATCATTAATTAATCTTATTATTTATTAAAATTGTGTATATACATGAAAATAATATGATACACATTTCTATCGCAATGAACGTTTTTATTTAATTTATTTTCGTGCTCGGTATTCTGCAAACTATATAAAGAACCTTGAAGTTACAATGTGGTTGGCAGTGTATAGTGGTTAGCGGCCCAGGGCAGTGCATTTGAGGAATAAAAATTACGATTTCAGTATAACGTAAAAAAATTCTGAATTTTGTCAAGACTTGAGATATTTGTAAAAAAATATCGTAAGTCCAAGACCGGGTGAGCGTCGGTTGGAAGGCCGAATGCCAACGATCACCTGTTTGCGAGTTACCAACACTGGCATAAGATTGGCAATGATTGGCGTGCCCATAGTGCATCTGAGCATAGGCTCAGCACAGGCAAACAGCATCGGCTCGGCGTCTGGGCCAACGCTGATCACCAATCGTTGGTTGCCGTTCATCGGCCAAAGCTGAGCTGATCGTCGGATGCCAACGCGATGTGGGCATTGGCTGACGATCGGCGAATATGTTGGCCCAAGCTCGGGCTTAGGAATGGGTTCGAACCGTCGTTTGCTATTACCGCGCCGAGCTTCGGCCGTATAGTGAGCATCGGCTATTTTTTCACGGGTACGCAGGACGATGGCAAAAATTAAATTTTTTCAAAAATGACTCGACCCAACAAAAACGTTATCAAATGGGTTGAAATCGCAAAAAGAGCACAGTTCGCTTCCCATTAAATGTTGAATTGAGACTTGACAAAAAATTTCTAAATAAACTGGGATCTTTTGAAACGTCGTACTTGGTCAACGAACGCCCAGGGCTTTGTAATATTTTACTTGATTTTTTTCACCGCGCTGACTCGTAGTATATCTATATATTTATTGTGTGTTTCAGGTGTCGGTCACGGTATCGAGTCGGGAAAGGACTTTACGGTCGATGGCCTCTCTGGTTTCAGTAAAAAAAAGAAAAAGAAACGTCGTCATAGGTGAGTCTCTGACGATAACTCTTATTTTTATTCTATAGGCATGCAGTTATCGGAACGCGCAACGCGATTGTTTCTCCAAATTAAAAGAAAATTGATGCCAATTGGACGCGTACCAATTTACCAAATTCAATCCTCCTCTTATTTTTCAATCATCCGTGCACGCTCGAAACTCATCTCGTCCTCGAATAATAAGTAGGAAATTCAAAGGAACTCGCGCGTCAATAAATCCTTGGTAGAAATTCTTTTAGTGTCCTAAATCAACATTCGAAATGAGTCACGAAAATCAAGTAATCTCATCATGCTGAAACGTTGCTTGAGAATTTTAGTGTGTGTGTGTGTGTTTTCTCTTTTTCCTCGGACGCGCGATTCTTCTTGGCGTTGTTCACAAAGATAATGAGGCATTGAGCCTAAAGAGCCCAATTTGATTCTCGCGCGTCAACAAGACGAAGGAGCGAGCGGAAGAGAAAAAAGTGGTTGAAAAATTATATCAATGATCTGAAAATTGTAGGAGAGGCATAACTTGACAGCATGATTGCGGGCTGTTTTAAATCGTCGCGGGGCGCGCGGTCGCAGGGAATGAGGCTAACGTCCTGCTGCTGCTGCTGCTGCTATAAAATAATTCCCAGCATCATTTTATCCATTATTTAATACATGTGCTCGCCACGTTTTCAACATACATTTCGTCTCAAACAAATTCCAAAATTCATAACAAACGCGTTTCGCAGAGTATCGATCCGCTGGTGAATTGGCAAAAAATGGCAATATTTAATCGAACGCGCGCGCGCGCACATAGACTCGCGTTGGGGGAACAAAAATTCCAATAATTCTTGGCTCATCACGTCGTTATTTTCAATTATCACTCGCGTCAATTGGGCTTAATAATGTGGACAATGTAATTATACAGTTCTAGTCGTACGAACGAAAGAAAAGGGAAATCTTGAGAGAGAGAGAGAGAGAGAGAGAGAGCTCGCACCGGTTGTGCAGCAGCACCATCGCCACTACCACGACCACCGCCACCACCACCACCACCACCACCATCACCACCACCCGGGAGAGCCAAATGACTTTTGCTTTTTTTTTCCGAACATTGTGTACCTACGCGTCGAATTAAAATACACCAACAGCAGGTAGACACCAAGTTTGCCTCGAGGTGAAAAAAAAAAACATTCCTGCGACTCGCGTTTTCGTCCCGAGTTCTGCTTTTGACAAAGGCCAATCCCACGAATTATCGATAATTGGACGTTTTTCCCACAATCACGCTTCCGCATCAGCCATTCGCCGCCGCCGCCACCCTTTCACTTTTTATTATTTTACACTTTGTCGATCGCGTATATCGGCGGAATCGCGCGTATCCAATTCTAAAAACGTCGAGATGCAACGCCGAAAAGTCCGAAAAAAAGAGATGAAAGATTAGTTTTAAGGGAAATACCTGTAATGGCATATAACTAGGTTCACGTGGTTGTTGCTCCAGGACGATCTTCACGTCCCAGCAGCTGGAGGCGCTGGAAGCAGCCTTCAAGGACGCCCATTATCCCGACGTTTATGCCCGCGAGATGTTGAGTCTGAGGACCGATCTTCCCGAGGACAGGATACAAGTGAGTTTTTTGCATGACTTTACCACCTCCAAACTTTATCACTTTTCTACTCTTTCTCTGCCCCCCCCCCCCCCCCCCCGTTTTTTTTCTCTCCGAGTTGTTCGATCCGCTGACACGTATAGTTATATGGATGATATAAGAGTCGGAGAAAAAGGAAAAATCCCGAGGCGATTTAATTGGACCTAAATTGTCAAAGGGATAATAATGAGGCACCTTAAAAGGAAATTTCATGGTTTAAGTCTTTGGTCCCTTTTATAACACACCATTGAAATCCCTCTCTCAACCAAGTTTGTACCGAAACGCAATTATAAACAATAGGCAGGGACAATCGTTTCGCCGCGTCTGCGTTTTTTTTTTTCCTTTTTTTTTCAGCTGCTCTCAACTCCTGTTTTCCATTTCGCTTAATCTTATCTTTAATATACCTACACCTAGACAGTTATATATATCCCCGCGTTCGCGTCGTTCTTCCGCCCGCCGCTGGTCCCAACATATCTTTGAATCCATTACCCGCCTGCTGCTGCTCTGTCGCGCCAAACGTATATATTCGGGCTCCGCGGAGAGCTTTCTCAACCCATTCTTTGTTTCTCCCCCCCCTCAACGCTCCTCTAAAATCAATGAGACGGGTTGGGAGCTTTGGCTATTCCGATATCACGCGGCAACGCGGACGCGGTAATAGATGGGAAATGAGAAAAAAAAAAAAAAAGGAAGCGCCGCCGCACGGCATGCTTTGTGGCCATGGGCAGTTGCATTGTCGAACCGTGGGCGCATAATACGTCTATATGGAGCCAGCCGCGTATATACATGGGTCGAAGGAAAAATAAGTGAGCAAGATGGAATAAGGAGAATAGAGCGAAAAACGCGCGGACGGGGAATATAAAGAAAGACTTTTTGCCGCCCGGTATACCGCGACTATCGCGCGTATATATAGGAGAGCGAAGAAAAAAACCGATGCCGCGACGTTGGGAGCAGCAGGAAGCGTTTCCGCGCGCGGATAGTAAGGAAGAAGCCGGCCGCAGGGGGAGAAAAACGAGACGCGCGCGAGCAGGTCCATTTTTTTTTCTCGCTCTTGAAATATCGCGCGGCGCGCCTCAGCCTGCTATGCTGCTTCGACACCGAAAATTTGACCATCGGCACTATATACGATTGCGACCGGAATTCAATTTGGGGATAAGGCGACGATTGCCTTAAAAATTGTTAAATCCCTCGTGGCGTTTCCAAGAAAATGGTGGCGGCTACGCGTTTCCTATATAATATATTCATTGCAAACTCGCGCGCTAAAATATTGATGTACGGCATATATTAATGCGTGCGCGCTTTTAGCGCCGGCGAGAAAACTCGTCGGGTCTCTCGTGTGTATAAACATCACGTATGGATGATGCTTTTCCCCCTGCTTTGGTTGGTGAAAATGCGAGGGGGTGCTTGTGTGCTACGCTCTCGTCTAATCGAGTTTGGGAGGTGAGAGGGAGGGAGGGTTGTTATAGAGGAGGGCCAAAGTCGTAGCGTCAACGACGCGGCGGCGGCGGCGGCGGCGGCTTAACGAGTAAGAGAAAGGGGGTGAAAAATACCCCCGGAGCGCTCCTCCGGCCGCCCTTTTCATCGGAGCGGAGAGGAGATGAGGAGAGGGCAACGGGGTGCATGCATCGAGCAGCAGGGTGGTTTATGTATACGTGAGCAGACCGGGAGTCGTTACCGGGCGCACCGCGACTACACCGACAAAGCGGCCATTGCAGGGTGGGTGCGGTTCCACGGGCCAATCAGGATCGCGAGCTGCGAGCCGCGTAGCCAATCAGAAAGGACGCCTTTCAAATCCCCCCCCTCCCCCCCTCCCCCTCCATTACCGCACAATTCTCCTCATTTGAAATCCCCATCCGCCCGCGCGTATACGCTCTCTTTTTCCTTCTACATTCGCTACCTCCTATAAGGTTTCTACAGTTGTATAATCAGCGGATCAGCGCGCGTACTACATACACACTGTTGCTGCCGCCGCTGCTGCTGATGTGCGTGGCGGGTCGGTTCGGGCCGCGATGAGGCTCCCTTCTTTTCCGACAATCCTCCCCCAACGCGCCAACCCGCGGCATCTTTTGTTTCCAAGTTAGTCCAAGGGTCACAATATAACGAGAGCAGAGAGGGGCTACCGCGCGGCAAACGACTCGCTGCGTGCCGCGCGACAGGTCGCGCGAGGAATCGTTAACGCGGCTATATCCTTTTTTTTTCTTTGCTTTTCCTTTTCTTCCTTCTTCCAAAACAGCAGAGGGACGGGAAAGCAGTACGGTACCCTCGCGCGCCTTATACTTGCCGGATCAATTTACTCTTTTTCCTAGCCCAAAAGACCCACCACCTTATTTATATAACGCATCCCCTCTGCGATTTTAACGATTACCGCATCGTCATCGCCGCCGTGCATGCACCACCCTGCTCGCTGTGCACACTATTATTTTTAAGAATCGCCAATATGGACAACTCCATTGCACAAAAAGTTTTTTCAGCATCTTTTCCTCTTCTCACTGGGAACAAGGGAGCAGCCGGCCAAATATATTTTCAATCGGGCTATTTTCTTATAGCCCGAAAAATGAAGCGAGGATAGCGAAAGAGCGGGCCAGCGCGCGGGATAATTACGATCGGACAGGCAGTCGTGGTGTGCGGACTCGTTAGCAAGGAAGAATCGCGCGTTCGAGCAAAAAGTATATATAATAAAAATGCGGTTGAGAGGTATAGCAGGATACAAAGGTAGTTGGATGACAAGAAGAAGGCAGACGATGGCCCGGCACGACGACGCGAAAGCGTTATTACGCGATTAAATTATTAGTCCAAGTCGCGTGGGCGTGACCGAGCTGTTTCCGCGGCGTCAAATACGCGCGTTCGCATACGCGCGCCTCTCTACATACATCTTTCTCTTTCTCTCTCTCTTTCTCTTTCTCTTTCTTTCCGTTACGCGTCATAAAATTCGCCGACGACCAACGGCCGATTAATTATAATTATCCTTTCTACTCGTTCGAGCTACTATATACCAGCCGCATTCCCATATAAAATGATACAAGTAAAAATTGAAAATGGAAAAAAATTCAATAGAAAAAATTACATTTTTTGGTCCAGAGACGTTTATTCGCGTATATAAGAAAGAGTGCGGTAGCTACATACGCTTTCTTTTAATACTTGGCGTCTATTGATAAATTCACGCCCGGCACTCTCAACAACAATCCAATTTTTCACTTTATTCACTTTTGCTTGGTGCTCATTGACGCAAACACAAGATCCGAGACAATCTAAACTCCAAATCTTACGATACCGTTATGTATGATGCAATTTCGTAACAATGTCAGCGCCCCGTGCAGTATCCCATCATAAGATTCACAACAATATCCGGAGAATTCTAAACTTAAAATCTTACGATACAATTATGTATTATGCAATTTCGTGACAACATGAGAGCGCATGCAGTACCCCGCCGTCATAAGATATAACGCGACATGGTAAATATTTAGTGTCGCGGCAGCACCTATATAATCGGGCTTGTCGCAAATAAGCAAATTTTCAATCAAGATTACCTCAAATTCTTTATTAGCTGTCACAATGTTTTTTTTTTTTTTTATCAACACTAGACATTTTATGGAGAATGAAGAAAAACTCGAGTCTTTGACTAGACATTTTATCCGTGGGTGGTAGAGGGCAGCAAAATACGTCCCTCGAAAAAAAAAAATAATGTCATGGCGGACAGATAATCTCGGGATTGAGAGATCTGTAACAAATTCGGGAAAGAGCACGTTAAGGAGGAAGGTTTTTCATACAGGAATCCACCACCGATATGCAAAAAAATGAAAAATTGCCTATACTTGAAAAAAAAAAAAAAAAAAAAACATGGTGTTATAAAGCAACTGAGATAATCTCATTTGAAAATTTGCTTTTTTTTGGCCTTGTAATAGATACCTTGAACAAATATATTTATACCTTTCATCACTGTTTTTTACGTTTTTCAACTTGGGTGATGGAATCACAGATGCGTAATCTTTCAATTTCGTTTGTGCATTTACGTATTGTGCTTGATTTGTTTGGATTCATTTCGCGTGTTGTACACCAGACATCGATACATTCGAGTCGCGTTTGGGCACTTTCTCTGGGTTCATTTTCATCACGATACTGATTGGTGCAGACACGCACACACACTACGGTTATACGAGAAATATATTTACAAAGTTTCAAGAATTTGTCAAGTTGAATTTTACATACAGTGGCGTGCAAGAGTTTCAGGCCATAATAGCCACAAGAGACCATAAACAAGCATAAAAAAAATTGGCCCCGCCCAAAGTGGTGTCGTAATTTCAATTAAAGTTTGTTGGGAATCAAAGATAGCGTTAATTCGATACTTTCAATGAAATTATCCAATACAAGTATTGAATTCCCGCCTCCTGTCAACAACACAATTACTCACCATCGTCTGTATTTTTGTTGAGGGACTGCTGGTGAACAAAAAAAAAAAAAACGTAATCGATGCACAATGCCTGTACACACTGGGCGAGGAAATTCTTACGGGCGAATGGTTTGGGGCTAAAGCGAAGACCGTGCGTGTATGCGAATGTCGCTGGGATATATCGCTACGAGAATATAAACTCCCCGCGGTGTACTTAATCGAAACGTCTGTAACAGACTTTTCTGTTCGAGTATCGGCAAAGATTCTCCGGCGGGCGCGTACACGGTACTACGAAAGATCCAAAAAACAAAAAAAAAAAAAAAACAAGACGCAAACGAAAGTAAAAGTATTGGCGCGGCGCGAATGGGATCATAGGCGAGTATAATAGGCATAGGCAAATCCATTGGTTTTATAAATCTTTTGACTAAATTGAAACGTCAATGTTGGTAAAGTAGAATATTGACTTTCATCGCGACGACTCTACCGCGATGAGTCTCGAGATAAAAAACTTATTGACGGCGGTAATGTAGAAACTTGGTCGCTTGTTCTGTCATCGAAGATCGACTATCACGAAAATGGATCTTGAGTGATGGGCATCAAGAGCCCTTTGATTGTGTCGTCTGCGCGCGCACACACACACACACACGATGATTTATGGATCGATCGACGAGGACCAACGTAATTAGTCTCCGGTTCAATTTTCAAATCATGACATTACTTCTGGGCTACGTAATTAAATAAAATGCTTATCCCTACCGATTTTTGTTGCTCCGCCTTGGCGATATCGGGTCTATAGCTGTCGTCCAAAGAAATATATTGCAAACACTGCTCGCGTTTTCCGGCATCTCGGAGTCTGCATCAAATTCATCCCTATTGAGATCCATATGAGCTAGGTATATAATTTCTTCATCCTTCCCCTCCTGCTGCTCCGTACGATCGCGCGTTATCTCCTCCTGATTTGGATGTATCGCGGTCGTCGCCACCCGCCTTTCTCCGCTCATCGTCCCGCAACTCGCGCCCATTATATCGCTATTATGCTGTGCTGACGGGGCGGCCGAGCGCACCCGTGCACCCTTGAAAAATTTGTGCGTACTTGTATTTTTGCGAGTGGCGGTACGTCCGATTGGCGCGAGTTGCAGACAAACGGGCTTAGTTTTCGGTTGTACGAATTATCCCCCCCTGCTCCTCCGTCAACCCGCTTGAAACAAAAAATGTCAATTTGTAGAAATAGTTTGGCAGCGGGGAGACCCTGCTGCTTTGCTCCTCGACCATCGCAAAACCTCTAAACTAAAAGCCTTAAAAATATAACGCCGACCGAACTTGGCTCGTCTTCTCCGCGATGAAACTACATAGTACCGCAAATCGATATTGGATTATTATTCGATTACAAGCTTTGAGCAATGCGTGAGAAATAAAAAAGAAAAAGAAAAGAAAAGTGGAAATATATATCGATGACTCGAGGGAAACGAGGGAAGTCGTGGAAGCAGAGCGTGACGCGTGACGGAGGTGCGCCAAGAGAACGAATGAAAACAACAAGGTGTGAGATTTCTATGATGAAATTGGATTGATTAAACATGCACGACGACGCACCACCGCCGCCGCCGCCGCCGCCGCCGCCTACTTTTCTATTATAGAAGCAGAGGAACGTTTGACGTTTGACGTATACTCGGACCTGCCGAGCAGAGAACCGAGTCAAAGGTTTGATTGAGTACGAAAAGGACGCCTGCGTGCAAGTTTTGTAACATAGTGTCGAGTCATCGAGCAGGGGTGTTTTTATTCCGGTCGGCTCGCATCCCCATGTATTTTGACTGTCATTTTCTCAAGGAGCGATAAACGACCATGCAGGAGACTCTACGAAATCTCAGACTCACCAAAGTTTAAGCTTCACTTTTCTATACCCGCGTCTCGCAACAATGGCCATCCAACTGCGGGCGCGCGTATAGGTTCCGTGCATCCCATTATTACAACAATCCTGCTACGAGAAAAATTTAAGAATAGAGTGTCTCGGATTGACAAAGACGGAGCAGAGAAAGATGATGAGCGAGGTTGGCGCCTATATTTCATATTTGGGACGTTTTTTTTTGTTCCTCCCCCCCCCCCCCCCCACCGACGCAGCTTTAAAAACTCGGTTTACTTTTTTTTGTTTTTTTTTTCTTTCTTTTCGATTTTTCGAATATACAGATTGCGCGGAGGCGGGAGGTAAAATGAGATGTTCAATTTTGCTGAACCGTCGGAAGAATCGGCCAACTCGCGAAAACGCGATATAGAGTATCGCAGCACGCGTTTCCGCGCACGAGGAGAGTGTACGCGCGGCGGCGGAGGGAGATGGGGCAAGAGTTGAAAAAAAAGGGGTAGGGGGAAGGGTAGGAAGGGAGAAAAAAGTGATGGGCATGAACGAGGCGAAAGCCACTCTCCCGCCGCGGTACCAACCACCCGGGCTCGAAACAAAATGGTCGTCGTCCCTCCCGCCGCGGTTGGTGGTTGAATGCGCGATGCCAGCCCCCCACCGTTGTACCTCGCGCGGTCCTAAACAAAATAAATAGCGTTGATAACGGAAAGAGAAAAGAAAAAAAAAAAAAAAACAGTTTGCAACTGTTTGTCCATATGCTGGCTGCATGGGCGCCGGCGGGATGAGCGGAGGAAACTGAGAAATCGCCCGGCCGGTTTGGCGATGGCTATAAGATGAGAAAAGATGCGGGAACGGGATAATGGGGTGGAAAGAGCTCAAATGAGCCGCGAATTCAGACGCGCCCCGAATCGCCGCGACGAGACTCGAACCCGCGGTCAATCCCAAATATCTCGGAATATTATTCCAGCCAGCAATGCGTTTTTTTTGTTTGTTTGGATAAATTGATAAATTGCAAATTATGCAGCAGATAAGAATAAAGTTAATATAATATATAGTACGGCGCGGGCGAACGCGATGCATTTGGGAAATTATAGGGAGTGCCGTTGGACGACGTATCTAATTCCCCCGCGGCCGGTCAATTTCTTTTAGCGTCGTTGGTCTCCGCCCTCGGCAACGTGATTTGGCATATAACTAGATTGAGAGAGGTTGATCCCCGCTACGACATCGTCTCATCCTGCTGCTCTGCTTTTGGTCTTTCCGCGCGCGCGTTTCTATTTCTGCCTGCTTACGCTCGTTCGCGATGCGGCGACATCTCGTTATTGATTTTATCTCTCGAGCGTGTGTCTCGCGTAGAGCATCGCTGCGAGAATTTTCGTATGCGCCGCGTTTACAATGGGCCGCGAAAACGAGCGGGCCGCTCGAGTCTCTCGTGTACGTTAAGTAGCGCGGCGACGAGACAGGCGCGGGCGAACGCGCGACCGAGGATGGGAGCGAAATTGAGGCAACTCGAGATGCGACCGAGTTGGTACAAATGCATTAAATACTCGAAAACTGCTCTTGTGCGTCGTCGAGGCAAAAGAATCAGTAGAAGAAGCATCATGCAGGGCGGTATCGTATACAACGAGATTGCATCGAGAATCAACGACAAATCGCATCGTCTCCTTTTTCCTCTACTTTTTTACAATAATAAGGCTTTCAGAGCCGGATAAAAGAGAAATAATGAATATGAGAATGAGGAATAAGCATCGGGTTCCGCGTGATTAAAGGTCGCGCAATATACATCATGACAAACGAGGCAATATGTATTCCGAAAGCCGCTTGTCGCTCATCGTCGCTCATCGTCGCTCATCGTCGCTCGGCGAGCCTCAAAATCGAATTAAAATCGAATTATAGGATTAGCATGTGATTTTCGTTGGATATCCCGTTGGTGGTATAATGCTCATTGAATTATACGAGGGATGACAATGGGCATGGAATATAGGATATAGGTGGTAAGGGGGTTCGACCCTTATCGATTCTGCTCAAGGATTCTTGTCGTGTAAATGAGAGAGGGAGATGAGACGTTACAGTCGTCATGAATTTTTCTCGTCCCCTCTCGGAATACACACACACACACACACACACCCGCATACAAAATGATGTTTTTTTGCTCAAAGACCGGTCCATTTTTCCTCCCTTCGCACTATTGACGACCACTACTACTATCAGTACTGCTCCCTTTGCGTTCGTTTTATTCCTTTCGTCGTATGATCCCCAAGGAAAATGGTCGTGCATGGGGAATTTCATCATGTCGAAACAACCCCCGCGCCGCGAATGTGCATCCTCCTCTATTATTAATATTAATAGGCCCGTACTCGAAAAGCGATAAAGTCAAACGTGGCCATGATTAAATGCTCCATCCGACGAATATACATGTCCCATCTCATCACCGCTCGAGCCCGAGATATCAAGTCGGAAAATTGCTCCAACGAGGAAATTCCTTTCGCGGGGAAAGAGCCCGGACAACTACACACTTGTTTTATAAATCTTTCGACTAAATTAAAACGTCAATATGTTGGTAAATTAGAATATTGAGAAAGTTGACCGGCTAACGACTTGACGGCGCGGTAATAGAAACTGGTCGCTTCTTACGTCCAAGATCGACTTGACTGGAAATCAATCTCACCACCGAAAACCATCAATCCACCGAATTTGGTTTATTCAGCAGACGACGCCGTCAAATGGACTTGTCCCAAAATTCTACCGAGTCTCTAGACATTCAATATCATCAAAGAGATGCATCGCGATCGGGTCAGGTTTTAAAAATATTTCAATTTGCCCAATCCCAGAATGAATTTAATCCGGAAAGATTATAATCGTTTATGCCTCTAAATCTTCTCCCCGGGGAAAAAAAAACCTGGACAAGTGGATCTGTTGACCCCCCCGCGCGCGTCTCCATTTCAGTAACGTCTCATCACTGTGCAGGGAATAGTTTTTTTTTTTTTTTTTTTTTTTTTTTTTTTTTTCTTTCATTCATCCATCCCCTATCCCGCACTGCGTAATTTCGACACTTTGTTTGGTTTTGTTTTAAATCTGAAAACTTGCTTCCATCTTTCAAGGTATGATAGAGAGGACTGGCCAATCGGAAACTCGCGATTTGCTTCCATGTGTTGAATCAGTCGTATCGACTCGGGGCTCAATGGAAAGCTTTTCTGCTCTCCATTAGTCTCTAATTTGATTTTCAAATCATGATATTTCTCCTGGGCTCCGTAATTGGTCTTTCAATTTTTACCTCATTCCGCGGCAATTGCCGTTGATAAATGCCGCGCAATCGGCCGGGTGGCGAATAAATAAGGCTTCTCGGTCGGTTAAACACCGAGCGGTACTAATCCAAATTCAAATTCAAATACGCAGACGGATGATTGAGGCAAATCAGTGTCATTAGGACATAATACGTCGTGTTTATCTTGTACTCGGGTGTCGTTGCTGGGATCGAGCGAGAGAAAAAACCGATGTGAGCGGTCCATACCTACATCTATAGATGGAGCAACAGCGAGGGAAAAAAATAAAATTGGATGTGGGAAAATGGAAAGATAGCAATTTGGGCGTATCTCGCTCGCTCGCTCGATTGTCGCAACTTAAAACGCGGCTATAAATTGTAATAAACGAGTTTTGGTTTGTTGCGCGGCGGCGGCGGTAACAATTGGAACAAGAGCGAAGCGGAGAAGATATCCGCACTGGTGGATTCGCAAGGGACGCCGCATGCGATAATACATGGTACTACATCGGCGAAAGATATAAATCTCGTGGATAACCGAATTACGTTAGACGCAAGGACCGAGACGACAACTCATCTCTTTCGCCGTTGCCACGCCCATGTGGAACGCCGCATCGGATACGTATTTGCGGATATTTGCCGGGACTAGGAGCACCGCGCGCCCAACGATGAAAAACAATAATTAATCCTCCGAATTTATTGAATTGGAAAGAAAAATCATAGCCCAAAAGCGCCGAGTCGCGCGGATAAATTATTCGATTATTGGTTCGATCCGGTGCATGGTGTGGGTTGGATCAAGTAGCGGGGGGAGAGACGAATTTGGTGAAATTTAGTAAGGTCGAGTCGACCCTTAGGGACGCTTTTCAAAGTTGAGCAAGTGTCTGCGGGTAATGATGTTGAGGAGACGCGTGCCGGATCGCAGCTGGATGTCCAATCGACCCCTCCTCGAACCAGAGAAACGTGCTAACCACTCTCCGCTATACATCCAAAAAATCCATGTATCCGTGTGTATGTGCGTGCGTGCGTGCATGCCCGTTGGACTTGTAAGTTTTTGCGAGGGTGAAAGCAGCAGGCCCCTTTCCGGACACGTATAAGTCTCGCATTATGTGGTAAATAAGTCACCCCATAAACACACCCCATTATATATTTATAGCCATAAATACGTATTATATGGAGAAATAGTATAATAATATATATTATATAGAGACGGGTATATACGTACTCGGCATTTGTTTGGACGAATTAATTGGCTGACTGACCTGTGGGAATTTCATTCATCAACTTGCTCCGTTTACCGCAAGCTCGCTTTCTATCCTAGCTGCTGCAACAACGATATTCTCACGCGCCGCCGCGCTGCTAATTCATTCCGTCCTGTCCGAGCCTCATCGCCACAGAAAACTCTCGCGCAAACGTTGCATCAGAGACGTTCCGATTGCATTGTCCGCGCGATCGACGACGACGACGACGACATTTTTGGCTTTACTTCTCTTTCGGTTCGCGATTCGGTTCGCGATTCGGTTCGCGACGTGTATCTGAAATAAATTATACAAGTGTACGTCGTCAAATTGTTTTCTCTCATGGAAACTCGCGCGCGCGCGCGCGCGTCCACCCTTTTCAAATCTGTTGGCGTGTACGAAAACGAGAAAAAAAAAAAAGAAAAAGTAAACTCGGCGATCTCGAGGATACTCGAGCAGCAGGGCGTGTCATGGATCCCGTCGATTCCGCGCTTCGCGAGAAATCAATTATACCGCGCGCCTATGTCCGTCTTTGAGTGTCGATATACATGTACAGCATGATTTTGAACGTCGGCACACACACACACACGCATGCGTCTGTAAATCCCGGTGATGAAGAGCGTGTGATGGCTCTTGAGGATTTTTCAATACATTGGCGCGAATCGCTTGGCGTAGCGCGCGGCCGCGTAAAGCTGCGGAGAGAGAGAGAGAGAGAGGCAAGGGGGAGGCCAAAGAGAGGAAAAAATTGAAAGAAATCTCGGTGGAGGGTACAAGAGACATTTGGTCCTCCGGGCGCGCGCGCTCATAGTTGATTGCCCAACGAAATCGAGTCTCGAATATTTGATGGTATTGTCGGGGTATAGTTTTGCCAATTTCAATTAAGCGCGATAATGATATAGCTCCGCGCGTCAACGCAGCGAAAACATAATAATTAAACTGCTTTGAATTGGTGAAAAAATAAAAGAGGGGGTATATAGGTATAGAGTGGAGCGTTTGCACGGAGCTCCCTCTCTTTATTCCCGCGCCGCACTCGGAATCTCATCCTCTTGTTTTGGTCCAATAGTCAGTCGCTGGTCTGATCGATGATACGCCAACAGAGAGTAGTGCGCATGGCCAGGCTCAACGCATAAACTCGCTCCTTGTTACACGCGCGCGGTTCTTGTCTCCCCTGCCGATGCTGTCTCTAGCGTTTGTGTATACCAAAAGGAGAAAGCAACGAGGGTTCGGTTTAGGGGCTCTTTTCTACCATCTATACACAATTTCTGATAAAATCCCTCTTGCACGATCCTTTGCGAAACCCGAGCGCGTTCGAACCGGCCCCGAAACTCTGCTGCTCCTCCAAAGCGCGACCGCCGCCGCCGCCGCGTCTACGACCTTGACGAAAAAATAAAACAAAATTTGTCACGGTGCGAAACAACATTTTTTCATGTTTTGCGGCTAAAGAGCGATAAAGGGTAAAGGGTTCGAGAGAGCCGAAATGGTCGATAAGCGGCAGGATAATTTCGGTCCAACGTCCATCATCAAATTGACGGCGGCAGGGTAAACCCCCGTCTCGCTATTCATTCGAATTACGTTGAAATATTCTGGAGTTGACTTAATCCATTGTCGGATACAAATTGGTACACGCCCTGCTGCCGGACTCTCTGCCTGGCCTTTTCGAATAGGTCGCCTCCTCATTCAACCGAAAGTACCCCTCTTTTCCCAACAGCTCCCTGCTCGAATTACCCTCGGATTTTTAAGCCTGCATGCTACCGGCGATCGGCCGTCGTTTCACGCCCTATTCGGAGCAAATTCGCGGAGCCTTCGATCGAGGCACATTGCATCCTTGACTCATCAACTATTTCATAACTAATATATCAACATTTCGTCTGCAAACGTTTTTTATAGCCGCATTTCAACGGCGTTGCAACGCCGAAAAAAAAAAACGATTTTCTTTGACCAACACGTGTAAATGAGGAAAGTATAAATGTCGTCGTACCTTTTGATTTTCATAAAAGAATTATCTTATTTTCAAAGAATATTTCGTTCCGTTTGTTTAAAGCTAAATGCACAAGTTTTGGGCATGAAAAGAGACAATAAACAACGTGCGTTTTCTTTCTGCTTCGAACAACAACAACAACAACAAGTATCTAGGTGTTGTATGGGGTGTTTGGTGTTTTAGTTATTCAACAAAAATTTCAAATAATGTCAAAATTTTTTTTTTAGGCATACCGCTTGTAGACCCGGGTATTTCGTGTTGATTACAAAGTTTGCGCGCTCGTCACCACCGCCTAGGATCGTACACAACTTTTTTTAGCGACGCAGGAAGGAGCGTCCGTACATTCCTCATTTCCCAAGTATATACGTACCAAAGTTGTTTTTGCTCGGACACGATTGGACGGACCAAGCGTTAATATAACGATGACCAAGATTTTTCATAGCGAGTAGATGAAAGAAAAAAAAAAAAGGCAAATTTGAAGCTTTTTTGAGCCAGGCTAAAAGAAATGAAACAAGTTGGGGCAGCACGTGACAGCGCCGCGGGTGGTCGTATATTTTTCAAACGTTAACAAGTATATTTTGCGGGGTGTCTGTAGGATGCGAAAAGTAGTAGGGGAAATGGACAGAGAGACCCCCTGCCGCCGGTGGGAGTGGGAGAGGGTTCGAAATTTGGGCAACGAGCGTGTCGGTCGGCGAAATTGGAAGAAAAAGCCGATCAAGGGGACGATCAACGCCACCATGTCATTTTATTCCTAATTGGAAGAGAGTCGGATCCTATATTCTACCGCGTCCGCGTCCAATCCCGGCGAGAAGAAATAATAAATAAAAATCTAATTGAGAAAATGAAATTTCATGCGTGTTGTTTTTGTTTGGGTTTGTACAGGTATGGTTCCAGAACCGGAGAGCGAAATGGCGGAAAACGGAAAAGTGTTGGGGCAGGAGTACGATTATGGCCGAGTACGGTCTTTATGGGGCGATGGTCCGGCATTCGCTTCCGCTTCCCGAGACGATTCTCAAAAGCGCTAAAGAAAATGAGTCGGTAGCGCCATGGTTGCTCGGTAAGTCTTTCTCCGCTTGATATCGATATACGACGACGAATTTCTGGTCGACGAGAGAGAGAGAGAGAGAGAGCTCGCACCTCCCGCGCCCCCCGCGCGTTCCGAATAATTAAATTTTTCATTCAACGCGATTACTTATTTCGTTTGAGTTTGTTTTGTTGATTTTTATTTGTTAATTAAATTGTTGACGAGAAGAGTTGGCTCACGAGAAATTCGAAAAACTTTTTCTGTCCGTCTCCATCAGCGCAATCGTCTAAGACAAGCAGCTTTAGCCAAGATTTCGAAACTAATCAAGAACTGATTGACTGTGGGCCCATAGGGATGCATCGAAAGTCAATCGAGGCAGCGGAACATTTGAAATCCGGTGGGGAGGATAGCGGAAACGATCAGGCCGGCAGTTCCGGCAGTCCCCGTCACAACCATCATCATCATCATCATCATCATCATCATCATCAGCATTCCGGTGGTGGCGGCGGCGGCGGTCCTACGAGCTCCGAGAGCGGTCAAGAGAGTCAGGACGGAATGGGCCCTTCCTCCTCATCTACAGGCAAGTGCATTTTTTACGATCCAACTGTTTGCGTCGACACGTTGAATTGTGACGATTGAATCGCAGGTGTCGGCGGCGGCGGCGGCGGCGGCGGCGGTGGTGCGGTGGTACAGGACACGGAACAGCTGAGAAACGAGAGTATCGCGTGTTTGAGGGCAAAAGCTCAGCAGCATCAGTTACAGCTGAGCCTGCAACCGGCCGGAGCTACTACAGGAAGTACGTCATATCCGACGGCGGCGGGAGGACAGCAGCCGACGCCTCAGCAGCCGCAGCAGCAGCAGCAGCAGCAGCAGCAGCAGCAGCAGCAGCAGCAGCCGAGCAATCTACACGCGACAGTTTAATCCGCCGCCGAATATCGATCACGCGTTCGAGCAAATCATTTCTTTGACAAGGATGAATTTGGGTGGTACGGTGGGGCGGCAGCGAGAAAAAAAAAAAAAGCGAGTTGACAGAGGGAACTAATGAATTTGAGTAATCAACGAATGATGAACCATGGCCTAGATTTAATCCAACATCTTTTTTTTCTTTTTTTTTTGTTTCTTTTCCCTCTCGAAGCCGACGTATATTTCGTCGTAAACATTGACAATTATTGTTCAGAGACCAAAGATTTCATGCGCGAACGAAAACGAAAGTGAAAATGCAAAGAATTGGTTGATGACAGAGCGAATAACGGAGCGAGACACGAGTGTCAAATGGCGCAACGAATTAATAAAACCGAAACATCGAAGACATTCGAAGGTACCTAATAAAACAAAAACAAAAACAAAAAAACACAACGTAAACGAAATCGACATCGAAGCTAATGTGGGAGGGGGCTCGGGAGAGAGCGAGAGAGCGAGCGACGGCGACGCTGAAAATAATAAAACGAGAAAGAGGTAACTGTTGTCAAATGTGCAATATATCGATATAAGTTTTTAGAAGGTTTAAGATGCGAATAAAAACGAAACGAAACATCGACTCGGATGAAGAAAAAAAACAAATGGAGCAGGGATGAGGTGGTGGTCGACGATTTTGTCATTGATCAGCAACGAAATAATAATGAAAAATAAAACAAACAAACGAAACGAGAAATAAAAGTTTTTTTCTGCATCATCGACATTAAATCGTCCACTGTATATAAATATTATAAATAAAGAAAGGCGAGAAAACAACAAGTGGAAGTGGAAAAATACAAAAATATACAAGTATAGATAAAGAATAATGAATATATATATATATATATATATATGTATGGGGTTACGCGATGCGTCGAGGATAAATTCGTCACGACATTATCCAATCATTTTTTTCATTGAAAGCGGCAGTGCGGAGCTTGTACATTGTGAAGCGCGATATCAATAATACGACGACGACGACGACGACGACGACGACGGAGGAGAATGAGGAAAATAATGCCGTCTTGTAGACAAAGATGATTGAATATTGCGATAAATTGTTTGTGGAATGCGTGAGAATTAAGAGGGTGGCAAATTAAAAAACAAATAACATTAAGTAAATAAAAGGGGCATCTTTTTTTTTCAAGTCCACCCCGAAATTGGATGGAACGAGGCGAATTGGTTTGGCGACGCGGCGGCGGCGGCAGCAGCAGCAGCAGCGGCAGGGGAAAACGATCGAATCTTATACCTATACTATAAACGCCGCGCAATATAATAACGCGATGATATTATTTAACGAAACAAACGACACTTGAAATTGCAACAAGAGACATTACCACTGGTTCCGCGGTATATATTATATAATAAAGAAAAATGCAATCGAGTACTGGCGATAAAAAAAACACACACACACACACACACGTTAAACATATGTTTGTGCAAATGGTATACGGATACGTGCAGGCACCCAGCGACGCGCCAACTCTCTGCGCTATACGCGCGTATGTAAACGGTAAACACACATAAAACCGATACCGCGCGAGATTGCGAGCAGAAAACGAAAATTGGCAATTTCGTGTGAATGTTTTTTTTTCGCTATTCGATTTGCCAATTTTACTAAACGCATGCATAGTAGTCAACTAGTGTATACGTAAAAACAAACAAAAATAAAGTTTCTGAGAAAAAGTAAACAAAGCGCACATGCATAACCGCAGCGGCAGCGGCAGCGGCAGCGTCCTTCGCCTTGTCCTTGATTACCATCGCGCACCAGCACGTTTTTACAGCGACGCGACGCTCGATTACGACGCGCCCGTTCTTGCCTCGCTCGGTCGGTACACAACGACTCTGCATATTTTAATGAAACGCGTACGCGTCTCGATTCGTTTGCGCGTTCCGTGCTCCTCACCTCGTCGGTCGTCTCGGTCGTCTCGGACTCGGACAGAGTCTCAGCTTCAGCTCGTTCCAACTTGCAACGTCACAGCCCATCGGCCAGCAGCATTTGGAATCTCCTCGACAAGGTGAGTCCGATGTAACCGATCAAATTCCGACAAAATTAATGGAAATTTAGTAAAATATATCGCAACGAGACGAGAGATTACTAATTTTTTAACTTGATTATCGCTTTTCGTGAATCGCAAGCAACAACGAATCACCTTATCGCATAGAATCGATATCGCACATGCGGTTGCTTGCGCGAGAACCGAAAACAAATTCATCAATCTATTTTTCCTTTGCCCCGATGTTACGTCGTTGACGTAGAAAAAAAAAACGTTCAACGCGAGGTTTGTTTTTTTTTTCTTGTTGTTTTGTTTCTCGGGCTTTCGTTCGGATCGGGCGACATAACCCAACTTTCGCGTACGTCTCTTCTTGGAAATTGGAAAATCCCGACAAACAGCGGTACGTGTTTTGTTTCCGATCATGTCGACGTTCGACGGTCTGGTGGCTGAAATGCCCGGCATTGCGGTGGATCGTTTCGACGGTGACAATCTAAACGCAGCTGCCTACTTTTTGACGCATTCGCACACGGACCACACGAGGGGTTTGAACGGATATTTTTTTCAACGATTGAGAGATAACGGGCGACGGCTTTATTGCACGCGACTGACCAAACTTTTTCTAATGAGAAAATACGACGTCCGAGACGACGTTTCCGCGTGTATAGTTGAAACGACGCCCTGTGCACCGCGAATCGTCGATTACGAGTGGAAAGGTCAGAAACAAGTTTTGACGGTGAATTGCGTCTCCGCCGGACATTCTCCCGGCTCTGTAATGTTTATTTTTGAAAATGAAACGAGACGCGTACTTTGCACCGGAGATTTTCGAATCTCTCCCATGGATTTGCCCAAGATAAAAGCGTTGAATTTGGCGCACGGCGTCAAAACCCTTCCTCTCAAGTTTGACAAAATTTATCTCGACACGACTTTCCTCAATCCGGAATACGCAGAGTTTCCATCTAGAAGCCAAAGTCTGGACGTTATTTGTACCAAAGCCGCAGAGTGGCTAGCTCTGAGCGCTAAAAATATTGTTTCTCTGGAATGCGCCGCTCTCACCGGCTCGGAATTTATCTTTATGGAGCTGGCGGAAAAAATTGGAAAACCCATTCACGTCAAGGAGAATATTTATCAGGAGTATCGTAGGATGGAACAACTGTCGAGGTGCGTCACTTTGGATCCTAGGGCCAGCCCTCTGCACGCCTGCGTCAAAAAACAATTTGGCAAGGATCGCTTGACTTGCAGAAGCGACGTAGACCGAGACAATATTTTGACCGTCGTCGTTTCGGCTTATCGTTGGCGCAATCGCAAGCCGGACACCTTCTTCCAACGCGACGCAAAGAGAAAAAATCGTTTATACGTCTGTTGTTCCATGCATCCTTCTTACAACGAGCTCCGAGCTTTTATTCGTTATTTCAAACCTCTGGACGTTGGCGCGTGCGTCGATCCACCCGCCAATTCACTAATTTCCGCCGCCGAGCTTCTCAAAGAATTGAGACAAAAATGTTGCTCTCCGCCCGAAACAAAGGTCCGTTACGACTTGACGTCCTTGATCGGAAACGATCGAGTCCCCTCCGCGAGGAAACGAAAGCCCGACGCGCGATACCTCAGCGACGATAGCAGCGATTGAATACTATTTTTGACAAACGGCCGCGTTCACCCCCCTCCAACAAGTGTAATTATCGTATTCCCTTGAGAAATAAAGTAATTTTAAATAAATTGCAGTTTAAACGCGGGCTTATTTTTTTGCAGCTTGTCGCGCGCGCTATCAAATCCGCAAGTTGAAAGATATTTGGAAAAGAAAAAAAACGAAAAATGGCCGCAACCGCATTGGCGCAGGAAAGAATTTGGTTCGAGAAGCCTTCTTACGACAGAGCAGCTTGCCTTCACTTTGAAAGGCTGGCCAAGGTAAGAAAGCCATTCTTTCTAGTCCTTCGACAAGACTCTTTGAGCACGGAAAAGAAACAACATGAACATTTATCTCTCATACATCGGCGGCTAAATCGTAAACGTTTCATTCCATTTTCCGAGAATACACCTGTTTTTTTTTTTTTCCCCATCCGAACGAAATGGCAAACAACGAATGTTGGATAATCGATTCCCACTCGCCCCCTCCGGCATCCACTTCCGGCGGTATTCAAACACATGCGAGAATCGTTTGGGGAATATCTGGTGGTGATGAAAAAATAACAAACACGCTCCAATTGAAATAACAAAAAGTAGCGTTCGCAAATTCTTAGACTTTATTTTCTTTTTTTTTTTTTTCTAACAAACAAACAAAAAAACAAAACACGATTGTTTGGTGAATAACAAATGGAAACTCTTGTCGAGGGACTACCGCCGAATGTTGTCTCATGGCTTTTCATCGACTTTGCAAAGGTGGTGGCTGATAAAATACCGCAACAACGAGAACTCGAGGCTTGCACGAAAATTGTCACGACGGCCTCGTCTCAGCACGAGACTATCGAACCCTCGAAAAAATCCAAGGATAAGAATAATAAAGCTGCCAAAAGGCACAGAAATGTTAAAGAATCAAAGAGCAATTCGGTCGATACGAAAGAACAAATAACTCACCTTCAACAGGTACAACCGACGACCAAACGAGACAATTTCAATTTTTCATTTCATTGGTAGAGATTTTTTTAGTTTTATACCATTGCTTTTCATCGGCCACGAATGATGTCGCTTTTGCATATTTATATATATATATATATATTTATTTTTTTTTCACAAATTCCTTGGACATTTTTGACGGAGTTGCTTTATTTCATGTTTTTGCATGGTGCTCATGATTTTGGTTCGATTGCCCGTGTGCACGATGAAATTGAAAACAAACAAACATGTGCCCTTTTCGATTTTTCCATGTTGCATTCGTTCGTCGTTCCCATCTCCGACCCATGGAAATTGGTGATGAAAAAATTTAGAAATTTAGAAATTGGACGAGGAGGTGGGTTTGCGAACGTTTGCAATTAATTGGCCTGGTGTGCGTTGATCTTTAATATCGGTGGATGCAGGAAAGCCAACAGTCCATTAGTCCAATCATTCCTGCGAGTGGAAGTTTGGTCAACGAGATCGCCAAGGCTCGGCAGCATCTTAAAAAATCTTTACAGTGTGTGAGTACTGTAAATTTGACAAATTCAATCATTTTGTTTTGTTGTCGTCGTCCTCGGAGAGAAAAAAAAACAATGTTGCAATAGTTATTTGAAAAATTGATCCTTTCGTCTGCCAAACGCGATCGCTTCACCGTCTCCGCACGTTCCACATTCACGCGCAATCATTCTCTCTCTCTCTCTCTCTCTCTCTCTCTCTCTAAAAAGGGTCGATTTTTTTTTGTTTCATTACTTTGTGAAACCTGAAAATTAAACCGAGTACGAACCTTGGGTTTTGTTTGTTTTCTAGATGAATGGAATCGCTGCTTGTTCGGATACGACCCTCCAAAATGTCGTTTCTCGCTGTGCCGCGCTCGAAAAGGACAATCAGGAACTGAGACAGAGTGAGAAATTGTAGTAATTAAATTGTATAAATTATAGAATAATCGATATTTGGATAAATTGGGTTGTTTCAGGCATAGAGGAACTGAGGGAATTGATGAAAGAGTTGAAAGTAAAGGTTGACACGAGTTGCTACCCGATTGCGATTTGTCCGCCCAAACCGCAACATGTATCGCCGGTTTCCGAACCAGCTGAAAAAAAGATGGACGTCGATGACGATGTCGATCTCTTTGGGTCCGATTCCGAGGTACGAACAAAATTCAGGAGAAAAAAAAAAAAAAAGAAGAATATTTGAAAATCAATTCAACGGTCGATTGAAAATTTGTCCTCAATGTCGTCGTCGTACACCAGATATTCCCAGGACAAATGTCCGTTTATTTTTAGCATTCATTATTTCGCTCTCATAACGCTCGATTCATTATTATTCGTCATAAAAATTGCTTCCTCGTCACTCTTGATCAATATTCAGGGCGAAGATGCAGAGGCTGCCAAGATCCGAGAGGAAAGACTCGCCGCGTACAACGCGAAAAAATCCAAGAGTGAGTTAAAAATTTCTCACATCGAAAGTCATTTATTTCGTTGAACGCGTTTTATATAATATTTCGCACAGAGCCGGTACTCATTGCCAAATCCAACATCATCCTCGACGTGAAACCCTGGGACGACGAAACCGACATGAAAGTTCTCGAGACCGAGGTCCGAAAAATTCAATGCGATGGACTTCTTTGGGGAGCGGGTAACTTTCGTGTTTTCTCCTCCGTCGAATCTCGCGTTAGCATGGATTTGTTTATTAAATTTTTGGGGATATTGCAGCGAAACTCGTACCACTGGCTTACGGAATCCACAAGTTGCAAATATCGTGCGTCGTCGAGGACGACAAAGTATCGGTCGACTGGTTAACGGAGGCGATTCAGGAAATTGAAGAATACGTCCAGAGCGTCGACATTGCAGCCTTCAACAAAGTTTAACTCATCCGATCGAAAAAAAAAAAAAAAAAAAATGAAAAACAAGCAACGCGACGTTAGAGAAATTGAAAAACGCGATCGAGCTTGGCTTCCCCCGCGTTTTTACTTTCATTCCACTAGGCGTATGATTGCGCTTGCCTCGTCGCTTTTCTTTTTCAAACCGAATGCCCCAATGTAATAACGAATATCGATAAATAAAACACACATTTTGTGCAATCATAAATAATTACAACATGTACGCGTTGTGTATTTCCTTACTTTTTTTTTTTTTTTTCCGTTGGTCGCGTCGACATTTGCCGTTTTGGCTGTTTACCGCGAGAAACTCACGGCGCCGGTGCTGCCACCTGGCTCCGGTGGCGATGGCGAGGTTAGGATCGTAGGCGCACACGCACACCGGACGACGGGCTTGGCGCGCTTTGCGCCTCCGATGATACATAACCTCTGCTCTTCTTGCTTTCTTTCTTTCTTGCAAAGATATTCAAATGGTGAATAATTGAGGATAATACGAGCGAAAAATCAAACTCTCGTTGGAATAAAATGGGCGACTCGGATTTCAACGATTTGCTGCGATCGGCGGAACAACTTTCGGCGGCTGTCGAAGGCACCGGCGAACTTCCCCAGGTCGAGAGAAATCTTCGCCAGATTTTCGAAGCCTCCAACGAACTCTGGTCCCGGGTGACGCAAACCGGAACTCAGGACAATCAATCGCAAGCGTAAATTATTATTATTATTATTATTTTTTTCGTCCTTGATTATTTGCATGATTTTCGTTGAATCGAAAAGGATCGGCGTACAATATTTGATTGATTTTAGGAACTTTTTGTTGGGCTCGCGAGGCATAGATCTGCCGCAGATATCGCAAAAGTTGAATTCCCTCAGCACCAGACGGACCTTCGAACCTCTGGATCCTATCGCCGACACGGACATAGTCAACTACTTGAAGAACGAAAAGGAAAATGCCATTCTCTCCATCATCGAACAAGTTCACAAAGACGTGAGTCCGACGCCTCTTTATATTTATTCTATATTTTTGCAAGCTCGGTAAGCGCGTCTAACCTTTCCACTCGACGAAAAGACTTTTGAGCTAAACAGAGCGCAGCAAATGGAACACACCCTGGGAGAATGGAAGCAAATGCGCGGCGAGATAATAAACGCGATGACCGCGCCGTCCGGCGAGTTGGCCGACCTGAGAGGAACGCCGCGACGAACGAAACTGGCAGGTACGAGCGCAGGCGGATTGTCCAACATAGAGACGGCGTACGCCAAGGAATTACAAAATTACAACGACCACGTGCTGCGCGGAATAACGAGGCCGAGCTTGTTCGCGGCGTTTTCAAAAGCGGCGGAAAGCTTCAACGACAGAAAGATCCAAGACATGTGGCGAATGGTGCGTCACACGGTAAACATTCCTCCGACGCCGAGGGGAGATCAGATAAAGTCGCGTTGCAGCGGGCAAGCGGAGGCGAAACTGGTCGAGCAAGCCAGGAGCTATTTGGAAAATCGTTATCGGGAATTTATGAATTCGTTCGTCAGCGAAAATTTGGAGCAAGCTCGAAGGGGCGGAATTCCCGGCACCCTGCCGTTGGTCAAGAGTTTCGTCGGCGCGAGGGTACAAAATTATCGGGATTTGGAAGAGGCCGCGATCGAGGACAAGCCTCTGTGGCCGTTGGTTTATTTTTGCATGAGAACGGGCGATTTGAAAGCGGCGGTTCGATGCCTCGATCAGTGCGACCTTGTTCCCTCTTCCAATCAAGAATTTCGTCAAGCTCTCGAGGAAGCGATCGAGGATCCGCACAAGAGGCCGAGCCCTCGGGCCGAATCGATTCTCAAGCTCGATTATCGGAAACACGTTCGTTCCTCTACCGATCCTTACAAGAGAGCCGCTTACTGCGCCCTCGTTCCCTGCGATCCCGACGATTTGCATTCCGAAATCATGTCCACCGCCGATGATTATCTCTGGTTGAAGCTCTGCCAAATTCGCCAACAAACCGACACCGAAAACAACAAATTGACTCTGGATCACCTGCAGACGACCATCCTCGAAGTTTACGGTTAATCTTTTTCTTTTTCTTTTTTTTTTCAATTATTATTCATCCCTCGACTCTCCGTAACGGTCTGTTTTTTACACGAGATTATCTTCAACAGGCGAGGCGTATTATCACGCGCACGAGCAGCCCTTTCTCTATTTCTCGATGCTCTTCCTCACCGGACAATTCGAGGCGGCGATCGAATTTCTCGCCCGTGGCGCGGGGGCTCGTAATTTGCCTCACGCGGTCCATCTAGCGGCGGCGTTGCACGAGCACAGCTTGTTGGCCGCCAGTCAGAGCGTCTTGGCGCCTCTCATCACGGTCGATCCGGCCGACAAACCTCCCGCCAAACGTTTGAATCTGGCTCGTCTCGTATTGCTCTACGTCAAGAGATTCGAATCCTCGGATCCCAAGGAGACGCTTCATTATTTGTTCCTGCTCCGGTAAGAGCCGCAAACCTTTTTGCCGATCCAAAAAAACCCAAAAAAACCCAAAAAAACCCAAACAAACCCAAACAAAGCCCTTTTGCCAATTGTTGGCGCCGTGTCGACAGGTGCATGAAGGATCCTCACGGGCGCAACATGTTTGCAGCATCCGCGGCGGAAATGGCGGTCGACGCGTCCCCGGCGATTCGTAGTCTGCTCGTGGGAAAAATCGAGCGGGAGCGTCGTCTGCCGGGAATCCTCGATCAGTTTCAAATAAATACCGACGACGTGATAAACATTTGCGCCGACACTTTGTACCGGAAAGGTCTTTTGGAGGATGCGGTAGCCATGTACGATCTCGCCGGCAATCACGACAAAGTATTGAGCCTCGTGTGTATGCTGCTCGCCCAAGTCGTCAGCCAGAGAGACTCGCCGGGTTCGCTACGATCGCGACTTGAAAAAACCGCGACGGAAATCAGTCTCCGTTATCGGGGTATCGCGATTCAAGCCTCGGCCGAATTGGTCGCTGCTTTTTATACCCTTCGCGATCTCATGGTCTTTTTCGATCAATTTCACAATCAACAGTATCAGAGCGCCTTGAATGTGAGTCGAGTATATTTTATCCCGCCAGCGAGCGACGGTTATCGATGCTAAAAATTTCTCCCTCTCTCTTTCAGACTATCGCCGATTCGAAACTGTTGCCCGCCCACGTAAAGGAAGTCGACGAACGCGTTACGGCTCTGAAACGCGTTTCACCGGAAGTCGCGGGCACGCTTTCCGAAGTTTTGCTCGCTACCATGACCATTTTGTACAAACAGTATCAAAAGTTGAGATCAACGGAACCCGGGGATGAAATTGCTCGGGACGAACAGCTTCGGGACCTGCGCGAACAAGCTCGAGCGCTCACCAGCTTCGCCGGTACATTGCCCTACCGTATGCCCAACGAGACCAACAGTCGACTCGTACAAATGGAGATTCTCATGCATTGATACTTTTTTTTTTTTTAATTTTTTATTTCTCCCTCAACAATCGCTTGAAATTTTCATCGTGGACGGATTCGTTGGATGAATAATAAATATTAAACTTTTCCATCAGATTGTTTGGTCCGTTCTCGGCTCGTATTTCTTCAGCGACTTGATTGTGATTCCCGTGCTCAGATCCTGCACCGTTCCTTCCTTTACCTGAACAACAACAACAACAAAAAACGTCCCCTCTGCTGCACACTCGTTCATTTTTTTTTTTTTTTTTTTTTTTCTCGACAAGAGGAAATGAATCTTCTTACGGCTCGATAATCCAGAAGCATGTCTTTAAAGGCCAAAAAGTCCGTTACCGTCGACAGTATCTCGAAAATTTCGCCGTCCAGCGTCGGAGATTTTTCTCTGTGAACGCACGTTATCCGTATTAGGGGGTACATGTTGCGTCGGATTCGGAGGTAAAATTTTCCGTACCTGAGTTGTTTCAAAAAACATTCCATGGAAAATGAGGGTATTGACTCGTGCAAACGCTTGCTGAGGTAATTCTCGATCTTTCGGTTCTAAAAACATATTTTATCGAAATGTGGAAATACTATTTTCGGCTCGTCGACCCGCGCGGCCAGCAATTATTTCGTCATTTTGGACTCACGTAAGTTTGAAAAATGTCCATGTAAATTAATTTGTTTTCATCCCCGGGTTGAAATTGCTGCCAGTGTTTTTCGAGAAATTGGAGGTTCAGATTCTGGAAACTGTCGTCTGAAAAGAATAATTAATGAATCGGGGCATGCAGTTGGAGCGTCGTCGATCGATTAAATCGAGAAGCACGGTACCCAAAAAAATATCTTCGACATGGCCAATGATTTCGTCAAACCGAGCAGAATCTTGTTTATGAATCTCGAGTTGGCACCCGTCGTCGGCGTCGTCGTTTTCTTGCTCGGAAGTGATTTTCAAAGCGCCGATGCCGCCGATGCCGCCGATCGAGTCTTTTGAGAAAAAGAAAACGAAAAATAAGCGAGTGTTGTTGTTAAAACCTCATCCAGCAGCAGCAGCAGCAGCAGCAGCAGCACGGACCGTCAATCTCCCGCAGTGACATTTTCCGTCTCGCTGCTCAGTTCCAAGTTCCAAGTTCCAAGCTGCAACTTGCAACGCGTTGTTTTCGCTTTTGTTTAGAAATTGATTATAGCAGCAGGGAGCCAGGGGTCAGGGAGGAGAATCCGTAGTTCGGAATCTCGCCACCGCAGTGGTTTCGGCGGAAGCGGCACGTTCCGACAGTTCCGAGTTTCGACGGATGGCGGGAAATGAGAACGCAATGTTGACATTTTTAGTCGACTGGCTTGCGTTGCGTGTGTTGAAAAGCGGCCGCCGCAACAACGGTCAACCGCTTTTTCACTTTTTCTCGTAACGTGTATTTCGCTGTACGCGAATGTTGAAAGAAAGATGAATCCGAGTGGAGCAGGAGCTTCGGGCGATGCGACAGGTCCGAGAGATCGAGGAACGATAACGCGCATTTACCTCGAAAATTTCGTGCAAGTATCAAAACTGCCCCATTTTTTATTTTGGATCGACAATTCGGTTAAAGTCGCGCCGCCTTTGTGACGAAATGCATATTATTCGAAAGATTTGGGCTTTGCAGAACTTACGACAAAGTCGTAATAATTCCGGGCTCGAATTTAAACGTTATAATTGGGCCGAACGGAACGGGAAAGTCGACGATCCTGTCCGCCATCGTTCTGGGTCTCGGTGGCAAACCGTCGGCCGTCGGACGAGGAAGCTCCTTGAGCAACTATGTCAAATACGGCTGTACCGAGGCGTCCATCGAAATCGACCTCAAAAACACGCACGATGCAAATTTACGAATCGTCAGACGTTTCAACGTCAGCAACGAATCTTGTTGGACGGTCGACGGCAAGCCCGTCGCGCAAAAAGCTCTCCTCGCTCTCATGGCCACCCTCCGCATACAGGTACACATGCCTTTCTTTTGCCCCTTTTCCTTGTTCCTTTTTCCGTCTGCCGATTAACCGAACGGTGCAAACGTTTGCCAGGTGGACAATCTCTGCCAGTTGTTGCCTCAGGACAAGGTCCAAAATTTTTCTGCCATGAATCCGCAAGAATTGCTGGAAAACACTCAGAGAACGGCGGGCGATCCGTCCTTGATAGAAAAACACTGTAAACTGAAAGAGCTCGGCGAGCTGGTCAAACAAAACTCGGACGTTGTCCAAAAGAGAAGAGAGTTTCTCGAATCGGAAAAGACGAAACTGGGGGGTATGGCCGAAGCGGTAGGCACCATCAAAAGATTGAGAAAGTACAAGGCAAAGGTGACCAGCCTGCGACAAAAGAGAGCCTGGATGCGCTACGACATCAATAGAAATCATCTTTGCGAGGTGAGGAGGAGCCAATCTCGTCGCTCCGTCGCATTTCCATTTGCAATCTCTAAACGCGTTTGTCGTCTCGTTTTCGCAGGCAAAGGAAGAACGCGACAAAGCCGCCGCCAACGTTAAGAAATTGGAGAAGAAGCTCAAGCCGATCGACCTGGAGATGAATAAATACGACGCGAGCATCAAGCATTTACAAAAAAACGTGGAAAATTATGTAGGTTTTCGGTGGCGAAAATCTAGTCCGATCGAGTCGCATATAATTTTTTTTCCCCCACCCCCTTGTCATTCAGGAAATCGAGCTACGGAAGAAAGTGACCGGAGCGGAGAAAATATTCGAGCAACTGCAAGAGAAGAAGGAAGAAATAACGGAGGAAGAACGAAAACTCAGGCACCACGCCGAGATGGAGAAGAATCGCGATCGCGAGGTAGCTGTTCTCGGCCAGCAAAAAAACAAACTCGAAAATGATGTTCAAGTTATCATGGACGAAATGGGAACCGGTACGTTTGGGTCTGCCGTCGGAGGACCGGCGGGCTGGACGAAGGGGACGATAAAAAACAGAGAAAAATTGAATTTTTTCAGAGGAAGCATTGGCGGAGAGTCAAGGTCCGATGAGCAGGGAACTCGAACGAAAGAGCGGCTTGATAAATGATTTGATGCACCGCAAGTTCGTCATCGAAGCCGACGAGAGAGAGGTCGACTTTGAGATGGGCCGTAAGTTTGGCGCACGGGGGGAAAAAAAAAAAAAAAAATTATACACTTTATACGCAATTTGCACCATTTGTTTTTCTTTGGTTTGTTTTCCGGGGACTTTTCAGCGGTTGCCGAGCGAATCAGAGCAGCCTCGGACGTCGATACGAAGCGTCTCGAGCTCCTCAAAGCCAGAAGCCGCGATGCTTACGAGGGACTGGTGTGGTTACGAAAACACGAAAACGAGTTCAGAGGACAGGTCCACGAGCCCATGCTGTTGAAAATTCACGTAAAGGACGATAAATACGCTCAACATCTCGAGACGATAATAGCTTATCGCGACCTGGTCGCCTTTGTCTGCGAAGACAAAGCCGACATGAACAAACTCATGGGACATTTGAGGGACGAAAAGAATCTCACCATCAACGTTATTTCCGAATCTCCGGACAAAAACGTCCATCAAACTCCCAATGTACCGATCGAGCACTTACGCCCTTACGGATTTAACAATTATCTCGTTGATTTTATCGAGGCTCCGCCCATCATCATGAATTATTTGATTTCGCAATACAACATTCACAACATTCCGGTCGGTTCGGCGACGGTTGAAAATAATATCGCCCGCATTCCGGACAAAATAAGAGTTTTCTTTGCCGGTCAGTGCCCTTCTTTCTCCAATTCGTGGCTAAGCAACTTTTTTTTTTTTTTTACGGGATTGCTTTTTCCTCAGCCAATACATTCTACGCGATAAATACGTCCAAGTATTCGGGGGAAAAATCGACTCGATCGTCCGCAGTTATCGGCAATGGAATGCTTTCGATAAATCAAGACAACAACCGAATAACCGCTTTCCGCCAAAAGTATGCCTCAAACGTTCCAAACTCGAGCATTCAACAACAATTTCAACTATACAATACGTGTGTACATGTGTGTGTGTGTGTTTTTTTTTCCGCCCACAGATTGGAGAGTCTCAACGAAAAGAAAAAAAATCTCGGTGCGAAATTCAAAATAATCGAGGAGGAGATTGCCCGGTTGAATAAAGATATCGACGCTCTGCGTTCGGCGAAGCGAGAGGCTCAACGAAAAATTCAAACGATGGAATCTCTCAGGACAAGAATCAAAATGACGGAGCAAAAGATGAATTATTTGCAAAAGGATATACCGAGCATAGAGATTGTCAAGGCTGCTACCAGTTTGAAAATTCAGGTAATTATAATAATGTTTTATTGGCCGCGCAGCGGGGGTTCGTTGATGCCAATTGTTTTCGACAGAATATATTGGAGGAAGAAATGAAATTGTACGGCAAGTACAACCGTCAGCTGTCGGATGTGTCGAAATTCATATCGGGCCACGAAGAGTGGAAGCTGGAGCTCGAATATTTGCGTAACGCGCATTCGAGGAAGAAATACGAGTCGGAAGAATTGAGAAACGAGCTCCGTGGTATCGAGCAAGAGTACAGGCGTCTGGGCGACGAAATGGCAACGTTGAGAAACGAGACACAAAAATATTACGATCGCGCGATTGCCAGTACCGACGGTTTGTGTCCTTCGGACGAGAAATTTGCCCCGTTTCAAGCCGCATTCGCCAAACTTCCGTCCACGGTCGTAGAGATCGACGCCGCCATCACCAATGCCGAGGCCGAAATTTACTGTCTCGGCGACGACAATGCGGAAAACGAACAAGTAAGAAAAACAGCAAATAGCCAATTGGCGTCTTCGCCCCCGACCATTGTTGTCATTATTATTATTATTATTATTGTTGCGGAAATGTTGGTTCGACGAGGATTCGTGCGTTGTTGCAGGTACTCCGAAACTATGAGAAAACCGAGGCGAATGTGCGTAACGCTACCGAGGAGATGGAAAAATTGAATGCTATGGGAATAAAGCTCGCGGCGGATATTGAAAAAATAAGGCCCGTCTGGGTGACGGCGCTCGAAAAGCTCATTGGTCGCATCAACGAAAATTTCAGCGCTTACTTTGACCTCATGGAATGCTCGGGAGAAGTTTCACTAAAAACCCCCACAAAACCGGTGAGATTTATCCCGCAATTTCATTTTTAATCCGTTTATTTATTTATTAATTTTGTCCATTTCGCTTCCACCGCAGCACGAATACGAACAGTATGGCATCAGCATAATGATACGATTTCGGGACGATGACGGACTCAAAGAATTATCGAGGCAGCGTCACAGCGGAGGCGAAAGAGCCGTTACCACCGCCATTTACATGATCGCCCTTCAGGAATTATCCGTTGTGCCGTTTCGATGCGTCGATGAAATCAACCAGGTGACGATATTTTTCATCGCGCGGTCCGTCGCATCAGCCTTTCATTTTTCATTTTTTATTCTTCATTTTTCATTTTTCAGGGAATGGACTCGACCAACGAGCGTCGAGTTTTCGATCTCATCGTCAAGATAACCGAAAAATCCGGATGCCAATATTTCTTACTCACGCCCAAGGTATTTATTTCGACAAAAATTCTTCTCATCGTCTCATGAAAATTTGCAGACAATTTCTCGACACCGCATTTCATTTGACG
The DNA here is from genome assembly GCA_963921915.1 of Hyposoter dolosus. NCBI lineage: Eukaryota > Metazoa > Arthropoda > Insecta > Hymenoptera > Ichneumonidae > Hyposoter > Hyposoter dolosus. Next base: position 8,862,541 of record OY998139.1, read on the forward strand.
TTTCAGTTGTTGCCTGGTCTCAAGTACGGCGAGAGCGTCACCGTTCATTGCGTTTTCAACGGTCCTCAAATGCTCGATAGCACGCAATTCAGTATCGCGAGTTATTTGGCAAAACGTGCAGTTTGCTAAAGGCCTCTATCCTCATTCCGGAGAAAAATAATGATTCTTCGTGGCTTTATTCATCGCTTAATTTTTATTCATCGCCATGTTTTTCAAAGAAAGAAAAAATACAAATATTTCTAGATCCATTATATTTATAATGAAAAGTCTATCGTCAACAAGTTGAAAAGTTTGTGACCCAAAGGTCCCGGCTTCCGGTTCTCGCAGTCTGCGAATGAGACTCTCTTCTCTTTGTATTCCTCTGAAACGATAAATAAAACGATAAAGATTTCACTGGAGGAGTAAAAAAAATTGTATGCCCGTGTATCTTTCTGCTCACCTGCTGCCAAGTAGATCCACGAAATATAAAGTTTATTTCTTCCCCTTTTTCTTTTTCTTTTGAGCATCCGGCCATGGGAAGCCACGACATTTCAGAACGTCCATTATGTTGTGGCAAGTGTAATAAGCATTTTCCATAACTTCGTCGTTGAAGATATCCATCGCGAATTTGGCTCTTCCGCCGCTCCGTTTCGCGCTTCTCGAATTTTTCTTCGATTTTCCACCCTTTCCGCCCCCGTTTCCGCCGCCGCCATTTTCTCCCTTTTTCTTCTTTCCCTTTGCTTTCGTTGGCATATTTTCACAATAGCGCGGTTCCTTCGCTCTACACCGAGTCTACGAGGTATACGCGAGTCTCGAATGAGGAGCCAGGAGAAGGCTACTTTGTTTGATCGATATGCAACTTCCAATGTACGCAACCGCAAAATGAATCAAATTCGAGCGAATGATGCTCGTGATTGAAATGAGATCTTTTCGTATTTCAAGACAAAAATTACTCTGCTGCTGTTACTGGACTTTGTACATTGGAAAGGGGGATTTCTTTCTCACCTTTCGTTGGACGGTTATAGTTACAAGGCCGAAAATATTCGTTTTCTTTACAATTTTTTATTCTGAAAAGGCAGTTCGCTCGACCAACATATGTAGTCGTAGCTTTGGACTTGACATTGGCATTTCTTATTTTCAAAAATATTGATTCACACTGTTTTTGTAGACCATCTCTCGGAGGTTCTCGAAAACGAAAAAAAAAACATGTCTGGCGGCTAGCACGAAATCTCCGGTTTTCTATTATCGAAGAGATACTGAAGTTCCATGACGATTTTTCGTAGATCTAGCGATTCTGGCTGATGGAGAAAGTCTCCCTGCGTGTACTCGTGAAGAGTTCTAGTCGTTTGCGTTTCTAGAAAAATTTTAATCCATCATTTTCTGAAAAAAAAGTTTGATTCCCGAAGCTGAGGCTCCATCGCGTGTTTTCGTTGATCTAGCGATTCCGGGTGATGGAAAAAGTCTCCCTGCGTGTCCTCGTGAAGAGTTCTAGTCGTTTGCGTGTCTACAAAAATTTTAATCCATCATTTTCTGAAAAAAAAAGTTTGATTCCCGAAGCTGAGGCTCCATCGCGTGTTTTCGTTGATCCAGCGATTCCGGGTGATGGAAAAAGTCTCTCCGCGTGTCCTCGTGAAGAGTTCTAGTCGTTTGCGTTTCTAGAAAAATTTTAATCCATCATTTTCTGAAAAAAAAAGTTTGATTCCCGAAGCTGAGGCTCCATCGCGTGTTTTCGTTGATCTAGCGATTCTGGGTGATGGAGAAAGTCTCCCTGCGTGTCCTCGTGAAGAGTTCTAGTCGTTTGCGTTTCTAGAAAAATTTTAATCCATCATTTTCTGAAAAAAAAAGTTTGATTCCCGAAGCTGAGGCTCCATCGCGTGTTTTCGTTGATCCAGCGATTCCGGGTGATGGAAAAAGTCTCTCCGCGTGTCCTCGTGAAGAGTTCTAGTCGTTTGCGTTTCTAGAAAAATTTTAATCCATCATTTTCTGAAAAAAAAGTTTGATTCCCGAAGCTGAGGCTCCATCGCGTGTTTTCGTTGATCTAGCGATTCCGGGTGATGGAAAAAGTCTCTCCGCGTGTCCTCGTGAAGAGTTCTAGTCGTTTGCGTTTCTAGAAAAATTTTAATCCATCATTTTCTGAAAAAAAAAGTTTGATTCCCGAAGCTGAGGCTCCATCGCGTGTTTTCGTTGATCCAGCGATTCCGGGTGATGGAGAAAGTCTCTCCGCGTGTCCTCGTGAAGAGTTCTAGTCGTTTGCGTTTCTAGAAAAATTTGAATCCATCATTTTCTGAAAAAAAAAGTTTGATTCCCGAAGCTGAGGCTCCATCGCGTGTTTTCGTTGATCTAGCGATTCCGGGTGATGGAAAAAGTCTCCCTGCGTGTCCTCGTGAAGAGTTCTAGTCGTTTGTGTTTCTAGAAAAATTTTAATCCATCATTTTCTGAAAAAAAAAGTTTGATTCCCGAAGCTGAGGCTCCATCGCGTGTTTTCGTTGATCTAGCGATTCCGGGTGATGGAGAAAGTCTCTCCGCGTGTCCTCGTGAAGAGTTCTAGTCGTTTGCGTTTCTAGAAAAATTTTAATCCATCATTTTCTGAAAAAAAAAGTTTGATTCCCGAAGCTGAGGCTCCATCGCGTGTTTTCGTTGATCTAGCGATTCCGGGTGATGGAAAAAGTCTCTCCGCGTGTCCTCGTGAAGAGTTCTAGTCGTTTGCGTTTCTAGAAAAATTTTAATCCATCATTTTCTGAAAAAAAAAGTTTGATTCCCGAAGCTGAGGCTCCATCGCGTGTTTTCGTTGATCTAGCGATTCCGGGTGATGGAAAAAGTCTCTCCGCGTGTCCTCGTGAAGAGTTCTAGTCGTTTGCGTTTCTAGAAAAATTTTAATCCATCATTTTCTGAAAAAAAAAGTTTGATTCCCGAAGCTGAGGCTCCATCGCGTGTTTTCGTTGATCCAGCGATTTCGGGTGATGGAGAAAGTCTCCCTGCGTGTCCTCGTGAAGAGTTCTAGTCGTTTGCGTTTCTAGAAAAATTTTAATCCATCATTTTCTGAAAAAAAAAGTTTGATTCCCGAAGCTGAGGCTCCATCGCGTGTTTTCGTTGATCCAGCGATTCCGGGTGATGGAGAAAGTCTCTCCGCGTGTCCTCGTGAAGAGTCCTAGTCGTTTGCGTTTCTAGAAAAATTTTAATCCATCATTTTCTGAAAAAAAAAGTTTGATTCCCGAAGCTGAGGCTCCATCGCGTGTTTTCGTTGATCTAGCGATTCCGGGTGATGGAAAAAGTCTCTCCGCGTGTCCTCGTAAAGAGTTCTAGTCGTTTGCGTTTCTAGAAAAATTTTAATCCATCATTTTCTGAAAAAAAAAGTTTGATTCCCGAAGCTGAGGCTTCATCGCGTGTTTTCGTTGATCTAGCGATTCCGGGTGATGGAAAAAGTCTCTCCGCGTGTCCTCGTGAAGAGTTCTAGTCGTTTGCGTTTCTAGAAAAATTTTAATCCATCATTTTCTGAAAAAAAAAGTTTGATTCCCGAAGCTGAGGCTCCATCGCGTGTTTTCGTTGATCTAGCGATTCCGGGTGATGGAAAAAGTCTCCCTGCGTGTCCTCGTGAAGAGTTCTAGTCGTTTGTGTTTCTAGAAAAATTTTAATCCATCATTTTCTGAAAAAAAAAGTTTGATTCCCGAAGCTGAGGCTCCATCGCGTGTTTTCGTTGATCTAGCGATTCCGGGTGATGGAGAAAGTCTCTCCGCGTGTCCTCGTGAAGAGTTCTAGTCGTTTGCGTTTCTAGAAAAATTTTAATCCATCATTTTCTGAAAAAAAAAGTTTGATTCCCGAAGCTGAGGCTCCATCGCGTGTTTTCGTTGATCTAGCGATTCCGGGTGATGGAAAAAGTCTCTCCGCGTGTCCTCGTGAAGAGTTCTAGTCGTTTGCGTTTCTAGAAAAATTTTAATCCATCATTTTCTGAAAAAAAAAGTTTGATTCCCGAAGCTGAGGCTTCATCGCGTGTTTTCGTTGATCCAGCGATTCCGGGTGATGGAGAAAGTCTCCCTGCGTGTCCTCGTGAAGAGTTCTAGTCGTTTGCGTTTCTAGAAAAATTTTAATCCATCATTTTCTGAAAAAAAAAGTTTGATTCCCGAAGCTGAGGCTCCATCGCGTGTTTTCGTTGATCCAGCGATTCCGGGTGATGGAGAAAGTCTCCCTGCGTGTCCTCGTGAAGAGTTCTAGTCGTTTGCGTTTCTAGAAAAATTTTAATCCATCATTTTCTGAAAAAAAAAGTTTGATTCCCGAAGCTGAGGCTCCATCGCGTGTTTTCGTTGATCTAGCGATTCCGGGTGATGGAAAAAGTCTCTCCGCGTGTCCTCGTGAAGAGTTCTAGTCGTTTGCGTTTCTAGAAAAATTTTAATCCATCATTTTCTGAAAAAAAAAGTTTGATTCCCGAAGCTGAGGCTCCATCGCGTGTTTTCGTTGATCTAGCGATTCCGGGTGATGGAAAAAGTCTCTCCGCGTGTCCTCGTGAAGAGTTCTAGTCGTTTGCGTTTCTAGAAAAATTTTAATCCATCATTTTCTGAAAAAAAAAGTTTGATTCCCGAAGCTGAGGCTCCATCGCGTGTTTTCGTTGATCCAGCGATTCCGGGTGATGGAGAAAGTCTCTCCGCGTGTCCTCGTGAAGAGTTCTAGTCGTTTGCGTTTCTAGAAAAATTTGAATCCATCATTTTCTGAAAAAAAAAGTTTGATTCCCGAAGCTGAGGCTCCATCGCGTGTTTTCGTTGATCTAGCGATTCCGGGTGATGGAAAAAGTCTCCCTGCGTGTCCTCGTGAAGAGTTCTAGTCGTTTGTGTTTCTAGAAAAATTTTAATCCATCATTTTCTGAAAAAAAAAGTTTGATTCCCGAAGCTGAGGCTCCATCGCGTGTTTTCGTTGATCTAGCGATTCCGGGTGATGGAGAAAGTCTCTCCGCGTGTCCTCGTGAAGAGTTCTAGTCGTTTGCGTTTCTAGAAAAATTTTAATCCATCATTTTCTGAAAAAAAAAGTTTGATTCCCGAAGCTGAGGCTCCATCGCGTGTTTTCGTTGATCTAGCGATTCCGGGTGATGGAAAAAGTCTCTCCGCGTGTCCTCGTGAAGAGTTCTAGTCGTTTGCGTTTCTAGAAAAATTTTAATCCATCATTTTCTGAAAAAAAAAGTTTGATTCCCGAAGCTGAGGCTCCATCGCGTGTTTTCGTTGATCTAGCGATTCCGGGTGATGGAAAAAGTCTCTCCGCGTGTCCTCGTGAAGAGTTCTAGTCGTTTGCGTTTCTAGAAAAATTTTAATCCATCATTTTCTGAAAAAAAAAGTTTGATTCCCGAAGCTGAGGCTCCATCGCGTGTTTTCGTTGATCCAGCGATTTCGGGTGATGGAGAAAGTCTCCCTGCGTGTCCTCGTGAAGAGTTCTAGTCGTTTGCGTTTCTAGAAAAATTTTAATCCATCATTTTCTGAAAAAAAAAGTTTGATTCCCGAAGCTGAGGCTCCATCGCGTGTTTTCGTTGATCCAGCGATTCCGGGTGATGGAGAAAGTCTCTCCGCGTGTCCTCGTGAAGAGTCCTAGTCGTTTGCGTTTCTAGAAAAATTTTAATCCATCATTTTCTGAAAAAAAAAGTTTGATTCCCGAAGCTGAGGCTCCATCGCGTGTTTTCGTTGATCTAGCGATTCCGGGTGATGGAAAAAGTCTCTCCGCGTGTCCTCGTAAAGAGTTCTAGTCGTTTGCGTTTCTAGAAAAATTTTAATCCATCATTTTCTGAAAAAAAAAGTTTGATTCCCGAAGCTGAGGCTTCATCGCGTGTTTTCGTTGATCTAGCGATTCCGGGTGATGGAAAAAGTCTCTCCGCGTGTCCTCGTGAAGAGTTCTAGTCGTTTGCGTTTCTAGAAAAATTTTAATCCATCATTTTCTGAAAAAAAAAGTTTGATTCCCGAAGCTGAGGCTCCATCGCGTGTTTTCGTTGATCTAGCGATTCCGGGTGATGGAAAAAGTCTCCCTGCGTGTCCTCGTGAAGAGTTCTAGTCGTTTGTGTTTCTAGAAAAATTTTAATCCATCATTTTCTGAAAAAAAAAGTTTGATTCCCGAAGCTGAGGCTCCATCGCGTGTTTTCGTTGATCTAGCGATTCCGGGTGATGGAGAAAGTCTCTCCGCGTGTCCTCGTGAAGAGTTCTAGTCGTTTGCGTTTCTAGAAAAATTTTAATCCATCATTTTCTGAAAAAAAAAGTTTGATTCCCGAAGCTGAGGCTCCATCGCGTGTTTTCGTTGATCTAGCGATTCCGGGTGATGGAAAAAGTCTCTCCGCGTGTCCTCGTGAAGAGTTCTAGTCGTTTGCGTTTCTAGAAAAATTTTAATCCATCATTTTCTGAAAAAAAAAGTTTGATTCCCGAAGCTGAGGCTTCATCGCGTGTTTTCGTTGATCCAGCGATTCCGGGTGATGGAGAAAGTCTCCCTGCGTGTCCTCGTGAAGAGTTCTAGTCGTTTGCGTTTCTAGAAAAATTTTAATCCATCATTTTCTGAAAAAAAAAGTTTGATTCCCGAAGCTGAGGCTCCATCGCGTGTTTTCGTTGATCCAGCGATTCCGGGTGATGGAGAAAGTCTCCCTGCGTGTCCTCGTGAAGAGTTCTAGTCGTTTGCGTTTCTAGAAAAATTTTAATCCATCATTTTCTGAAAAAAAAAGTTTGATTCCCGAAGCTGAGGCTCCATCGCGTGTTTTCGTTGATCTAGCGATTCCGGGTGATGGAAAAAGTCTCTCCGCGTGTCCTCGTGAAGAGTTCTAGTCGTTTGCGTTTCTAGAAAAATTTTAATCCATCATTTTCTGAAAAAAAAAGTTTGATTCCCGAAGCTGAGGCTTCATCGCGTGTTTTCGTTGATCTAGCGATTCCGGGTGATGGAAAAAGTCTCTCCGCGTGTCCTCGTGAAGAGTTCTAGTCGTTTGCGTTTCTAGAAAAATTTTAATCCATCATTTTCTGAAAAAAAAAGTTTGATTCCCGAAGCTGAGGCTCCATCGCGTGTTTTCGTTGATCCAGCGATTCCGGGTGATGGAGAAAGTCTCCCTGCGTGTCCTCGTGAAGAGTTCTAGTCGTTTGCGTTTCTAGAAAAATTTTAATCCATCATTTTCTGAAAAAAAAAGTTTGATTCCCGAAGCTGAGGCTCCATCGCGTGTTTTCGTTGATCTAGCGATTCTGGGTGATGGAGAAAGTCTCCCTGCGTGTCCTCGCGAAGAGTTCTAGTCGTTTGCGTTTCTAGAAAAATTTTAATCCATCATTTTCTGAAAAAAAAAGTTTGATTCCCGAAGCTGAGGCTCCATCGCGTGTTTTCGTTGATCCAGCGATTCCGGGTGATGGAGAAAGTCTCCCTGCGTGTCCTCGTGAAGAGTTCTAGTCGTTTGCGTTTCTAGAAAAATTTTAATCCATCATTTTCTGAAAAAAAAAGTTTGATTCCCGAAGCTGAGGCTCCATCGCGTGTTTTCGTTGATCTAGCGATTCTGGGTGATGGAGAAAGTCTCCCTGCGTGTCCTCGCGAAGAGTTCTAGTCGTTTGCGTTTCTAGAAAAATTTTAATCCATCATTTTCTGAAAAAAAAAGTTTGATTCCCGAAGCTGAGGCTCCATCGCGTGTTTTCGTTGATCTAGCGATTCCGGGTGATGGAAAAAGTCTCTCCGCGTGTCCTCGTGAAGAGTTCTAGTCATTTGCGTTTCTAGAAAAATTTTAATCCATCATTTTTTGAAAAAAAAAGTTTGATTCCCGAAGCTGAGGCTCCATCGCTTGTTTTCGTTGATCTAGCGATTCTGGGTGATGGAGAAAGTCTCCCTGCGTGTCCTCGTGAAGAGTTCTAGTCGTTTGCGTTTCTAGAAAAATTTTAATCCATCATTTTCTGAAAAAAAAAGTTTGATTCCCGAAGCTGAGGCTCCATCGCGTGTTTTCGTTGATCCAGCGATTCCGGGTGATGGAGAAAGTCTCTCCGCGTGTCCTCGTGAAGAGTCCTAGTCGTTTGCGTTTCTAGAAAAATTTTAATCCATCATTTTCTGAAAAAAAAAGTTTGATTCCCGAAGCTGAGGCTCCATCGCGTGTTTTCGTTGATCCAGCGATTCTGGGTGATGGAGAAAGTCTCCCTGCGTGTCCTCGCGAAGAGTTCTAGTCCTTTGCGTTTCTAGAAAAATTTTAATCCATCATTTTCTGAAAAAAAAAGTTTGATTCCCGAAGCTGAGGCTCCATCGCGTGTTTTCGTTGATCTAGCGATTCCGGGTGATGGAAAAAGTCTCTCCGCGTGTCCTCGTGAAGAGTTCTAGTCGTTTGCGTTTCTAGAAAAATTTTAATCCATCATTTTCTGAAAAAAAAAGTTTGATTCCCGAAGCTGAGGCTCCATCGCGTGTTTTCGTTGATCCAGCGATTCCGGGTGATGGAGAAAGTCTCCCTGCGTGTCCTCGTGAAGAGTTCTAGTCGTTTGCGTTTCTAGAAAAATTTTAATCCATCATTTTCTGAAAAAAAAAGTTTGATTCCCGAAGCTGAGGCTCCATCGCGTGTTTTCGTTGATCTAGCGATTCTGGGTGATGGAGAAAGTCTCCCTGCGTGTCCTCGCGAAGAGTTCTAGTCGTTTGCGTTTCTAGAAAAATTTTAATCCATCATTTTCTGAAAAAAAAAGTTTGATTCCCGAAGCTGAGGCTCCATCGCGTGTTTTCGTTGATCCAGCGATTCCGGGTGATGGAGAAAGTCTCCCTGCGTGTCCTCGTGAAGAGTTCTAGTCGTTTGCGTTTCTAGAAAAATTTTAATCCATCATTTTCTGAAAAAAAAAGTTTGATTCCCGAAGCTGAGGCTCCATCGCGTGTTTTCGTTGATCCAGCGATTCCGGGTGATGGAGAAAGTCTCCCTGCGTGTCCTCGTGAAGAGTTCTAGTCGTTTGCGTTTCTAGAAAAATTTTAATCCATCATTTTCTGAAAAAAAAAGTTTGATTCCCGAAGCTGAGGCTCCATCGCGTGTTTTCGTTGATCTAGCGATTCCGGGTGATGGAAAAAGTCTCTCCGCGTGTCCTCGTGAAGAGTTCTAGTCGTTTGCGTTTCTAGAAAAATTTTAATCCATCATTTTTTGAAAAAAAAAGTTTCATTCCCGAAGCTGAGGCTCCATCGCGTGTTTTCGTTGATCTAGCGATTCCGGGTGATGGAGAAAGTCTCCCTGCGTGTCCTCGTGAAGAGTTCTAGTCGTTTGCGTTTCTAGAAAAATTTTAATCCATCATTTTCTGAAAAAAAAAGTTTGATTCCCGAAGCTGAGGCTCCATCGCGTGTTTTCGTTGATCCAGCGATTCCGGGTGATGGAGAAAGTCTCCCTGCGTGTCCTCGTGAAGAGTTCTAGTCGTTTGCGTTTCTAGAAAAATTTTAATCCATCATTTTCTGAAAAAAAAAGTTTGATTCCCGAAGCTGAGGCTCCATCGCGTGTTTTCGTTGATCTAGCGATTCCGGGTGATGGAAAAAGTCTCTCCGCGTGTCCTCGTGAAGAGTTCTAGTCGTTTGCGTTTCTAGAAAAATTTTAATCCATCATTTTCTGAAAAAAAAAGTTTGATTCCCGAAGCTGAGGCTCCATCGCGTGTTTTCGTTGATCTAGCGATTCCGGGTGATGGAAAAAGTCTCTCCGCGTGTCCTCGTGAAGAGTTCTAGTCGTTTGCGTTTCTAGAAAAATTTTAATCCATCATTTTCTGAAAAAAAAAGTTTGATTCCCGAAGCTGAGGCTCCATCGCGTGTTTTCGTTGATCCAGCGATTCCGGGTGATGGAGAAAGTCTCTCCGCGTGTCCTCGTGAAGAGTTCTAGTCGTTTGCGTTTCTAGAAAAATTTGAATCCATCATTTTCTGAAAAAAAAAGTTTGATTCCCGAAGCTGAGGCTCCATCGCGTGTTTTCGTTGATCTAGCGATTCCGGGTGATGGAAAAAGTCTCCCTGCGTGTCCTCGTGAAGAGTTCTAGTCGTTTGTGTTTCTAGAAAAATTTTAATCCATCATTTTCTGAAAAAAAAAGTTTGATTCCCGAAGCTGAGGCTCCATCGCGTGTTTTCGTTGATCTAGCGATTCCGGGTGATGGAGAAAGTCTCTCCGCGTGTCCTCGTGAAGAGTTCTAGTCGTTTGCGTTTCTAGAAAAATTTTAATCCATCATTTTCTGAAAAAAAAAGTTTGATTCCCGAAGCTGAGGCTCCATCGCGTGTTTTCGTTGATCTAGCGATTCCGGGTGATGGAAAAAGTCTCTCCGCGTGTCCTCGTGAAGAGTTCTAGTCGTTTGCGTTTCTAGAAAAATTTTAATCCATCATTTTCTGAAAAAAAAAGTTTGATTCCCGAAGCTGAGGCTCCATCGCGTGTTTTCGTTGATCTAGCGATTCCGGGTGATGGAAAAAGTCTCTCCGCGTGTCCTCGTGAAGAGTTCTAGTCGTTTGCGTTTCTAGAAAAATTTTAATCCATCATTTTCTGAAAAAAAAAGTTTGATTCCCGAAGCTGAGGCTCCATCGCGTGTTTTCGTTGATCCAGCGATTTCGGGTGATGGAGAAAGTCTCCCTGCGTGTCCTCGTGAAGAGTTCTAGTCGTTTGCGTTTCTAGAAAAATTTTAATCCATCATTTTCTGAAAAAAAAAGTTTGATTCCCGAAGCTGAGGCTCCATCGCGTGTTTTCGTTGATCCAGCGATTCCGGGTGATGGAGAAAGTCTCTCCGCGTGTCCTCGTGAAGAGTCCTAGTCGTTTGCGTTTCTAGAAAAATTTTAATCCATCATTTTCTGAAAAAAAAAGTTTGATTCCCGAAGCTGAGGCTCCATCGCGTGTTTTCGTTGATCTAGCGATTCCGGGTGATGGAAAAAGTCTCTCCGCGTGTCCTCGTAAAGAGTTCTAGTCGTTTGCGTTTCTAGAAAAATTTTAATCCATCATTTTCTGAAAAAAAAAGTTTGATTCCCGAAGCTGAGGCTTCATCGCGTGTTTTCGTTGATCTAGCGATTCCGGGTGATGGAAAAAGTCTCTCCGCGTGTCCTCGTGAAGAGTTCTAGTCGTTTGCGTTTCTAGAAAAATTTTAATCCATCATTTTCTGAAAAAAAAAGTTTGATTCCCGAAGCTGAGGCTCCATCGCGTGTTTTCGTTGATCTAGCGATTCCGGGTGATGGAAAAAGTCTCCCTGCGTGTCCTCGTGAAGAGTTCTAGTCGTTTGTGTTTCTAGAAAAATTTTAATCCATCATTTTCTGAAAAAAAAAGTTTGATTCCCGAAGCTGAGGCTCCATCGCGTGTTTTCGTTGATCTAGCGATTCCGGGTGATGGAGAAAGTCTCTCCGCGTGTCCTCGTGAAGAGTTCTAGTCGTTTGCGTTTCTAGAAAAATTTTAATCCATCATTTTCTGAAAAAAAAAGTTTGATTCCCGAAGCTGAGGCTCCATCGCGTGTTTTCGTTGATCTAGCGATTCCGGGTGATGGAAAAAGTCTCTCCGCGTGTCCTCGTGAAGAGTTCTAGTCGTTTGCGTTTCTAGAAAAATTTTAATCCATCATTTTCTGAAAAAAAAAGTTTGATTCCCGAAGCTGAGGCTTCATCGCGTGTTTTCGTTGATCCAGCGATTCCGGGTGATGGAGAAAGTCTCCCTGCGTGTCCTCGTGAAGAGTTCTAGTCGTTTGCGTTTCTAGAAAAATTTTAATCCATCATTTTCTGAAAAAAAAAGTTTGATTCCCGAAGCTGAGGCTCCATCGCGTGTTTTCGTTGATCCAGCGATTCCGGGTGATGGAGAAAGTCTCCCTGCGTGTCCTCGTGAAGAGTTCTAGTCGTTTGCGTTTCTAGAAAAATTTTAATCCATCATTTTCTGAAAAAAAAAGTTTGATTCCCGAAGCTGAGGCTCCATCGCGTGTTTTCGTTGATCTAGCGATTCCGGGTGATGGAAAAAGTCTCTCCGCGTGTCCTCGTGAAGAGTTCTAGTCGTTTGCGTTTCTAGAAAAATTTTAATCCATCATTTTTTGAAAAAAAAAGTTTGATTCCCGAAGCTGAGGCTCCATCGCGTGTTTTCGTTGATCTAGCGATTCCGGGTGATGGAGAAAGTCTCCCTGCGTGTCCTCGTGAAGAGTTCTAGTCGTTTGCGTTTCTAGAAAAATTTTAATCCATCATTTTCAGAAAAAATAAGTTTGATTCCCGAAGCTGAGGCTCCATCGCGTGTTTTCGTTGATCTAGCGATTCCGGGTGATGGAGAAAGTCTCTCCGCGTGTCCTCGTGAAGAGTTCTAGTCGTTTGCGTTTCTAGAAAAATTTTAATCCATCATTTTCTGAAAAAGAAGTTTGATTCCCGAAGCTGAGGCTCCATCGCGTGTTTTCGTTGATCTAGCGATTCGGGGTGATGGAGAAAGTCTCCCTGCGTGTACTCGTGAAGAGTTCTAGTCGTTTGCGTTTCTAGAAAAATTTTAATCCATCATTTTCTGAAAAAAAAAAAAAAAAGTTTGATTCCCGAAGCTGAGGCTCCGTCGCGTGTTTTCGTTGATCTATCGATTCCGGATGATGGAGAAAGTCTCCCCGCGTGTCCTCGTGAAGAGTTCTAGTCATTTCAGTCCCTGGAACAATTTTAAATTGTTTGGGTTTGATTGGGTTTGTTTGGGTTTGTTTGGGTTTGTTTGGGTTTGTTTGGGTTTGTTTGGGTTTGTTTGGGTTTGGGTTTGTTTGGGTTTGTTTGGGTTTGTTTGGGTTTGTTTGGGTTTGTTTGGGTTTGTTTGGGTTTGTTTGGGTTTGTTTGGGTTTGTTTGGGTTTGTTTGGGTTTGTTTGGGTTTGTTTGGGTTTGTTTGGGTTTGTTTGGGTTTGTTTGGGTTTGTTTGGGTTTGTTTGTTTGGGTTTGTTTGGGTTTGTTTGGGTTTGTTTGGGTTTGTTTGGGTTTGTTTGGGTTTGTTTGGGTTTGTTTGGGTTTGTTTGGGTTTGTTTGGGTTTGTTTGGGTTTGTTTGGGTTTGTTTGGGTTTGTTTGGGTTTGTTTGGGTTTGTTTGGGTTTGTTTGGGTTTGTTTGGGTTTGTTTGGGTTTGTTTGGGTTTGTTTGGGTTTGTTTGGGTTTGTTTGGGTTTGTTTGGGTTTGTTTGGGTTTGTTTGGGTTTGTTTGGGTTTGTTTGGGTTTGTTTGGGTTTGGGTTTGTTTGGGTTTGTTTGGGTTTGTTTGGGTTTGTTTGGGTTTGTTTGGGTTTGTTTGGGTTTGTTTGGGTTTGTTTGGGTTTGTTTGGGTTTGTTTGGGTTTGTTTGGGTTTGTTTGGGTTTGTTTGGGTTTGTTTGGGTTTGTTTGGGTTTGTTTGGGTTTGTTTGGGTTTGTTTGGGTTTGTTTGGGTTTGTTTGGGTTTGTTTGGGTTTGTTTGGGTTTGTTTGGGTTTGTTTGGGTTTGTTTGGGTTTGTTTGGGTTTGTTTGGGTTTGTTTGGGTTTGTTTGGGTTTGTTTGGGTTTGTTTGGGTTTGTTTGGGTTTGTTTGGGTTTGTTTGGGTTTGTTTGGGTTTGTTTGGGTTTGTTTGGGTTTGTTTGGGTTTGTTTGGGTTTGTTTGGGTTTGTTTGTTTGGGTTTGTTTGGGTTTGTTTGGGTTTGTTTGGGTTTGTTTGGGTTTGTTTGGGTTTGTTTGGGTTTGTTTGGGTTTGTTTGGGTTTGTTTGGGTTTGTTTGGGTTTGTTTGGGTTTGTTTGGGTTTGTTTGGGTTTGTTTGGGTTTGTTTGGGTTTGTTTGGGTTTGTTTGGGTTTGTTTGGGTTTGTTTGGGTTTGTTTGGGTTTGTTTGGGTTTGTTTGGGTTTGTTTGGGTTTGTTTGGGTTTGTTTGGGTTTGTTTGGGTTTGTTTGGGTTTGTTTGGGTTTGTTTGGGTTTGTTTGGGTTTGTTTGGGTTTGTTTGGGTTTGTTTGGGTTTGTTTGGGTTTGTTTGGGTTTGTTTGGGTTTGTTTGGGTTTGTTTGGGTTTGTTTGGGTTTGTTTTTTGGGTTTGTTTGGGTTTGTTTGGGTTTGTTTGGGTTTGTTTGGGTTTGTTTGGGTTTGTTTGGGTTTGTTTGGGTTTGTTTGGGTTTGTTTGGGTTTGTTTGGGTTTGTTTGGGTTTGTTTGGGTTTGTTTGGGTTTGTTTGGGTTTGTTTGGGTTTGTTTGGGTTTGTTTGGGTTTGTTTGGGTTTGTTTGGGTTTGTTTGGGTTTGTTTGGGTTTGTTTGGGTTTGTTTGGGTTTGTTTGGGTTTGTTTGGGTTTGTTTGGGTTTGTTTGGGTTTGTTTGGGTTTGTTTGGGTTTGTTTGGGTTTGTTTGGGTTTGTTTGGGTTTGTTTGGGTTTGTTTGGGTTTGTTTGGGTTTGTTTGGGTTTGTTTGGGTTTGTTTGGGTTTGTTTGGGTTTGTTTGGGTTTGTTTGGGTTTGTTTGGGTTTGTTTGGGTTTGTTTGGGTTTGTTTGGGTTTGTTTGGGTTTGTTTGGGTTTGTTTGGGTTTGTTTGGGTTTGTTTGGGTTTGTTTGGGTTTGTTTGGGTTTGTTTGGGTTTGTTTGGGTTTGTTTGGGTTTGTTTGGGTTTGTTTGGGTTTGTTTGGGTTTGTTTGGGTTTGTTTGGGTTTGTTTGGGTTTGTTTGGGTTTGTTTGGGTTTGTTTGGGTTTGTTTGGGTTTGTTTGGGTTTGTTTGGGTTTGTTTGGGTTTGTTTGGGTTTGTTTGGGTTTGTTTGGGTTTGTTTGGGTTTGTTTGGGTTTGTTTGGGTTTGTTTGGGTTTGTTTGGGTTTGTTTGGGTTTGTTTGGGTTTGTTTGGGTTTGTTTGGGTTTGTTTGGGTTTGTTTGGGTTTGTTTGGGTTTGTTTGGGTTTGTTTGGGTTTGTTTGGGTTTGTTTGGGTTTGTTTGGGTTTGTTTGGGTTTGTTTGGGTTTGTTTGGGTTTGTTTGGGTTTGTTTGGGTTTGTTTGGGTTTGTTTGGGTTTGTTTGGGTTTGTTTGGGTTTGTTTGGGTTTGTTTGGGTTTGTTTGGGTTTGTTTGGGTTTGTTTGGGTTTGTTTGGGTTTGTTTGGGTTTGTTTGGGTTTGTTTGGGTTTGTTTGGGTTTGTTTGGGTTTGTTTGGGTTTGTTTGGGTTTGTTTGGGTTTGTTTGGGTTTGTTTGGGTTTGTTTGGGTTTGTTTGGGTTTGTTTGGGTTTGTTTGGGTTTGTTTGGGTTTGTTTGGGTTTGTTTGGGTTTGTTTGGGTTTGTTTGGGTTTGTTTGGGTTTGTTTGGGTTTGTTTGGGTTTGTTTGGGTTTGTTTGGGTTTGTTTGGGTTTGTTTGGGTTTGTTTGGGTTTGTTTGGGTTTGTTTGGGTTTGTTTGGGTTTGTTTGGGTTTGTTTGGGTTTGTTTGGGTTTGTTTGGGTTTGTTTGGGTTTGTTTGGGTTTGTTTGGGTTTGTTTGGGTTTGTTTGGGTTTGTTTGGGTTTGTTTGGGTTTGTTTGGGTTTGTTTGGGTTTGTTTGGGTTTGTTTGGGTTTGTTTGGGTTTGTTTGGGTTTGTTTGGGTTTGTTTGGGTTTGTTTGGGTTTGTTTGGGTTTGTTTGGGTTTGTTTGGGTTTGTTTGGGTTTGTTTGGGTTTGTTTGGGTTTGTTTGGGTTTGTTTGGGTTTGTTTGGGTTTGTTTGGGTTTGTTTGGGTTTGTTTGGGTTTGTTTGGGTTTGTTTG